>VZDJ01000158.1:5709264-5822799 GCA_008694505.1 Cyanoderma ruficeps | reverse complement strand
AGACAGACAGACAGACAGACAGACAGACAGACAGTGCCACCTGTAAAACCAGCAGTGAACCCCTTTGGTCAACCAGCCATAGCCCAGAATAGAAAATGAGTTCATACAAAGGCTAAAGAATAACTCATGTGGTAGGAGGGTGTTGAAAACATCTCTGACCTGGCTGGGTAGTGACTTCTATGGAGTTAGGGGTGCCAAATATAGGTGATGTATGGCCATGACAAGAGGTCTCTGGAGAGGTATGACAAGATGTCTCACACCATCTACAGCTGGCACTAATGCTAAGGAACAGATCTATCAGAGAACACTTCCCAAACCTGTGCACTCATTCCTCTTTAGCCTTCAGAGTGATTGCAGAGCTCCCAGGCACAGGGGAATGGCTCACATCCCTCAAACTGCTTCTAATTCAGTCTCAAACTTTAATTTGCAGCAGCAGCAGAAACTGTCTAGGTTTCCCTCATTTGTGGGGCTTATAGCCGTGTCATTAATGCATTATGTCCCTGCACATATTTACCCAAACCACCTGTGAGGGGTGAGAGCAAAGTGAGACATCAGAGGAGATGCTGGTCAGCGTGGGATGCCCAGCTGCTTCCTTACGGATGAGCTGACCCATGACAGCCGCACGAGCTGACAGGAGAGCACAGCACTGGAGATTAATTGCTTCTAATGAGAACCACTGCAGCCCACAGAGAAGGGATGAACACAGGACTGCCTCAGAAACTACAGCACTTTAACCCTCTGTGGTGCGAGACCCCACATCAGAGATTTTGGGCACCACATTGACAACCTGAAAGGGAGAGAGGGTTTCTGCATGGCTTGTGGCCGCCAGCAAGTGAAAAGGAGGGAACCTAGCTCAGCTTGCTCAGCCACAGCACTGTGCAAAACACTGGTCGTGCCACAAGCTTCTAAACCCAGCATGAATTTGTTTAAATCTTCCCTTTTGGGACAGACTTATTTTCTAACCTTGCTGCAGCCTCCCTGTTCCCTCATCATTTGTCCTGCTCTGCTGCAGCAGCTCTGCCAAGTAGGACTCCTGCACTTCAGTGTAAATTAGGGGTAACTTCATGGAACTTCAGAAGTGCATGTTGCATTTACACCTCTGAAAAGGAGCCTGGGCTTGGGTATCTATCATCTATCTGGAAGAGCTCTACGAAGTGACTCTCTCTCTCTCTCCCCCCTCCCCCTGCCCTGCTTTTTTGCTTCTCCCTTTCTGTAGCGCTTTCTTTGTCAGTACATCTTTTAATAAAAAATTAAAAAACAAAACCCAGAAATAGAGCATTCCTGCCTTCAGGCAGCTATCTGGGGCAGTCATGAAAATAGCAGCAACCACTGGGTAGCTCAGGGTTTAGATCAGGTCAGCAGCTAAAGGTCATCTACCAGTTCTCTTTTAGGCAATTTCTGCAGGGTTCATCAAGTTTGCCATTGGGTCTGTCCGGGTTCATCAGGTCAGTGCACAGAAGGACACAAACTATTCCTGTGCCACCAGCCCATTGAAAAATCTCCTCTAAACATTCAGGAGACAGTATGGCTTCATACACACAGGAGGAAAGCTGTCAGTCAGCAGATATCAGATCCATTTGCAGTGCCCATGCCCTGGCACGTGTGTTCAGGCTGGGCTTGGCTGCCCAGGAGCTGACACCCTACTGCCAGGCCGACTGGAGCAGGGAAGAGCCCTGCTGGGACAAAGGTGCCTGGGCTGGGAGGAACAGCCCTCTCAGTGGCTGCCCATCCACAGTGGTGTGAAACGGAGGGAAGCAAATGAGCTGTAGCTTTCTGCAAAATTAGTATTTTCAGCTTCAGGGGGCTGAGGCAAAAACAAGCAACTTGATCATTTGATCAGTCTTAGCTGGAAAAAGAAACTGTGGAAGAAAAATCGGTCAATAACTTGTGACAGTTTGGTGGAAAATCACTAAGGCTTTTCCAGGCTGTTTTCATGTCAGAACTGACCTAGTTTTTAAAATGCTAAAGAGGTGGGGGAGTACTGAGCTACAGAAGAACCAAACTATCCCAGGCCAAGTGGAACCATAAGTTGAGGGAGTTTTCTTAAGTCAGTCCAGACTGAATTTGTTGAGAAGCTGTAGCTGGTGGATCTTGCTTTGTCTTTAGGGACATGGGCAGAAGATCTTTTCTGGAGAGGAGAGCAGAGCAGCCGTGGGTGATCAGGAGCCCTGGGGAGAGAGAGGCTGGGCACTGCATGAGCCACCCGACAGCTGGTTGTGGGCAGATATAGGTCACTCAGAGGCTGGTGAAAACAGAGCCCACTAATTAGGGCACCAAATCACTCACTAACCATAGAAAAGAGATCAATCTGCTTGGTGACATGAAAAAAACCTGAAAGGTTGTGCTGTGCTGTTTGTTTGGGCACATTCACCACCTTTATCATCAAAGACACAAGGCTAAGAAATGCCTTTCTAGAAACCCTCAAGCTACAACTGCTTCAAACAACTTTGCACAATTCAACAATTGCTCCATAAATCTTTCCTAAGGATTTTCATCTTAGATAAGAGACTTGGTATTGCTGTTAATGTTTTTTCTGGGAACAGGAGAGGATGTTTTATTCCACCTGGCTGCTTTTGTACTCTGAGACCATGTTTCATGGAATGACAGGAACTGTAGTTTAGCTATTCTTTAAGGGTTTCTACAGAACATACCCTAAACCATATAAGCTAAAAAACTATTCCATTTGGAAAGTTTATTTTTAGAATAATTTAAATTGCATTTAAATAATGAAACAACCAAAAATAAATGTTTTACTTGATTTATATACTTTTGTACAATATAGGAATCATGGTCAGACATGTATAGGAGCAACATTTTAATCAATTTCCATGCTTTAGTGTTGAAGTAATTCAACTCCAAGCTGTAAAATATGTTTTAATAAGTAATAAAATATAAAATTATTTTTACTCAAATAAAATTATGTATAAAACTAGTATTTTAAAATTGTTTAAGTCCTTCCATCTAGTGATAGAACCTGCATATTTTCAGGTCAGTTTACAGGGTGTTCCCTTTTTTTTTGGGAAGAAACTGCTGCTCTAGAGCATCCTAAGCTCATTCCTATTGTAGAAGCTGGTTGCAAAAACAAAGCATACTATTGCATACCACAGATTTCATTTAAAAATGTAACTTATAATATAGCTTCCAAGAAAAACAAGCAAACAGAAAAAACCCCAAAAAACCACATGAAAATGTTACTTGTGAGAGGAGCTGTGTAACAGAGCTTGTTTTGGTTGGTTTGGTGGTTTTTTTTTGCCATGTATTACTGATAAAGAATGTGCTTTTAAGAAACTACCAGGCTAATTTGTGGACACGGGAAAATGTCCTCCTACAATAAATAAGAATTCTCTCATTAGCAAACTGCTTAAGTACTACTATAAGGCCTTAGTGCAGCTGGCACAGTTCCTAAGAATAGAATTATTCATTGCCATGGTTACCCATGCTGGAAATATTACCCTTTGCAATCATTGTAAACAAAGATCCTTTCACAACAGTGTAAAAATTAGAGCGCTTCAAGAAATTAAAGGAAATTATAAATTGTACAGCAGTTGAAGTTATGCCTTGTAAGCACTGTAGTTTTTCTAACACACCAGGAGTTCAAAAACCCTCTGCAGAGATCTGATCCTCTCCCAGCCTGAGCAATGTGTGAAGATTTCACCCATCACCACTTGAGAGCAGGGTCAGAGCCTGAGAACCACAGTACTTGTGTAGCACACAAGCCCTTCTGCCTGTCACAGGTCCTCAGTGGAAGTGTGCTGTAAAAGCCACTCACAAGGGGCTGGTCAGGGGAAGGCAACAGGTGGGAACTTATCCCACGTGTCACCCATGGAGCTCTCCAGATGAAGGGTATCATGGAGCTAACTTGCATCAAACCTTTGAGTCATGGAGGCGACCAACCCCTGGAGCTGGCACAACCTTGGACAGAAACAGCAGCCACAAACTGGGCTAATCTCCTGCACTGCACTTGAATAGCTGGAGGAGAAGATATTCCAGCAAATGGCACTGGCGCTGTGCAAATGCCCAGCAAAGAGGTGGGTTGGTTCACAGGCAAGCAGACAGCAGGGGAGTGGGGGAAGCAGGACTGAAACACCAGCATTCTTTGCTCCTGGAAGTGCCTTTCCCACCAGCACACATTTCCTCAGGGTGGGCTTGGTTTCTCCAGATGCCCATGCTTTCCATCTGTCTGGTCTGTTGGCACTGTGGGGCTGTGGATACCCAACACCCAACTTGGAGAGGCTCTCATCTCGCTGGCAATTCACAGCAGAGTACAAAGACATCCGAAAAAATACACTTGCAGTGATGCAAAATTTGAAGAATTTGGCTGCATGAAGCCTTTTCCCTGGAAGGCTGGCAATCCCCTTTTAGAGGTGGGAAAAGCAAAGGGGTGTGGCTGTGCACTGGAGGTCACAGGAGGACATCTGTGAAAGAATATCACAGCCTGACTCCCGTTCTCTTCTCTGCAGCCATTCACCTTCCTGAGCCATGTTAGACAGCCCCACAGCAGTGCCCGGGAGCCTGGAGAAGCACTGCAGAAAAGCCCTAGGGAGGAAAGAGTAAGTTCAGTGAAGCAGAACAAGACAAGGAAACAGGCAGCCTACAAACCTCAGCAGAGTGGTCCTTACCTCTGCTGGGCAGCTGGGGCACAGCAGAGCATTAGCGATCCTTGCTGCATGGAAGCATTCCTGCAGCGGGGACGTCGGACAGGCCACGGGAGCTGCAGGTTGGTAACCTCTGGAGGAAGCTCCTGCACATCATCCAACTGGAAAAAAACAGATGTGACAAGATAACATTGAAATGGAATCCCAAGGGGGAAAGAGAAATTGGGGAGCTTGTTAAGAACCCTGCTGCCATCTGGAAGGCAGGAAGAGGCAGGCATCTGTGAGGAGAAAGTGGCANGGGGGTGGGGGGGGGGGGGGGGGGGGAGCCTGGGTGCTCGCAGCTGGCACTGCATGAGGAAAGGATGGGGAGTAGCTGATGGGCCTGCCCTGCCCTGGAAATCGGATCTGAGGGTGAAAGGAAGGTTGATTTTCATTTTCCCAAGACTTCAGGGTATGTAGCAGAATCTAAAATAATCACATCGTGCTGATTGTTGTCCTTGGCAGGAACAGTAACTTTGTGGCCCAAAGGGTTTAATTGAAGATACAAGGGGGGAAATGGGAACACTTTGCGCTCTTGATTTGCTAATAGGAGTCTTTTGTGCTGTTTATTGGTTCGGAGCCATCTCCTAGGTCTTAACCCTTTACTCCTTAGTTGCCATGAAAACATGTGGTCTTCCTCGACTATGCTTTTTTTTTTTTTTTCAGAGGTAAGAACCGTTTGTTTTGAGCTTTCTCTAAGCTCCCATCATTGGTGCTAAATCTGGGGCATGGAGAGAGAAGAGAAGGCCTATGCCATGGTAACAGATGCCTTTGAATTAGTAACTGGTTTTCTAGTAACTGATATTTTCTGTAATTCAGCCCAATGAACACCAGCTTAACACTGGCCTTCTCTTATGGAAATGAAGGACAAAAGGCTTTTACTTTTGGTTAGTCATGTAAATCCTCCGATGAAGCCTATTCTACCAGAAGGGTAGTAAAAGGCTGTACTATAAATAGTGCTGTGTGTTTGCCTGCGCAGAGGCAGAAATGTAAGGTTCTATAGCTCGGGCTGAGGACCCCGGTCGCTTCAGAGTCAGGGGCTGACATTTGCCTTTATGTTTGTGCTCTGATGTCTGTTTTGTTTTCCGATAGTCATTTATTTTGAATTGGTCTGAATACGTTACATCGAGAAAGAATTAAGATCTGGCATAGACAAGTTAACTTGTCTCTGTAATCTCATCCAACGGTTTTTCCGTAAAACATGCGGATTTATGGTGTTTTCTATCAGACCCCAGGACAAAAAACACAGGCAAATTTAACAGCATGTAGTGGTGACAGACATAAATATGTTAAGCCCCTGAGCAATAGGCAGCTCAGCAAAGGACACAAGCACCATTTCTGCAGTTGCTGGATAGGAGCATTTCTTACTGATTTGAATGAAGCTGTTCAGACACAGCAGCTGCGTAATCAGACACTAAATCTGGTATGATAATGACTGGATGTGGTCTAATTGGGAGGATCAAAAACTTAATTAGTTAACAGGGGGGAAAAAGACATCTATAGGAAAAAGAGTAGCAGGGGTGATTTCTTCACTGTAAGTGCTGCATTTTTGTGTAATTTGTTATCTGTCAGTGAACAAAATCTATTAGTGCAGATGTGAAAGGTAGAAAGCCAGAGAAAGACAGATGTAGATTCTACACATCCCAACTGTAAAGATAGACCAAATCTAACTAAATCCTTACCTGTCTCTATTTTTCCTTAAGAACTACTCAGAGCAATCTTTTTGATTGTTTTCAATGTCTTTCTGATCCTCTACATTACTTTAGCAGAGAAAAAGATTTTTTTCACGTCCCCTTTAGATTGTGATCAGTATCTTTACAACCATAGTCAAAAGAAGGTTTATTTCCTGCTCATATTTACTAAGACATATTTGTCTTTACTTACTCAAATGTATTTCCTTGCAAAATTAGACTTTTTGTCTTTACAGGTGAGCAAATGAAGCTGGGCAGGAATGAAACATATTTGCTTTACATGACATACATAACTTCTGTCCTTAAAATAGTTTGGTCATGGGATTTTTGCTTCCTTTGCATTTTGCATGTTAACCCTGCATGTTCCCAGCTCCATGCAAGGAGCTCAGCACCATTTGCTCTCATGCTAGCCTACAACTGAATGTGCTCTTGAAGCACGTTGAGCCTCATCGGTGCCCTGGAGGCAACTATCTCCCTGTGAAGCAAAAGAAGACACTGCTGCCTGCAAGGCTTCTGGCTGCCTCAGGTTTACTGCCTCAACCTCTCCCATCACCTCCATGATTCTACCCAGGCAACCTCTGCTCATTCAAGACCCCAGAGAATCTTTATGCAAGTCTCTTCTCTATCCTAGGGACTTAAGAGTTTCAAGTGACACCAGTAGAAGGCTGATGAGGCCAGAGCGAGAGCCTACCTATGACTCCTGGGAGAGCAGACCCAGCCATGTGATGCTTTTGAGCCTGCCCAGTGCAAGCACTTAAGTGATAGTCAAATTTGATCATAAAACTTCAGACCACACGTTCTGAGCAGCAACACCACGGAATGCAGCTGATTTTGTGGATGCGACTTTAAAATGTGGCACCTGCAGACTTCTCTAAGTTGGGAAAGGAAGCAGTGGAAGAAGGACTCAGACCTCCCTGGTACAGGACAATGCTTCATCACTGCAGCCCTCCTTCCCCTCTCTGTTGGCACCCTTTGCTCAAGGTCACCTTTCCCCTGGCATTCACATGGGAGTGCTGCACAGAGGCACTTTGCATAAGGATGAAGCATCAGCATGGCTCATTTGTTAGTCTCTTCAGTAGCTGCAGGGAGTTTTACTTAAGAGACTCATTGCATTTTTCCTAAGCTGGAAAATATACATATAATGATCAAGGACAAGTCTCCTCCATTAGTCAAAATAGGAGACCTCCTGTTCCCAAAGTCTAAGAGAATACCTGATCCAAGTGCTAAGGGTCTTCGCAGAGCATAAACAAGGATTTTATTAGAGATGAAGTAGTTTCTTGGTCCTCAGATGTCACAGGAGCATCCATGGCTGCTGGAATAACCCTTTGAAGAACTTTGGAGCCCCCATCCCCCTCAGGGCACTGTGGAATGGTTTTAATTGGAAGCAGATGTGCAATGTGGTAGGTAGAAGCAGGCGTCTGCTCAATGTGAGCTCCTAGTAAACAACTCCTGTACAATGACTTTGAAAGGGAAAAATGCCATGATTCAGGAGAAAGGTTTTAAAATTAGACTAGTACTCACTCATGATCAGTTGACTGGTCCATTAGACTTGCAAACACTCCTTACCAATTATTTAGAGCCAAGAATATTATCTTCTTGTTGCTTGATAGCTTTGGGATGGAGCATTCACCTTCAATGTATGGGTCACAGAGAGATTTCCAGGTCATCACTCCCATTGCAAACATTTTCCCAGTAAGACAGCTTTGAATGTCATAGAGATGTACTGTTGGGAATGATTGATTTTGGTTTGAATCGGGAAGGGACTTTTAGCTCAATATTAGAAACTTCATTTTGATTTCAAAAAGAAAATTTGGGCGAAGTCTTGTTTCAGGAGGTTTTTCAATTTTTTTCTATAAGAGTGGATCTGCCAGGTTACTGTCATCTGGGTTTGTGGAATGTGTTAACAGCTGCATCACACAGATCTACAGTTATCAAGGTTCATGAGGTTGCTGTGCATTTGCCCAGCACTTCCTTGAAACCCCTTTGCCCCCAATATCCCAGCAATATCCCTTGCTTTTTTCAGTAGCTTGGACAAAAACAAGGAAATCACTAGGCAATCTGTGTGGCCACGAATTTAAACCACAACCCTTCTGCTTTCAGATGCATGGGATAAAAGACAGGAACTGCAATAGGGGACACAGACTGAGAAGGCCTGACTGTAAAACTGTTTGTGCACTAAATCACCGGGAAAACATTTCTTCAGCCTCGTTCCCACTATTGGAAAGAGGAGTTATACTGGTGTGAGCACAGGATCAATTATGTCACCGTGTCCTGCTCCTTACTAGAATTAATGAGCTTTTCATGCCTTTCGCTTTGTCGTTCCTTGAAAACTCTTGAGCAGATTTTATTCCAGTTCTTACTCTGGTTGGCTCAGTATATTCCATGGGAGAATCTTGAGCGAGGCAGTGCTACTTAGCTCAGCAAAGTAAGTAAACCTAAGGATTAAAACTTGACTGATGCAAATGCTTTATGCATGTTCAAAATGCAAGAAATTTAGAGACAGTTGCAAAGCAGAGGTTCTAATAAATGTAATTTAGTAGTCATAGGAAGGAAGAGACATTTTAAAGGTGGGAAATGTAGCTTACTGCAGATTGCATTTTCTGTCACACCAAAACTGCAACTCCAAAGTCAATTTGTGCCAAAACAACAAGGTTCCCCACTTGCTTCTCAACCAGCAGAATCAGAAAACAACACTGATTTTAAAAACAAAATAAAAAGTCAATCCATTTCATTGTGTAAGTGATTTAAAGGGAAAAAAAAAATCCAAAACCAAACAAAACCCACATGCTGATGAAACAGAGGACCAGAAGACCAAAACTCTCATTTCTGAAAGTCCTCCTTTAAGTAACAAATTTAGTTTAGCTATTCTGTGATGTTATTAGTAAAACTGCTAAAGGCATTTCTACATAAAAATGAAATTGCACACATGCCCAAGTATTCTCTTTTATGCTATTTTGGTGACATAACTCCCTAATGTCTTGCTTTGAAAAGCCTAGTATTTTCCAGGGCACTCGATAGATTGGCTCTGACTTGAACATCAAAAAGTAACCTTCACGGTTATCAATGAAAAGTGACAACTGATTTTATTGACCGTTTTCATTATAACACATGACAGTGGGAATATTTTTCACTGTTAAGATTTTTGAATGGAAGAAAAGTGCAGTTAGTCTGAGTTCCTTACATTCATTAGAAGCAAGACTATTGAAACCATCAACATTTACAATGACACATAAGCAAACACCAGAATCAGTGCCAATAAATACACAGAGTACCAAAATAAATATTTACAGAATTAAAAATATAACAAACACTGATTAGTATATCCTTGTGAACTGCCAGGGAAGAAAGACACCTATTGCTATCAGTTAGGCTGTAAATACATTAAGAATACAGTGATTTGAGGAGACATGTACTCATCAAAGCTTGTAGAGATGGAAAGGAGCAGAGTGCGTCTAACAGTCTGTTATAAAAAACAGCCCCCCGGAATGCTGTGAGCTTTCATTAAGAAAAAGTTGGTGCTCACAGACCCACCAGATTATTACCAAACCTTGTAGATGCGAAGAGCGGGGAGTTCTGGCTTTACTCACTCATTATCTCAAACAGGTCATATGCTACCTTACAGGAGGTGGCTGACACAAAAAATACAAGGAAATATTCCAATTAACAAGGCTCTGTCAGCTATATCACATCTTACAGAAACAGGCTGAAGGACCTCTAACAGGACACACATGTCCCCTTCAGCATGCAGGAAACACCAAGAGCATTGGCTTGTCTGATGCAGACCCTGCTACCCTTTTCTCAGGCACACCACGATGTTTAAGCAGAGTTGGGCTGTCATAAAAGACTAAAGCCACGTTGTATTTTCTGGGTTTATTGTATTTTCCATCAGCCACAATCATACCTCATCTCCCATTTCAACAGGGCCACAACACCAGACTTCAACACCTGAACTTTTCTGAGACAGAGTCTATTAACAAACAGAGCAGGGAAAATTCAGATGGAGCCAAGTTATGGGACCCTCACTCAGTAAAAACCAACAGCACTTACAGATCCACTGATTTCAGAGAGAATACTGGTGGAATGAGATATTGTCTAGCTGTTACGATTTCACCCATGGTAGAGGATTTATTTTAATTTCATGAAAAAGCAACAGCTTTAGTCTTACTCCCCCTTTAGAAAAGCAGAATAATGCTCCTTAATACTTGGTGCTGCTGCATAGTGTGTCTTACACTCCCTCCCAACCTGTCCTTCGGCTGCAATGGTGCAGCCAGAGCTCACCACTCTGCCTAGAGCTTGGCTCTTCGTATCTTCCTGGCAAAATGAGGGCGGAAGAACTGTGAGATGCCATAGACCAGTGCTGGGCTACAGGGGATTTGTGGATGTTTCTGTGCTGAACCTGCCTTTAGAAGGTAAGACACTGGGCACTGCTCAGGTGTTGATGAGAGCAGTCACACAGTAGCCCATCTGCAGGAGCACTGGCTTCAGCTCACCCAAACTCACACTGGCTCCTCAGCCAGCGTGGTACAGCAACCCGAGCATCAGTGCAAGAAAGAAAGGAAGGATATAGATTTTTTTAGGCATATGTGTAACTCTTTTTTCACAAGGACAAGAGGTTCAGGCCTTGCTTTCAGCCCATCTCCCAGATGCCCTATCAGCCCTCCCACCCCACCACAGCACCACCACCCTGCCTTCTCCTGCTGCTGTCCAGGGCTGACACCTCCACATTGCAACAATTGCACCCCTCTGCTGGCAGCACATGGCAAGGTCAGACAACTCTGCCAGTGACTTGGGGTGCCTTGCTCCCCCCGTCCACAGGCTGCACATGAGTTGGGACACACCTTCCCCTCTGCTGCCATTAACCAAGAATTACATTTTAAGGTCAGCCTTAATTCAAAGCAGATATAACCAATTTTCTTTTACAAGCACATTATGTTCAAAGCTTCCAATGCATTTGCATAAAAAGCCCATGGAAACAACCTGATACTGATTTAGCAACTGTTTTGATGCAACATCATCCAAAATAATAAAGATCTGTTAAAGATCTTACCATTCAGTCCCCACATACCTTCTCCCTAATGACATATTTAAAATGTGGCTGTGCAATAATTAAAGGGAGGCTTCATTAGTTACCATATCGAAAACACGAACAATGACAAAATAAGCAGGGGGTTGAGAGCTCTGGAAAGAATCTGGTCCTGTTTTTGCCATCAAGAGTTAAATTAAGGAAGGCAGTGATTGTGTTAGCTGTAATTTAAACATGCTGAGCACTGGAGTTATGTGCAGGAGTGCAGCTTGTTAAGATGAAAAACAATGGAAATACATGTTTCGCATCCAGATCAGTGAAAACACTACCACAGTAATATAAAAGACTGCACAAACACCTGAATAATGTTTATCTTAAAAAAAAAAAAAGGAAGACTTGTTTTAAGAAACTCTTTCTATTTCCTTAAGAGTTTAAGGACTTCTGCCAGTTCTTACTGGAGTCAGTGGAAGCTGCCACAGAAAAACTGGACCCTGGAAGGAGATTGTCCTGTTGGCAAATGCCAGTTTCCTAACTTCGTGGCCATAGCTGGATTAGCTTTTATTGCAGAGCATTGCTTGGATGTGATGTCAAAGTAGGCAAAGCAATCTTCCTTTAGCCATTGCTACAAGAAGCCTTTCATCCTGGCAGTTTAAATTCCTTGCCCTGTGAAGAGCACAACCTTTTCCTCTCTTGTATTACAACTTTGGCTCTATTTATTTAAGTATGTGCAGAAAGGAAAAAGGAAAGCAAAGATAAAATCCGGGCAGAGTCTCCACAACAAACAGCTCCTGGGCTTTCCTACAAGAGTGACCTGCTTCCCTGCTACATTTACTAAATTGTCCACTACAGGAAAGTGGAAGAATGCATTCCATGCTATGCAAAATATCACTCAACATGTGTATGAGATCACACAGCAGACATCTCCATTTTAAATATCTTTGCCACTTTTTCTGAGGGGGTTTAATTTTTTTCAAGACCAAGAAGTAGAAGCAAAGACCTCCTGAAGAGGAGACATAGTGGCAGCAGCACCTCTCTTCTAGTGCTGGAAGGCTAGATCAAAAATCTCAGTTTCCCAAGCAACTGCAGTATGGCTGAGAAGGAATGAGAGACATAGAGGCGGGGGGGGGGAAGCATCCTAGGCAATAGTACTCACTGTTTTTCGTGGAGAAGCCTTCTAAGGCAAGAAGAGTTTTAACAACCTGCTTTTGCAGGAATCAACACCCCCATGATGCGGCTAAAGTGGTTATAGCTATTACTTCTTTGCATATGACAAGTTCTTCGATTTCTCTCTACATGAAATGGACCTAGGAAACACCAAATCAGTGCTGAATGTGTCTACCCGAGATGCTCACAAGGAAGACAAGATAGGAACTAATGATGAGGAAACAATTCCTGTGAGTTAAGTTAAAAATAAATCATCCCCTGAAAACAAACAGCCAAGACAGACTGAGATACCTCCTGCTCACAGTAAACAGCACATGGACTCAGGACAAGGGAATCCTATCCTCCCATCCCTCCCATCCCTCAGTGGAAGGGAGGGGTGTACAGCGGGAACCAGTCCCAGGCCACAGGGGACAACTGACAGTGTATTCTTAGCACTGAATATCAGAAGAGTCAGTTGTTGTGCTGTTCTGCTCGGACACGTGGGGTTATGTCACCACAATAAAAATATAAACAAAGGGGGGGGGAAGAAAAGACAAAATGAAAATCAAAAACAAACCCTGCAGAAGCTGTCATGTGTGAACTCTGCCAAGACTCATTTCTGCATTGTCTTTGAGTTGGTGTCAATTTGTTTTTCCAAGGCAGAAGCCCCAGCCTTTCATATCAGTAACTATGAAAATACATTTTCAGGCCACCTTGCCTAGAATCCCCCTGTTGTGGCTGTTGGATAACCATCTGTCTTGTAAGTGGCTATTGTTCCTGTGATCTGTCCCTTTCATACCATTATCCTCCTGAAAAGCCTTTTCTGAAAGTAGTCCATTAGAGCAGGGAAAGAAAAACCTCGGTGCACGGCCACACAGCAGAATCAATGGCTCCCTTTGATCTGCAAGCTCAGTCAGTACTACAAATTTAAGAAACAACAAGGTTTCGCTTTGCTAAGCAAAGCCTGGTAATTTGGCTCATCTGCACTCATAGCATCTTACTGAAAACGCCATCTGTATCAGATGTTTTAAGACTTTGGTGCAATATTCGCTTAGCTTAGATAAATAATTTTGTAAGATTCATTAAAAAATAATCAGATAATTAATTTTCATAGTGTACATCTATGCATGTAGTTTTTAAAATTCAGTCCTCTACTACCGTGAACGGCGGTGAGGATATTCACAGTGGATGAAGAAAATGCTGGTTATTGATGGAATAAGACTGAACATAGCTTCTTCTTATTCTAGTCATGGAATTTCCTCTGAAATCTACTACGAATGTTTGTCCTATTACTGGCAAGAGCAAAATGCATATGCACTACATGGAAAATAAGACCTTTCATGTCTGTTGCAGGCCACATATTTGGTACAGGAAACTTAGCTCCTATCATGACAAAACAAGTCCACAAAAACATAATTTCATGCTACTGAAAGGAAATCTTTTGTGCTGATATAAAGGACAGGAGTGTATACCACTGAAATCACTGTAGATAGCTATAAAACACTATGCAATATATCAGAAAACTCTAAGAACATACAAAATTTACCAGTGGGGACCTGAAAGTGCAAAGAGTACACGTAACTAAATACCAAGTCCTGATCTATAAAATCCTTTATGAATGACATACAGCTGATAACTACAAAGCATCATTCAGACCACCAAATAACAAATGAAACAAATAAAGAAAAATGTACTTTAAGGAAATCAAAACAATGACACCATTGGGAATGTTATCTTTGGGACTCAGAACACCATTTCTACCTCAATACCTACCAAAGCCAAGGAAAATATATACTTGAACAGGGTAACATAAATAAGAATGCAAGCTACCAGAAAATGCCTCAGGACTATTACCTCTTTATGTCTCAACCTTTAAACCCAGCAAGCCATTAACTGCTTGTTCTTAGGCATCTCACAGTATTTTACAGGGATCTTTCAAGAATTATATATAGGTCTAAAGAAAGCCTTTGAACCTCCTTTCAATGATTGTTTTAGGCATTGTGTGGAGTTATACAAATATATTTGTATGAAAATTGAAAGCCCTAGTAAATATTAGATTTATTACCTTTTGAAATAAAAAACATAGATGGCTTAGAGACAAAAGTGAATTTTAGAAGTACAAAGTTAATTTGAACATTAAATTGTATCTTTACTCTCACACACCAATTACCCTGAATCAACGTCAGCATGTTGCAGTGACTCAAAACACTGACACCCTACTACCAGCTACTTTCCCATTTTCCTTTTAAGGATATGATTGTCCTTAAAATATGTACATAGCAAGCAGCCAAACGAACCGCCAAGAGATTTGCAAAACGTACTTACAGCGGGTATGTGACAGAAAGCTTGAGGGAGTGGCTGTGGAGCACCTGGCCTGGGCAGCTGCCCTCCCACCCACGCCCCCTCCAGCCCAGGGATCCTCTCTCCAGGGGTTAGCACCGAGGAGGAGGAGGAGGAGGAGGAGGCTGCCTGCCACCATGCAGAGAATGGAGGGAAAAACGTGGCAGAAAACAAAGGAGAGAGAGAAGAATGAAGGGAAGCCAAAGCATTTTAATGATGATTTGTGTTAGTGGTTACGTGAGCGGGAGTTAGTCTAGCGTCACACTATTGGTTTCTCAGTACAGACATGCCACAATGCAAACAAAACACATATGATGAATAATTTGACACACACAAGTCCTGTAGAGATGGCAGCTGGTATCTCCTAGCGGGTTTAAAGATGCACCACTCCTACTACCTGTACTCAGTGCTTCCAGTTTTTATGGTACTACCACCACATCCTCCCTCCCTCTCAACTTCCAGTGCCCTATAGAACCTCTCGGCACAATTTGTCCATAGAACAAAATGGGGAATTACGTTTTTTTTCTGCAGAGTTGTCATGCAAGGAAAGATGCATCCCTTCCAGTCAAACAAAAACAAAAGAAGGGGAAAAGGAATGCCATGTTTAGGGCTGAGGAGCAGGGTAGTATTCCATGTTCTGTGCACACATCCTTTTGAAGGTGTTTCAGCATTGACTTTCTAAAATGCACAAGTGGAGTCAGACCAAATGCAAATCCCTTTCTCAGGCAAAGGAAAGCATTGCCAGCGTGTTTGGAGGCAGATGTGGAGCACAGCCCCAAGGCTGTGCGTGGGAGTGCTCACACGAGTGTGAGTGTGCACAGGGACCCTGCCAGGAGCTGTGTGCTTGCTGCACATGCACCTGTACAACACTGTGAGCGGGCACACAGGGAACCACACATATATATGTCAGGAAGAAAACATAAAATAATCCTCTTTGAAGTGTATTAAGGTTCTTAAACCATGAAAACAGGGGCTGGTCAGGGAAACTAACACTTCCACTGGGATGCTGCAGCTCAGTATTAAATTCTGCAGCAATTTCAAAACTGGATGTCAATTTCACCTTCATGACTTTAAGGTCATTTCCCCAGTGAACCATGAATCATGCATATACATATATACAATTCTTACTATGGTATTTCCTGGGTTTTTATGGTTTGCCTACAACCTTAATATCCTTCAAATGTATATTCTGTATATTTATTTTCCTTTTTTTTTCTTTTGATTTAAGAGACAGTAAAACCAACTGCTATGTAAGATCAGACCCATTAGCTTCAATGATGTGAATTTAGGATTCTCTGCATAATATAGACATGTATATTTTTAAAATGTATATTATTTTTTAGATACACTGGAGCATATATTTTATATTAACTGTGGTCTGATGATTAAATACTTATATCAAAATATTTTGTAAATACATAACATTTACCTTTAGACTTCAGTGATTTTTAGAGCTTTTTCAGTGTATCATAAAAATATGTCCTCAGGCACATTAAAACCCTATTATATTTCTTTGAAATGTTGCCAATGCCCATGTACAGTAGTCGCTATTCAGAAAAGTCATGGCCATTAATACATTTCTCCTAAGGTCCAAGCTCATCTGACCATTTTATGTACCACTAGCTTACCATATTTTTTTCTCTTAAAGTAAAATTATTCTGACATTATTGAGAATGAAAATAAAAAGCAATGAGAACCCAAACTTTCTTTAAATAGTCAAAAACTAATTTTATATCTTTTAAAAAATAATACTTAAAAAACAAGTTTCTTTGCTGGGTTCCTTCTCGGTAAGGTTTAAGCCCAGAGCAACTTTGTCTAAACCCCTGAAAATAGAGGTTTGCAGTGGCAGTGCTGTCAGAACATCAGCTCTGAGCCATGGAATGTGCCACTGGAATAAAACCAGCACTTCAGACTTATTCATCTGGGGATGCATGAGCCCATACAAACCAGAGTTTTTCTAATTTAAGGTACTTACACAAAGTTCTATCCTTTTAGAACTGTAAAATTATCTACCTATAAAAACTAACTCTTGCTTAAACTCTAGATAATAAGGACAGGTGATTTTTTTTTAATATAAAAAATCTGCTAAAACACGTATATATTTACACACGGCGAGCAAGTTATTGTATAAATGTGGACAGTGTGTATATATTGGCATTTAGTAAAATGTTTCCCTGAACCTGATTGTATGCATTATCGGACAAGTATTGATGTAAACATCTGAACCTACGTCAGGTGTCTCTGTTACCCATTTACATTAGAGCAGATCAAAACCAACCAGACAGACAGACAAACGAAAATATGTTTTCCTGTTAGACGAGTCCACCTAACTCCTTAGTTTTATCTCCTGCACACAAGTCAATCAAGTCTGCTGCTGAGCAGTGTTCTCGTTCCTACAGCAGGTAAAATACCTGTTAGGTGGGTTGTTTTCTGCTTGGCATTTTTTCCAACATCTTGTGGAGCAAACATCATTTCCAGAGCCAGCCAGGCACCCAGCCTCTACTCCTCCCCCAGAAATGATTAAAAGGTAAGTATATTGGAGAACCTCTCATGTCGCTCCTTTTGTAACTCTGTTCCCTTGAAGAACTCATGACACTGCTTTGCAGGAGGAAGGATGGTCGTAATCCAAGTCCTGCTTCCAGAAAGGCATGTAAAAATGGACCTCCTCAGTGTTTTGTGTTGCAGAAAAAAGATACAAATGTAAAAAAAAGTGCTCAAAAAGAAGCTGATTTTTTGTATTTAGCCATACAGTCCAGTAAGAAGAGACTCAGAAGCGCAGACCCACGGAGTACAGTGAAGGAAGCCTTTTAGGTGACTTTCTTCAGGTGATGCAAAACAAATCCATTATCTGTGGTCTCCTATGCAGACTTTCCCACATGGACTTCGTTCTCTGTCTTCGTCTCCACCTCCTACCCAACTACTTTTTGGCACTGTCCTGGTACGTGGCAGTTTTCACTGTCGTCCCTGCTACGCCCCTGTTACTGACCCGGCGTACCAGGACTTTGGAGACGGGGATTTTCGTTCTGTGCATCTCACTTTTGGCCAGGTGATGGTGTGCGACGTGATGGCTGTTACTGGCATCTGCTCCATGGCTGGCAGAATGCGAGGAAAGGTGTTTAATGCTGATGGGTATCTTGGAGTCCTTCGCTGTGCCTGAGGGTGTTTTCAGTGTGCTCACGGTCGTTATTGGAGACACAGGCTTGGAGCGTGGCACACTGGGCACTTCCTCGTTTGTAGGCCCCGCTGGTGGGTTCTCATCTGGCTCAGCATAAAGGTCATAGAGAGCATCCCCACTGTAGCTATCCCTGGGAAGGGTTTCCTTCTGGATGCTTGTGGAACTGTCTTCCTCGGGACCAGGGGTGGTGGAATCCCAGTAGCCCTCATCGCTGTTTGGGACGCCCTCGTGCTGCTCCTTTTCCCTGCTCTTCTGCTCCTCTTTGTGGTTCAGGTGAATGGCAATCTGGTGGAGGCCACCACGTTTCACCACCACCCTATTCTGGGCCCCCTCGGTACCTCGAGTTTCCTTCAACCCCTCGGGCTTCTTTGTCCCTCCTCCGCTTCCTCCTCCTTGTGCCTGAGTCTCGTCTGTCTGTGACAGCATATCCCAGAACTCCTGCAGGCAGGTGTCATCCACCTGGTCGGGGCTGGCCATCTCCTCCCCTCCTCCCTGGTAGGCCACCATGGTGGGGTGCTTCTTGGTGGCACCCAGCTTGCTGGGCCCAGGGGTGCTCTTCTCGCAGACGCCACTCCCGCCGCCCACATCCTCCTCATGGTCCGCAATAATATCTCCGCAGCCTGTAAGAGAGTCAAAGCTTTTCAGTGAAGTCACGTCAGCAAACATCAAACAAATACGATCAATCGATTGCTCTGAGGGTGGATCAACAGAGGAAGGGTCAGGGGCGGCTGCCGTCTCTTGACCGCTATCACAGTGAGGTTCAACAGGGGGGATAGTCGTTATTGGAATGTCACCTGTTATCGCCGCATCCTTCGCACTCCCAACCTCTCCGGCGGCCGGCTCGGGTCGCTCTCGGCTGAGCTCCTCGGGTGGCCGCACGGCGGCGGGCGGCTCCTCCCGGGCTGGGGGGCTGCTGGCCCGCGGCTCCGCGCCGCCCGCTTCGGGCTCCCCGGCCGCGGCGGGCGCCTCTCCGCTGCGCTTCTCCCGCGGCGGCTCCGGCCCGGCGTCTCCCGCGCCGCTCGGGCTCTCAGACAAAGGTTTCGGCGTCTCCTCCTTGATGCACTCCAGGCTGGCGGTCAGGGACCCCGGCATGATAAGGCCGGACGGGATGTCCGAGGTTTCCCCCCTCTCCTCCTTGCCGTTTTTGTCCTTTTTGTGCCACCGCATGCTGCTGAAGATCCCCTTCAGCCCCTTCTTTTGTCTGCCGCCGGCCCGCGGCTCCGCGCCCTCCGCCTGCCTGCCGTTCTTCCTCAGCAGCGAGAAGAAGCTGTGCGACTTGGCCACCGCGCTGGCGGCGGGGCCGCCGAGGCTGCCGGCCGGCCGCTCCTGCGCCTCGCGGCTCGGCGGGTCTCCGCCGCCGCTCGGTTCCTCCTTCTTGCTGCTCTCCAGCACGGCGTCGGCCAAGCCGTCGTGCGTCCGGCTCCGCACCATCCCCGGCTTGCCGGCGCCCTTCCCCTCCCCGCCTCTGCTCCGCACCCCGAAGATGCTCGGCATGGTTCCGCCGGACTTCCTCCTCCTGAAAAGCTTGAAGGCGGTTTTGTTAATCCTCCCCGACGGCTGCTCGGCGGCCGGGGGCTCGGCACACTCGCAGTGCGAGTCCATTTCTGCCTCTGCCGCTGCTGCCGCGGCCGCCGCGGCTTCCCCTCCGCCGCGGAGCGCGGTGCGATCCCTCAGTGACAGCCCCGCCGCCGCCGCCCGCCCGTCTCCATGGCAACCCGGCGGAGGGAGGGAAGGAGGGGGATAAGCCGCTTTCCCCCCGCCGCCGCGGGCCCGCGCCAGGCGCCCGCCGCCCGTTCCGAGCCGCCCGCGCCGCCGCAGCGCCGCCCGCCCCGCGGCCCTTACATAACGCGGCCCCTGCCCGCCGCCCCACGCCGCCTCTCCCACCCACGGCCGGGCTCTCGGGTGCCCCGGGAGGGTGCCGCGCCCGGGCGGGCAGAGCTCGGCTTTTATTTATGAGAGCGTTTTGCATGGCCGCTGTGTCCTGCGGGCACGGTGGCACCGCGCTCTGGACCGCGGGCATTGCGTGACTGAAGCAGTGGGCTGGGGGATGCAGCGAGGCGCTCGCAGCGCCGGCAGAAAGCGGGGCCTGGGATCGCTGGGGGGTGGTGGCGGTCTGCAGGTGCCTGTGCACCACACGGCAGGGACAGAAGGGTGGAAAAATGGGACACATTGACCGAAACCGGTACGTAAACACTCCCGGGGGCAGAGGAATAGGATGCTAAGTTCTTGCCCCTCCCCGTCCCTGTGTCCCTCTTTCTCCGCAGTGCCCGGGGCCACATGTGCCCACTGCCGACGACCAGAGGGGAGCAGTGGTACAAGCTGGGGCACAGCCCAGCCTTCCCCCAGTTGCCTCCCCTGCCTTGGAGGGGGAGCACGGTGGCAGCCCCCACACAAACCTTTTCCCGGCCCCTGCATCCACTGTGCACTGTCATGGCACCCAGTCATGTCCTTGTCGAATTGCCACCAGGGATGATGGCCAGCTGTCCAGTCACATCAGGCGGCTGGTGTTACCCTGACCGTGAAACTCCTAACCGGCTGCAGATCTATCCCAGGTGAGAACAGAATAGAATAGAGCAGAACAGAGCAGTTGGGAGTTGAGAGCGATCATCCACCCCAACTGCCTGACATAACTGCTTGAAGCACTTACTAGGGGTATTGTCCAAATGCCTCTTAAACACTGAAGGCTTGGGGCATCAACTACCTCTTTAGAAAGCCTGTTTGAGTGTTTACCACCCTCTCAGTAAAGAAATGCTTCCTAATGTCCAGTCTGAACCTCCCCTGGTACAGCTTTGAATCATTCCCATGCATCCTGTCTCTGGATGCCAGGGGAAAGAGCTCAACACCTCCCTCTTCACTTCCCCTTCTCAGGATGCTATGGAGAGCAGAGGTCACCTCTCAGTCTCATTTTCTCCAAACTAGAGAACCCTGGTGAGAATAACCAGCCCTGGGCTCCAGACTCACGGAACTCTCAGCTGGGTTCTTTCAGCTTGGGGCAGTGCTCTGCGCCAGAGCTGTAGAGCAGACCTGCTTTCACCCAGAGCTGTAGTAGTGCCTGTGCCCTGGCAGCCCAGCTGTGCCATAGAGCGCCAGTCTGGGCTCCTCAAAACAGAAACACTTCTCTGGGTTACAGGTGAGTACCACTACAGAGATGTCGTGTGTGGGCCCACTGGCATGGAGCTCCCTTTGAAGTCAATAAAAGGCTTTGCCATTGACTTCACTGGCTGGAAGAATTAGTTGTGGGTTTGGGTGTTTTTTTAACATCATCAGACTTTCATTGCACTCTCCCATGAGAGTGAATTATCTGTTGTGAATAATTTATCTAGTGAATTTAGTCCTGTTCATATAAAAGTGCCATTTGCATTCAGAATTAGAAGCGTTCAATAAGAGCAATATCACGAGCACATTATTCAACTTACAGGTCTCTTCTGCCTTCTGGCAGAGACAGAGGAAAGGACAGATGAGGCAGAAACCAAGATATTGGCTGGAAGAGGAGGAGAGAGTTACATTTTACAGAATACAGTTTGTAAATGTGCCCAGCACCCAGAAGCCACATACAGGAGACAGACCAGAACTTCAACCCGAGGTGCAAGTTCCTCACCTTGCCTGTGCCTCCAACAATTGTACCAGGTCGTGTGTTTCCCCATTACTTGGTCATATTTCTCTTTTTTTACACAGATGAAGGAAACTTGATAAAAGAGAGAGAATATCAAATGCTCTTGAGAAAATGCAAATACATGAGCCAGGCACACTTTTGAAATTTGAAAGAACGAACCCTTATCGTGTATCTAGGGAAAAAAATGGGTAAAAATGCTAACAAGTAAGACTTGGCCACCCAACTGCAATTCTCAGTTTTTGCACTTTCATCCTGGTGCTTTGCTACATTTCACCAATCCTTTATATTTCACCAGTTCTTCTTTCAAGCATTGGGTCCAATGGAGAGATACAAAAGACAGAGAAGAGGTGACTCAATGCTTCACAGCTGTAGGAACAGACAACTTATTGTGCCTTCTTTTTGTGTCAATATTTGTGGCTCTAACAGAGTGGACTTTCAGCTTGTTTTTCAGCCAGCTTAAAATCCAACTGTTAGTGGAGGAAAGTGACTTGAAGTCTACCTAAAATCACTACTTGGGAAATGTTTTGGCAAATTGATTTTTTTTTTTTCTGTACATTCTGTACATTGGTTTCAATACTTTTTGCGCTTTAAAACACATTATTTAAATAATCTTGAAGTACCAAAAAGGAAATGGTAAAGCACTGAATTTTGAAAGTGACAAATGAAATATTCCCATTTTTTAAAATCCTTTTGTTTTAACCTGAAGACATCTACGGATTCATCATGAACTTATGACATGCTTTTCAGTCCCCTGAATTATGGCAGGGATTTCTTTATGGCTTCCCTTCATCTCTGTAGGTCTGAAATGGAAGTCTGCTTCTGACAGTGAAAAATGTCATAACTCTGCATGCTCAGCAAGGGGGAAGAACGACTGACAGACACCTTGCAAAGTGAAAACAAATGAGGAGCTCTAATTTAAAAGCACAGAGAGGCTGGGAGCCAGCAGGGAGCTCCTGATGACATGCAGAGAGGGGCAGCTGAGCCGCCGTCGATGGGACAGCTGTTCCTACTGCATTCCCCCTGACCTGGCTTAGCCTGAGGGGCATCTGATGTGGTGGAAGAGCTCCCATGCTGAGCTGCATGGCACGGCCACACCAGCAGGTTTTATTCTACCTGAAGGGGATATCAAAATGGGTCTGTTCTCCAAGGTGGATTTTTTTCGTGTTTAGATTGAGTATGGATGAAGAAAACCAGACAAGAAACACTATATAAAATTTTTTATTCAACAAAGGGTAATATAAAAATGTAGCATTTATAGGTATACATTTTTAAAGAGTAATTAAGGACTTCTTCAGGAAGGCTCTCCTCTCCTTGTTTCCTGGACATACCCTACAGCTATTTTGGGCTGCTTGTTAAAGATTACTGTCACAGACTGCTGGTCCAGCCCTCATCCTTGGCTCCACCACTGACCTGTGCTGTGATCCTCAGGAAGCCAGGGCTTTGCTCATTTCCGATCATGGTGCCTTCTCCAGTGACGCACCGGTGCCACAGTCCTGTCCCAGCCTCGATCCCTATGGAGCCGTGGGGGCACTCCCACAGCTGGAGCCATCAGGTGGAACAACAGGATGGGCGGCAATTACAAACCAGCTGCAGAGCCTCACCCTGCTTTCTCCCCAGTCATTACATCAGGCAGTGCTCTCAGTTGCCCAAAGACTGCAGTCCGTGGCACAGAATGAATACTGAATAACATCCTAGGTTTCATCATGTATGAAGTAGTGATAAGAGCAACCATCTTGTACCTCATTTTGACAGAAGACCCAGTTTTTGGTTTTTCAAGGCTGCCTCATGTGCTGAATGGGAGCACTGGGCACAGGATGACAGGGCAGAAGTGTTTGAACATCTCCGCAGGAGTTTTTGACTTCATACTTCATTTCTGTGAAGCTTCAGTGACTCCAAAGAGTCAGGAGCAGCCCTCCCAACATAAGCAGGATATGCTCAGTTTTTAAGCCAGAAAACTGGCAGAAAACTGCCCATTTTTTGCTGAAGTTCTTTACCTTTTTTGTTGTTGTTGTTGTTAGCATTCTCTATGGTTGTATTTCACCCATCACATATACTGTAGGCTCATAGAATTGTTCAGGTCAGAAAAGATCTTTAAGACCATTGAGTACCACTGTTAATTGTACATATGCATGTATAATTCATGGGGCTCAAAGATGCTACATCAATCTAAAACTTGTAGGTCTTCTTCGTGATAAGCAGTGAATCTAAATCACAGAATGTGAATTGCAAGACTTTGGCTGGCACAGTGCCTGCATCTAGGCCCCAGCTGGTAATGGGAGAAAGTCAGCAGGCTTTTAGGAAGCAATAGATAATTACCTTGCCAGGATCTAGAATTTAAGTATGAGTGCAGGGAGGCCCAGAGCAATAACATGTCCATAGGGAAAACAGGCCCACTACCTGAAAAGTTACTTTCAACAGAGTAGTTTCTTTTCACGTGAATAGGTCTGCTACTGCACAGTGAAACTCTTCAGTGCATTACAGTACCAGGAAATGGGAGAGGTGCTGTTTGCTGGATTACTAAATCAACGGGCTCATTAAGAGAGACATAAGTAGTGTCAGATCTCTACTGATACCTTAAAATCTGCTTAGGGAGCCACTGGGACTAGAAAAAGAGAACAGCTAAAACCAGCAAAAAATTCAGGAAAATAAATAATTCCTCTTATTTTCCATGTGAGCATTTCTTGCTGTAACACATATCAGTGGCAAGTGGCTGCTCATACAGGTAAAGGGGAAAGGTGTCTGGATTTTCTACATTTGCCACTTGTTTGCATTTGTCTCCCAATGGATCAATATCCCCTAATACTGCATATTTCCTTCCTTCGTCTCCAGCCCATTCAGCAGCAGCTAACACCTCTTTGGGACCATTTGCTTTGTTACTTCTACGCCTGTTTTCCCAGGCTGGACCATTTTCCATATCCTTTCCTCAAACCAAACTTTCCTCAGCTGCAGAGACATAAAGACCAGAGGTGTACAGTTCAGCATGACCAGAGCCTGGCTGACTCTTGATCACAGGCAGCTCAAATCTGGGGATGTGTCAGGGAAAAATTTCCTCAGGGAATCTAAAAAATGTAGTATATGGAAGGAAGACTAAAGAGTGGCACGTAAAAGATGAGGGATAAAGTGAGGAAACTCTATCAGACTGTCATCTCCACACAGGCTCACCAGAAAATGCCTGAATAACACACGGAAAACTGTCACCAGCAAAATCTGGTATCAGTGCAATGTGCAGATAGCAAAGTTCATCATGACTAGGAGATGTGCATGTCCCTGTACAGGGTATCTCCAGTCTCCAGGGAGATAATAAACTGTCATTACTGTGTTTTATTGGCTGAAGAACTGCAGTACTGGGAAGTGTTCACTGAGCAGAACAAGATCTGTTTCTCAAAATAGAGACCTGGACTCTATTTTTAGAAAATTACGTCTAAACTCCACAAATTTATAGAATTTGAAAGTGCCCACTGCAAAGCTGTGTAATTTAAGTAAACCAGAACGTTCTCTAAATCTCCCAGAAACCACACCAAGGAAGAGCCAAGGTACAGAATCTTGAACAGGTGACAACCATGCCCTTCCACAGCGTAAGTATGGAGGAAACATGGAAACAGCCACTAACTTTTCACGTGTTTAAACACTGGCCCAGTCTAGCCAAAATGGGAAGAAATCTCATTTCATGAGTCTGGCAGACTGTGTGTTACACCTGAGACCTCCTAGTGAGGACTTAATGGGAAGGAATGCTTGTCCTCACTGCAGCAAAGGCCAACAACTTCTCTGCACATGAAAGGAATCCTGTGAGGTTTTCTTTTATTACTGTCCCTCAGCCCCAACATCCCTTCTGGGTGCAAGTTCAGAGAGAAAAAAAAGTTCAGCAAGAAATGGATGTCCAGGTTGAACAAAATAATCATGGGGTTTCTGAAATCAAGTAGCTATCTGAACTGAGAAAGGATGAGGATACAAAAGCTCATCCAAGATTTTTATAGAGGTTTTTGTTGTCAAAAAAACATTTTTGTACAAAAGGCTTATATTTTGCTGTTTTAAAGAGCAAAATAGGAAAATAATAGTAACCCTCCCAAAATGAAGCAAAACATGATCTAGACTCCAAAGAAAATTGTTCAATGTTTTTCAGTTCAGTCAACAGGCTGAAAAACATCAATTCTCTGCATCTCTGTGTTATCCAACTGTTCTTCCCATTGCAAAACAAAAGGATTACAGCGCAATAAGGAAACAACTGAGAAACTGAAAGAGGGGAAATATCCATCATTTGTCTTAAAGCTAAATACAAATTAAAAATTATGGCAGTGCATGTAGTCCCCCAAGGGACAGATTTATTCTAATTAATGATATGTTAGTGCCCTAGCCCTCTGCATTAAAAACACAAAACCTTTTAATCCTGTTGGAACAGTATAGCTCGAACCTCTAAGAATTAACTCAGTCCAATCCCAGATTTACTTGCACTGTAATTACTGGAAATGTTTAGAGTTTATTTTCTTCCATATAATGAACCGAAAAGAGGAAGGTTAAAAAAAATCATATCAATTTTTTTTTTTTTAGATGGACGTGCTGCCATTTTTCTTTGGGTGTTTACAGTATCTGGGACACAATAAAAACTTAAATTTTATTTTTAATTCTGCCAGTTAAGTTTTTCCTACTTCAAAAATAAATGAAAATAAAATCTTGGCTGTGCAGACTCAGCAGACCTGATAGACAATAGTGCCACAGGAGGAATGGGTCTTCCCCACTATCTTTTAATTAAAGCCCGAACAGGAGTATAAGCAGATTAGGGGGACCACGGGGAATACTGGGTCAGAATATGTTTTTCAAACAGTTGAGATGCAATTGAGCATGATTTTTGGAGAACAGTTCTGCTGAGACACTTAATCACATTGGGGATGCCTGAGGTTTTTCTTTACCTTTGTACTATCTCTGACCTTTCCATTGACTTCAGCAGAAATACTTCTGATTAGTGTCAGTAGGTATAAAAGAATTGGGACCTTAATTAAAGATTCAGCCTCCCTAAATAGGATACCCAGATAGATGTGATCCATCTTTTTAAAGTAAGAAATACTTGCCCAATTTGCTAACAAGGCTTTTGTGAGATTCAGTTGACACAGATACATTTTTTAAAAAAAGTATTTTCGTTACAATTATTGATAGATTCACTATTACTTTGATTTCAGGAGTGGTCTGTCTCCCTTACCTCCTCTCCCATCATTTCACTTTTCATACAGTAACCAGGCCCTGGGCAGAACATGGGTCGGAGCAGTTATGTTCCAGCACCATGGTAAAATGTGGAAATCTTTTGGCTCAGATAAAAGGACTCAGAGGCCAAATGTGAAAGAGAAAAAAGAGACCTGAGAACGTGTGAAATACACAGGCTGCAAGGGAATCACTGAAAAGCTTTAGGACCAAATCTGTGTCTTGGGACATGGTGGGAAAGGACAGGGAAAATTGTGATTTTTATTATGATGGATTTTCAAAACTAATGACAAAATTCAGTCACTGACAAAATTCAGGATTTTTTTTTTTTAGGAGCCCCAAAACTGCAGCTACTCCTGTATGCAGACACACACTACATGTTTTGTATTTGATACAAGGCATGTCTCAGCAGCCTCCAAAATGGTTGGCTATAAGATGCCACACAAAACTAGGCCGTGCCTTGCAAACCTGTAAGAACCATTGGCTTCCATCTGTCTCAAACCAAAAGGTAGGTTTTGTCTCCCCATGCTTTTACCAGCTGCAGAGTAAACAGCTAGTTAGCTTAAATCCCCTTTCTTTAATGTGGCAAAAGGCAGGCATTCTTAGGGTGCAGTTTATTTGACATGTTTTACAGGCCAGCTTATGGGTCGATGGGGTAAATCTTGTTCTAAAAGCTCTGAGCTTGAGTTAAATGCAGAGAGAAAAACACCTAAGTTTGCTCAAACCAGCCTGTCTCTAAATGTTTTGATACTTGTGCTGTTTAAGTTATTTCCTCACTTTCCCAAAAATATCAACCAACATTTTTCAGCTTTCAGATTTTCTGTTTGGGAAAGACATTGTTACACAGAAATAAAACATTTTCCATCATCTCTAAAGCAAGCATGTGCATGGCTCAGTGTATATATGTGTAGCAGTGCCTTCTCCTTGCACTGGAGGAGCCACTAAGATGGTCATGAGTTTGCAGGACTGGGACTCTGGCCAAGGTCACACCATGAGAGAGGCTTGGTCCAGCCTGGACTTTGGTTGTGTTGGTCCCTCAGAGCTGTGAGGGTTCCTAAAGAAATCTGACCCAGCTTGTTCTTTCTAGAAACTCTCCCTTGGTGCACATCAGTGAGCTCCTTAGCTGGAGGCAGTGGTGGGGATGCTGGTGAGTTGCGGAGCAGCACATGGATAATTCCGCACACAGCACTTCCACTGATCCCGTTTCCATGTCGGTCCCTGCCGCACTGCTCTCACCAAGGAGCGCTGTGTGGGACACACGACACAAATAACACCAGAGGTTTTTTTCCATGGGGCTATTTTTGACAAGTGCTGTTGCTCTGACAGCAGATCGCTCGATCAATTCTAACTGAATGTCAGCTAAAGGACGGCTTTTCAGTTGTCTCTTTTTTTGCCTTTTTTTTTTTTCCACCACTAAGAAAAACGAAGCAGTGGGTGTTGATTTATGACAGTTTTACTGAAATATCTAAGGAGTACAGTGCAGTTTAAGAATAGATTAGTAGCAAGAGGAATAATCACTGGGGATCCTGCACTCCTACTCTTTTTTTGCTCGGACAAAACAGGTTTCCAGAGAAGCACCGTTTGAACAAGGACCATGTAAGAAACACAGGATTAGGCCCCCTGAGTTGTCTGGTAGGGTACCTGGTAGGCAGAGCAAGCATCCACCAGCCTCTTGGAACGTGAATGTCTCTCCTGAGTGGTGTTTCCATACACAATAGCTGGATTCAGCATCTACCAAGGATGGTAACTACAAAACTCCCACCAAACTCCACAGTCCTGGATCAGGGCCTGGGACAAACAAACTGGAAACTAGTAGCACCAGTTTGCCCCGTGTCTCTGGCTGATTGGGAAAAGCCCATTTCTCTTGATTCCTGGCCAGGGCATATCATCTTCTGCTTCCAGCAAAACCCAATGGGAAAATTATGCACAAATCCAAAAGGTGTTATATCTATCAAATGGGACAGGCAAGATCATCCACTCATTTTTGTGGAGTTTTTCCATGGAGATTCACAAAAATAGGCTGACAGGTGGTCACAGAGCCTTGCCTGAACTCATGGATTACCAGGACAGAAGGAAGCATCCTGTGGCTGTTAGATCTGCAGACTTAGAAGAAATAAACTGGAGAAAATGACCTGATTTTTTTAGAAAACAGATGACTATGGCCTGTCTCTCTTTTGACTTTCTTGCTTCATAACATACATGCACATGCATAGATCTGTGCATATCTAAACACACAGAAGTCCCAGAGCATTGTTTTCAGAGAAGTTCCTCTCCTTTTCACACCAGTCTTAAACATGCCTAACAGTTTTCTCTCTCTTAAAGTAACTGTTGGTATTGTTTTTTTATCTGTAATTGTATCTATGAAATAGCAAAAGGGATAAACAAAAAACAATCTGCATCCTTTCCTAACACTTATCTCAGATCAATTGATAATCCCTTCTTGGGCTGATTGCTGTCACAACCAGGACAAGCAAAGGCATTTTTCCATTCCCACCATTGCAGCTATTGTCTTTTTCTGTTAGCCCAATTAAGCAAAGCAAAAAGGAATAACCCCGTATCAGAGCCAGTTTGCCTTAGGATATAAATTGTCATCTTTTATTTGTTCATAGCCAATGCTGCAAGAGCAACAAAGCGATGCCATAAAACTCAACCACTGTGCTGAAAACACAAAGGAGCCATTTTTCCCCCTCCAACTCTTGATGGCATCCAGCCACGCTGCCCCATGGCAGGCGCCGGCCCTCCCTCAGCCTGGCTGACGGCAGGGCTGTGCCCAGCCTCCCTGTGCTGTCTGTGGCCAGCCCCATGTCCCTGCTGCCGGGCACCAGGGCTCAGCCTCCCTCAGCCTGAGCCCAGCACTCTTGGGCTTCCCCCCACCACTCCAGAGACAAGGGGTTGTGCTGGGTGCCTCCATGAAAGCTGTTTCCCCTCCTCCACTGCTCCTCCACACTTGGCAGGAAAGACCCCTGCACCTTTCATCTTGGAAAGCAAGAGGGAGCCAGTAATTTTCTCTGGCACTGTTAGCCAAAGCCCTCCTGAAAAGTAGCTGACGCTATTATTGTAGAAGTGTAGCTGACTTATGGCAACAAATGCCAAAGAAGTGCATCACCCTTGTGGCTTGTTGTCTGCATGGCAGGACACCCTGTTGTGTGCTGGATTGTCACGTGTAATCTATGCAAATGCAGTCATTAGCTTTAGCAGATGTTTTTTGATTATGCTGTCTCAAAACTGAAAAAGAGATCAGCAGGCGTTTTTATTTTCCTAGATTTTGAGGAACAGAATAAACTGCAGTGGCCCATTGCTAACATGAACTCACCCCTCCTGATACATAATGCTGTGTACCTACTTCCACCCTATATAAGAACATTTTAATTACTGCTTTGCACTTCCTTGATCTAATTTTCAACGAGAATCCTTGTAACAGCTTTAGGAAAATAGGTTTGCCTTTTGTGCCTGCCTGTGACACAGGGAGACAAACAGATAACTTAGCAAGGCATCAAAGCAGAGAATTTAAGTTCTTCATTCCTGGTCTTTGCTGCCAGGCAGTGCCCCTCATCACAGAATACACTTTTTGCCTTCCTTGGTCTTGTGCATCTCTGTTAGGTGCCTATGACAGCTACCAGAGCAGCGGGTAGGGTAGTTTGCATACAGCCACTGGGTCTGAGGGGCAAGATGGTTTAGTGGCATAAATGCAGGCTATTTTGTGCCGGGTGTCTCACTACCAGACAGAACCCTGTGCAGAGAGCAGATATAACCAAAATGTCCCATCCTTGAGCTGTGGTCAGGCCGTGAGAGCACCAGGGCCACAACAACAGTCTGACCATGAGAGCCTGCAGTGGGAATTGGGGCTGGAGCAGGGACCAAGGCAAGACTGACATCAAAGAGGCAAGAAAGAGGGTGAAGCTGAACTAAGAGGATTTACCGGGGGCTGTGCCAGGAAGCCCCTGGAGCAGCCATATGGCTGCAGGCAGTGCCGGGCACCACCAGCCTCCATCACTCCTGTGACCATACAAGCAGCTTCTCCTCCGCAGCAGGGCAGTGGCGGGCTGGGGCGGCCCTGGGCTCCCCGCCCGCCTTCCCTACGCTCTGCAGCTGCTCGCCCGGGGCCACCGGGCTCACCAGGGTGTGGGGACAAGGGCAGAGAGGGCTCGGGGGTGGTGGGTAAGCAAAGCTGGGAGTGGGGGCTGGAGCAGCCCAGCGGAGCTCTGCACCCTCCTCAGCAGCCCCCGAGCATGAGCCCACCCGTGGACACAGAAGAGGGCATTAGGCTGTGCTGCAGTAATTAAGGGTGGATAGTGCATGTATCTCCCGGATATTTAAATGTGAACCAGTTTAACTGAGGTTTAATTAAAGCTGTTGTGAATTGGCTTAAATCTGTGCTCCTTCAGTTCCCCAGGAAGATTTTAGCTACAGAGGTGGGATGCTATCTCCCAGAAGCAGGAGGGTTTGAGCTGGTTAATTGTTAGAGGCATGTGAAAACTTTATTATGCTGGCCCAAGCTCCCAGAAAGGGCTCAACTCAGTGTCCTTGGAGATCACCGAGTCCGTTTGTTCTGGGAATGAAGTCTCACAGGAACTGGAGACATTCAGCCTTTCCCCTCTCAGTCCTAAAGACAAGGTACACTTTCTCTCTCTGTTTTTGCCAATACAAATAGGTTTGTTTATCCTAAAGAGAGCCAACATTACCAAAATACTCAGCTGCAACAATAAAAGGGAAGAAGTACGAAAAAGACCAAATAACACCAATTCACTCCCTTACTAAACAATAGGAAAGCACTTAGTGATAGGGAGTCATATAAAATAATAGTAATAATGAACAGATCACATTAGCACAGAGCCCTAATGTAAGTTTGGTGTGACTCCAGCATCTGACTTGCTTTTTGCACTTCAAATATGGTGAAGCATTTAAAGGGAATGATGCTTTTTCTATTAATCATTTATAGTATCAATAACTTCTTTTAAGAGTCTTTTTATACACTGAACTTTATGGATGTTCAATTATATTAAAGCATTGCAAACATTTGCTTCTTGCTAAGGAGAAAGATTTTTGGAGAAGTTTCTTTTGACATCAAAAGTGAAAAGTAATTTCCACAAAAAAAATACATTAACCTACTACCTGCTAGTATTTTTTAAAGGTCCTTGAAAATTCTAAGTAGCATCAGATGATAAATTGTTTTCTTGTAACACAGTGTTTGTGCATAGTTGGTTGTGTTAATTTTATACTTAATAAGAATTGAAAAGAACAAGCATAGCACAGGATACTCCTAAAATGGCAGGAAGCAATAATCGAACACTTTTGTCCACCTTCATTTAGCACTGGTAACATGTTTTTCTCTCTCTTTGTTGGAAAGACAGAGTACTACAACATGCCACTACTAATCTCTGTCCAGTGTGTTGCTCTTTGCTGGGGGTTTCCTGCTACAAGTCCTAGCTGGACAATCACAGTACCAGGCTAAATTACAAAGGCAGGGCTCCAAAGTGCAGTTATTTTTACACCACAGCTATAACACCAGGATCAAGCAGAACCTCGGGGTCCTGATTGTCTCAGGCAACGCTACCAGAAATGTAAAAAGCTGCACTTGCCAGTAATTTACATGAACACATTTCCAAGTGAGAAGTACGGATCTAGACATTGTATAAACCATAACCCGAGTGCCTACATTTGCATTTAAGCATCTTAATGCACAGCTAAATTAAAGTACCAAAAATCAAAGTTGTAATGCAAGAATAGCAGTTGACTAACTCAGAGCTCAGCCAGACGCTGCAAAACCTGAGCCAAAGACCAGGCAGAGCAGTGAGGCTCCAGGTTTAGGTGTGAGGATGCTGGAGATGGCAGCTGGGTGCACTGGGACCAGCCCTGGAGCCAGTACGGAGTTGGTTCCCAAAATCCTGGTTCCTTGCTGCTCTCATTCCCTGGGTCTGGAGACACCTGAGGAACAGCAAGGAGATTACTCCTGCACAGAGTCAGGGAAATACGGGTTTGGAGGTGTCACATGGAGCCAGAAGAGGATTTCCCTTTCCCATAGGTCTCATGAGAACTGCAGGAAAAGAGAAAGCTTCTAACTCCAACTCCTCAGACCTCTCCAAGGGGTGAGAAACACCTCCTAGGGAAGCAGTCATGGGAGGAAGAGAATTGTGGACAGCATGGAGGGCGATGCCAAGTGCATCCTTCCTAGTAAGGCACAATGTGCCCAAGACACACACAATGCCTCCAGGAGCCTGCCAGGCCATGGTTGATACACCTCACACTCATCAGTTTTGGATCTCCACCCCACACTGATACTATCTGTCCGTAACAAGGATGAAGAATAGGTTTGTCTCACACACAAAAAGAGATTGGATATTACTGAATTGTAGAAAGTACTGATCTCGTGTGTATCACAACATTTTTTCTCCTAATGCGTGCGAAGACATCACTATTAGAGATGTACAGGCTCCATACAGTACACAGTAATTGTCAAACAGTTTTTTTTTCCTGTCCCTGTGCTCACTTAAGCAGTTTTCTGTAAAATTCAACTGGGAATTTCCTAAAGATACTAAAACTACCAGTTTAATTCCTTCTTGCTTTATCTGCATATCTAAGTCTCAGAATTATTTAATTAGTAACCAGCATTACAGCATATGTGGATTGCAGTCCTTCCTATCAAGACAAAAATATTTTTAGCAGGATTTAAAGAATAATTTGCAAGCCTTCACTTTTCACCAGTTTCTGTTCAGCTGGACAAATGGGAGCTCATGTTTGTGAAACAGTTTTAGTTTTGAGAACATTTGTTGAGTTTTTGCACCAGGGAACTGCAGAATTTTGAAACTCCTTCTGTGGCTCCTCTGGAACGCAGAGTGTATCGTGGATCACTGTTATGAAAATAGAAATGGCTATGCAGGGGCAGGAGTTGGATTTGAAACCAGGGGCCTTGTGGGCCCCTTCCAACTCAGCTTATACTTTGTGATTCTGTGATTTTTTTTTTCTTTTTCCATAAATATGGAAACTACTTTGTTGAAACCTGGGGTGGACAGTAATCTCTTCTGACATCTCATAAAGCAGAAGGAGCTGGTGCATGCTGGGGTTGGTCCATGTGAGTAAATACAGCCCCATACTCTGGAGAGCAGCTGGACTAAGGAATGGAGAATTGTTTAAAAAGCAGCAAGAGATGAGGACAGAAAATTTTTAAGGCCATGCCATACAGAAAATACAGCATGCAGACCTTGTCTTCTGTCTCTAACATAAAACAGAGACCAGTTCAGCTCGGACATACCCTGGGCTGCTGCAGCACAAGCTGACACAGAGGGTAACACGTGTGGAAGCAATGCCCAGGAGCAGATCCCAGGCACCAGCAGCTCCCAGCACTGGCATTTCTGTGATGGTGTCAGAGTATCAGCCACCCTGAAAAGCAGTCTGCTGAAAAGCAAAGCTGGAGACACAGCTGGAGTGCAGGCAGAACTGGCTGGCAGAGCAGCCAGCAGCCCAACACCTCGTTTTGGAGGTGGGAACAGCCATGAGTGCTGAAACAGAAAGTCAGCCCCAAACCTGGCTGCTGCAGAGCTGCCCCACCAGAACTGACCGAGGTGGGAGGCACCTCTGCATGGTGGGAGGAGAGGATCCTTCAGGCTACTTTGTCCTGTGGGAAGAGACTGAGACCTTTGCTTCACCCCTGTTTCCATACTGAAAACCAAGGTAATTAAATATCCCTGAACTTGCAGGCATTGTTGCATAGAGATAAGAGGAAGGGAAAAACACACATGCCTTTCTCTTTTGCCCTTTCCAGGCAAGGGCAAACAAATCTGGTCAAGATAGTAGTTTTATAACTGAATTAAACTTGAGAAATATACCTACTTTTGCATGAACTGAGACTATTTGAGCTCTCCCTTACACTTGAAAGGTTGCCGGGTTTGCCTGCCATGAGCCAAATTCCAGCTGGCTGGCATCCTTTTTGTGGTGTCTGACCACAAAGGCATCATTACTGGTGTGAGAGAGTTCAACTCACCAGTCACTGATCTTCTGGCCCTTCCAGATCTTCATCACATAGTTTCGTCTCACAGTTAAAGAGCAACACCCTCAAGAGAGGAATGTGGCAGTGTGGGAAGTGGCTGAGCTTCATAAGAAGTCCCAGGCAAAACCCCTTAATCTGAATTCTGTTTCTGATCACTTATTTCCAGCCATTTCTCAGCTGTGTCCTTTACAAATTCCTTGAGGGAAATGTATACCCCATGGAACTGGAGTTATCCTTGATACCCTTCAAAGGTTGAATGTTACACAGGTGATTTGTTCTCTTCTTCCCATGAATGCAGATGAGAGACATTGTGTTCAACAGTACTTTCAAACAGACACTTCATATTCTTGTCCTCAAAAGCAGCACACACATTCAGTTCTTTATTGCTTTGAGGCAGTAAAGAAAAAACAGGAAATGTCAAGGCCTTTTGAGGACCACCTGCAGGAGCAGAGGATAAAACACAGTGCCCAAAATGGGGCAGTTATAAAAAAGAAACAAGAGCAAGGAAAAACAGGGGTAACAAACAAAGGGCAGGGGAGAACAAGCTGGTGTGTAACAGAAGTCTGACCAGGCTTCTTGCTGGGCATGATGAAAGACACACAAAACAGAGAGACTGGAAAGCCAAATGGGAGACCAGAATGTCCACTCTGAAGTGCTGCTGTATCCCGAGACATGCCCCAGTGCCTTGGGGCCACTCAAAGGAGAGGAGCCAGGACGTCTGCAGCCAAAGCCAGCACACACACTCAAGGAAAAGCCATCAGCAGCACCATGTCCATGCTGCAAAGGCAGCCAAACCAGTTCTCTCTGGTGCTGAAAAAGGCATCAAAACCCCTTTGAAAAGAAATAGCTCACATGTGACACACAGAGATTCACTGATTTGTGTACCTCCCCTGCTTAAGGGACCATTGATTCAATGGACATGTGTGATTCAAGTGACTGTAGAATTCAGAGAGTTAAAATGATGTGTCTGTGACAGACAATTTCATTTAAAAAACAAAAAAACCCAGAATTACCAGTTTTTCTAAATGGCCAAGACTTGGAATGGCTACAAGGGATTCACAAGAGTTCAGTGAAAAATGAACCCTCAAACCCAAGAGCTGCCAGCTGACAAGATCAGCCTGGAATTATTTGTCTCAATTAGTTAAATTTGTGATTTCACTTCCTCCAGGGTGGGTTTGTTGATTTATTTTTTTTTACACATAAAATCCTTAAATCTTTAAATCTTGACACAACAGTTGAATGTCAAGACTCTCCTTTCAGCAGTTTTGTGGAAGAATACAGGCACATCTTTTTAGTAATTAGATTTCTGTTTCTCCAGCTATTCAACAGAGTAGTAATATGGTAAAATAACGTTTTAATGTTAATTTAGATTCCTTAAATTTATGATGCTGTGCAAGTAAAAAATAATTACCACGAGACCTCCTAGTATCTACAAAACTGACTGCAATTGTGCTTGTAGAAGGTCATTAGTCTTTCTTCAATAGAAAATTTGTCAATTAATGTATCGTGACCTTTTTTCTTGCTGTCATTATCTGTGTGAGAGCGGTAAGAGGCTGTGGCAGTTTCTTGCTTTCCAAGTACAGAAATTCAGTCTATTCCAGCAGAATTTTGATATTTCTGTTAGTTGGCATAAGGCTGCGCCTATTTGCCCTTGATTTCATGTTTAATTAGGTCTACAATATTCTATAATTAATCTCTTAAACAAGATCCAAAATGGAGATTAGCTCTTGTTAGAATTCTCAGCTTAGTCATCTCTTCTTGCTACACGAAAAAAAGCCAATGCATTTATCTCAGACAGTATGTTAACTCTTCATGCTGTTGCCCTAGTCCAAATATTCCAACACTTCCAATCAATATGTACAAAAAAAACCCCAAACCAAACCAAAAAAACAACAAAAAAACCCAAACAAAAACAAAACACAAAAAACCCCCCACAAACCCAAGCATTCTAAGATGGGTTGGATTTTCCCTCTAGCCAGGCTCCCATCTATAAAATTTCTTCCACCAGCAGTTCACTCCCACTGATGCAAAAGTAAAAACAGCCTGCATGACTGCTCTGCTGCAAAGTTTCCCTCTTTCCACCCCAGCTCCCAGTGTCAATGTGCTTTGTCTGGCCTGCTGCTTTGATGTTGCATCAAGCAGCTTTGGAACAATAACTTGAAGACAGCAGTAAAGCCAGCCAAGGGTGAAACATCCAGCCACTACTGTGCAATTGTGCAAGACAATATGCTGTGGCTTTGCAGAAAACCTGGAGATGGGCACGGAAGTCCCTAAATTTGAGATCAGGGGCTGACTGGCTGCCTCTCACAAGGAGCTCCACAAAAGCCAGGCCAGAGCAAAGCTCCCTCCTCTCAGTTTGAACTGGTCCCTACTTTGAGTGCAAACAGGATGGGCACAGCCTTGCCAGAGCTGTTGTCCTGTGTTGGTTTTGAACAATGTAGGATTGAGAGGGGGGTAAAATAAGTTGTTTGTGTGTGTGTGCGCATCTGTCAATAAGGGAGCTTAAGTTGGGGATGAGAGACGAGTGCTGGAGAGGTACTTAGAGAGATTAAGTGCAGCAGATTTATAGGTGAAATCTGGTTAGTGTTGATGCAAAAGGTTGAGGGGGAGATTTTCAAAAGCACATGTGGGAGGAGACTGCTTGCATACTATTGATTTTCTATTTTGGTGCCTAGCTCTCATCACTGTATGACAGCCTTGTGAAGCACCAGAGCTTCTGGAGACACTGGAAGAGGTCTGTGAAGCAAGCAGGTGATGAGTCAACACTGACACCATCACCCACTGCAGAAAGGGAGGGAGGAAACCACGTGAAGGAAGCTCCCTCCCCCCATATTGCAAAGTGAAAGCAGTGCAATAGTCCCAATTCCCCACGTTTTCCAAATAACTGGTGGCACAGGCAGAGGTCAGAGAGCAGGAGCACGATACACAGCACACATTCGTGAGCCGTGGACATGTTTCCAGCTCTGTGAGCAGGAGTCATTGCTGCACAGAGGAGACTGCAGGCCATGAGTCCACTTTCCCTGTAATTAACCCATCTTCATGGGGAGACAATCCCTTCTGGTTCGTCCAGACCTGAGTGATGGCATCCGAGCACCAGAGACAAGATTGCAGCCATTGCCCACACACAGGGAGCAGGGAGAGGAGGATGTGAAAAACAGGAATGAGTTTAGCCAAGCTCTGAATCAGGGGCACTACAGCTCTTCACTCGCTGTCAGGAAACAGCAGCTGCTGCTCCACCACGTGAACTTTGTTTTTCCTCTGAAGGCAGAAAATAAAGTAGGTCACTATTTTATTTTCCAGAAGCTGAGATTAAGGATATTAGGAAATGGCACAGTATAGCGTAAGCTGCTGATGAAAACACCAGAGAGTCAAGCTGCATGTGTTTACACATGACATGAATGAGAAACTCAGCTGCTGACATGAAAAACAGAGATCATGTGTAGATACTATATAAAGAAAAAAGATGTAAGGTGCATTGATTAGAGGCTATGAAGGCAAAAATGTAAGGTTTCTGGTTCTTGAAAAAACAAGAGACAAAGTAGAAAAAATATTAGCTGTCACATAAATTGAAGAGTGCTAGTGTTTATTTTCCTTAGAAGGCTCAGTTTTTGTAGGTGTGCTGTGTTTTACAGCCTCTCCAAACTGCTGTGGTAACCAACAGTGTTAAAGATGATTAAACTGCTGCTGGGAGCAGCAGGACATCAGCTGTAGGACCACAGCTATAAATCCATAGCCATTAGGCACAACAACCATTGCCACATGTGAAGAATTTGGGTGTTTTTTCATTAAATCTTATACCCTGAGATGATAATTGTTCACACTCCCAATTCAGGCATGTTCCATCCAGCAAGAAACAGGGAACATGACAGGTAAGACAAGTCCAATTATAAACAATTGGTGAATTCTAGAAAAGTGAAAGAACCAAAACCCTTTTTTTTTGTTTTTAATCAAGAAAAATAATGAAGACATTCAGTGAAGAACTACAGGAGATCATCCACAGAAATTATACAATGCAACAAGGATTTGTACACAATTCTCATTACTGTGAGTTACACATTTCAGTGAAGTGTGCAGTTGGAAACTTCAAAATTCTCTCTGCCTTAGACCCCTCTCTTGTGACTCTCCACACAGATGTGTTCTTACACAGGCAAGGAGGCAATAGTTCTTGTTAAAAGAAGTGAAGGTTTTAAAAAACACCTCCTCCAACCCAGCATGGCACTATTGGGACCTCTCCTGAGCAAGCATGTCACAGAGGAACTGAAGTTTTTGCAAGGGGTCAAAAGGCAGCAAGACTGCAGCACTCACTTCTATCTGTGATAAAGCAAGAATTTTAAGGTTAGACATTATTATAATGTATATTGCCTTGGAAACAGACAACATCTGAAAGGAAGGGAGAGCAGAGCCTGGGCCGATTTATCCATAAGTCATTATATGAGATTAGCTCTGTTCTTCAGAGCATGGTGCAAATAATGCCAGGGTTGTGGTTTTGATCCCTGTATGGACCATGAACTTTGGAGTTGGTCTTGATGATCCTTGTGGGTCCCTCTCAACTCAGAATATTCTGTGGTTTCTTCCACTTTTTTTAAAATTAATTAATTTATTTCTAAATTCCCCTTTCCTTCACTATATGAGGAAGGACTCCCGAAAAAAGCCAGCAATGAAGTCTCAGCCTGCACCCCTGTGTACGTTTCTGCCTAAACCTTTCCAATACAGATAAAGGTTTATTTGCCATGTAAACCCAGACCAGGGTTTTCACAGTGTCCCGGACTCAGCCCAGTTCCCCAAAGCTCAGAGCCCCCTTGGCCTTTCCCACAAACAGACAGGGAGTCCCAGGCCATGGCAGTAGTGGCAGGTTGGGGGTGGCCCTGCAGGAAAAGCAAAGGTGGAATTACTGAGGCAGTCTGTTGCGGTACGCATTTTGGGTTTTCTAAAGTTCTGTATGTTTTGTTGTATGTCTGTAATAGTTTGTTCCTACACCTCCATCCCCAACCCCCTCCCCCCCCTCCCCCCCGGTCTTTCCCTGGTGATAGACCTTGTCAATCAGCTTGTAAGATCTGGAAGATCCTGGGGAAAAAGCACTAGGATACAGCACGGTACTCTGGTACCATACTCTTTCACTGTTCTGTTAAGTTTCCCCGTTCTGGGTCACACCCTCCCTCCCCTTGGATTGGTTCTAATTTCTCCCCTGCTCGGTGTATGCCCCCTGTACTTAAGGTGAGAACCGAGGGCCTGCTCCTGGCTTTTGCACGTGGGCAGGTACCGGGTGGAATAAAGCCAGGTGAAACCCAAGCAGAGTCCACTCTTTCTTCCACGCTGTCGACCACGCTCCAGCCTGAGGTTCAGACCCACCAAACCTTCCTCATGTAAGTGTCAGAGAGCGAGCCAGCCGGTGAAGCAGCTCCAGGACACAGCTATATCTGGTGCCCAGCGTGGGGCGAGGCTTGAATCTCGGCCATACAAGCACCCACGAGAGCACCGTGCCACGGAAAGTAAGCACGAGGTCTCACGGGTGTGTCCAGGACACAGCTATAGCGGTCAGGCAAGGCAGTTTGCTACAGCCTGGACGTGGATTTGTGCTGCCCTCTATGTGACAGCGGGAGAGCCTGGAGCTGGTCAAGCCCCTGGGGATCCACCAGAGCCACACTTATCCTACGGAGGGGAAGTGTTGGAGTCCAGGGCATCCCTTTGGATGACCTGGGACCTGAGAAAGGGAGTTCGGACCCTGGACAGGGGGGTGTGGAGCCGGTCCAGGGGGGTTGGAGACCTTGGCACAGAGCCCAGAAAGACACCGAGTTTGATTTTAGTCCATGGGAGAAGCTTCCAACACTGAGAGAGGAATTACAAACCTCAAAAGTGTGAAAGTAGTAGTTTAGTACAGCACAGGGTGAGAAATTTTGTAGTTTAGGAATTCTTAGAATAGAGATGAATGAGGGACAAGATAGAGGATTTAGGGTGTTGCCCTAGATCCTTCTCCTTCTTCTTTGTCCTCCATCCTCTGGGAACAAAGTAGTTCTAGGCTATTGGATTAGAGTAAAAATGACCATTTTAGTATAGATATCACACATTGGTACAAAATAGTAAATAGTGAGCACGTGATTATCTGTATAAGTACCAAGCAACGCCCCATCAGTGGGCAGTTGCATCATGTCCCAGCTGCTGTCCGGACCTCAGCTGGGTGCGGAGCAAATTGAGAGATACCAAATAATAAACAACGCATGAGAACTGAGAACAAGGCCTTGAAAGACTCCACTTCTTTCTTGCGACACAGCTCAAGGCTTTTAGAAGGCCAGGGACTTTTAACAACCTTGAATCTCAGCAAGGAGTCAAAGAGAAAAAAACCCAAGAGGGAAGGAGAGTTATTTCAGACACGATTCATCCTTCACGGTCAGGCAAGAGAAACCCAGAGTTAGAGGTCTAAAACAGGATGCACAGATGGCTACCTAGAAACATCTTTCTCTGCATTGTGTACAAGGGAGTCCAGAGGAGTTTCAAATGCTGCCACCTAACACCTGGACATAAGCAGTCAGATTCTGCAGCCTTGTCCCAGCTCCTCTGTGCCACCCAGGAGGGACAACTAAAGCCATGCTGATGGGTGAGGGAAGGACTCAGCCCACCAGGAGGAGCTGGCAGCTCCCATGAGCAGGACAGTCAGAATTCAGAGGCTTGGGCTTGCTTCACCAAAGCAAAGAAATCTGGATCCTTGATGTTGTTTATCTGATTGTGAACAGCTTTAGGGAAAGATTTTTGTTATTCACATCTTCATTGACTGTTGGTTAATTCCGTACTTCCCAGTTTCTCAAGGCCTCTAGATGCAGCAATTTCAGTTCTTCTCTTTACAGAGGAAAGCTAATGGATTCAAACAAGTCACTCCAGACTTTCATTTTGCATGTTGTTCTTAAGTGGTTCTTATTCTTCCTCAGCTTTGCCTCACAAGCTAATGGAAAAGAAAGATTTACTGTCTTCATTTTCACTGGCGCTTATCTTTAGCACTTTTTCTTGCCCAATAGATCCATTGCAACTGGTGATAAGGGGAATTGCTACTGTCTGACTCCTGCAGAACTTACTTTCTCTCCTTTACAAGCTTTTATGACATTATGTAAATACCAGCCATCTTTGATTAAGAACAGCACTTCAGCATAAAATATTCAGACTGTGTCAACACTGGGGACCTTCCTATGGCAGCTTTATACTGTTGTTCCAGTCATCTAGATATGATATTGCCATTCTGCAATTTGATAGAAGTTTTAAGCATTTTGGGAGGAATTGCTATTCAGTGTGATTTTACTGGGTTCATAGAATAATTCATAGATATTTTCCAGATAACACTATTAGAAAATAGAATTATCTGTAGATCTAGCTTCAGGGCCCTCAGTGAAATTGGTCCATATAAATAAGATAAGGCTAAATCTTTGACCTGAATAGATTGCAATCTAAGCAAACCGAAGGAAGAGCTGATGAAAAGAGGATATTATCATAGTTTTCCATGGGTGAACAGGAGTAAGACTGAGATTAAATTACTTATCTGAGGTCAGAGATAGCCTGCAGCAGACCCTGCCATTCAATTCACATCTCTTAGAGTTCCACATTTAACTATGAAGCCATCTTCCTACTCTCATATACAAGATAATTTAAAAAGCTGGAGAATTAAATCTTGGTTTATTACTGTCTGGAAATTATTACAATGTCTGTAAGAGAAATAAAATATCTTTCTTTGCATCATGTATCTGTTAGCAATTAGGTGTTTTTCAAGACAGAAAAGGTAAAATCAAAGTTTTTTGCTTGTTCCTCCTAAAGAACATGGAATATGGAAATATTTACAAAGTATCTAAGATGCTTTGGTGAAAGCAAGTTGCATAATTCATATAATCTATTTTGTTAGACTTGCCACATAGAAAGGAAATATTGCTTTCTGTAGAAATTGCTACATTATTTGCCACTCAAGTTGAAGTGAATCTCCTTCAGAGAGACCAAAACTAAGAGGTAACAAATTAATATCTTCACTGTACAGCACAGTTGCTGACCACTACATGGATGGGAATTCGTATCTTGTGTTTTAAACTCTGCATTTCCAGAGAGAAGAGAGAGTAGAATTTCCTACATGTCCAAGGGAATGAAAGCTTCACCTCTACACGACACTTGGGGCTTCCTCCCCAGTGAGGAGCACCTCACTCTATTCAGCATCACAGACCCAGCTCTTTGACTTCCTCTTCCACTTAAATGTGTTCAACTATTGGCATCACTTCTCATCCTCAGACCTTGGTACACCCATGGTACCATGACACATCCAGAAGATGCCTTGGAAATAAGGAGGATCCAACACTAGTACCAGTGAGCCCTTTAGGAAGTGCGTGAGTAGGGGGAGAGCAATATTCCTTGGGGACATCCCAATTTAATCACATCTCCTTTCAGCATTGCAAAGCTCTGCAAAAACCTGCTTTTTAGTTCTAGGCTGGCTTTCCCAGCACCCTACTTTACAGCCCAGACCACTTCAGACATTCCCCCTCTCAGAGCTGACTCATCTATTTAGAAGTCTCCTATGGCCCATTAGGCTCAAATCTTCCTACCTGGGACAGGGACTCTGGCTCAAAGCCTTCTCCTCATCCAAGGTGATCTCATGGCAAGCTCTGAGCCCTAAGGAGTCCCAGAGCACATGGCCAGGAAGATGAAGACCAGGGTTACAGTGATCTTAGATGAGTACACACGGAGTTGTATTCCCTCTTAAACCCAATTCCTTCTCTTTAATTCTTGTATCTTGATTAGTTATCTGGAGGCCAGCCTTGCTTCCCTGGGGGGCTAGAAACCCCTCTGGTGCTGCATGGCAAGCTTTAGTCATCCCAGAGAGGCCCAAGGAGAGACCAAAGATGAGAGGGGGGATGCTCTCCCAGGGTTTCTGCTGCACTGCAACCCTCCTCAGCCCAGCATGCAGCCCAGGAGAGCCATGAGTGAGGGGTGCCTGCCTGAACCCACCCAGGTTTGTCAGAAAATGAACTAGAGCCTCTCCTTTCATTTGCAATTCTTAAACACTACATTAATAGCTAAAATGCAGCAGAGCAGTGGGAGAATTTGGGACCTGACCTTCTTTGCCTCTTTCACCAAGCACCAGCACCCCTTGCTGGCGGTCTCTTAACCAGCTTCCCTGCTCTTCAGTGTTTTGAATCCTATTATTCAGTGTCTCTTGCCAGCCAAGCAAACCCATCTCTGGGCTGCAACCCAAGCTTTACTACCAGTGGGATGAGACTTCAGGCTCTGGTGTCTATAAATAGCATCCTATGAGTCCCCCAGCTCCCCACAAACAGCACAAGATGCCTTGCAATGTTCCCCAGTGCTGCTCTGGAGGCCACTGCCAGGAAGTGCTCCATCCAATAACCACTGCAGTGTTCAACTTCCAGGCACTTTGCTCCTCCATCAGCCCTTACTTTCCCGGGCATGTTTCTGAGCTACTCCAAATTCCAGCCCTTTAGCCTGCAAAAGCAGAAGGGATGTGACTCAAGGCGCCTCGCCTGGCACGGCTGAGGAGGTCACCTGGGGCTCCCTGCAGTGAAATGACAGAAACAGGCATTTGCACCATGTGGTTCCTGTGACCCATTTCAGACGTGCACCGTCCCCAGGGCAGCTGTGCACCAGAAGCAGCTGTTGCTCTGTGCAGGAAGCCAAGGGTGACCAGCTCAGAGGTCATGTCTGCACAGAAGTGGGCACATAAAGCTGGGGATGAATCCCACAGGGTGCCACTGGGCTCTGGGTACGTGCCAGCAGCTTGTGATTACTCCTTCAGGTCTTCTGGGAAGAGTGCCCAAGGATTTTGATAATTTACATGGATACTGGCTGAAGTGGGCAGAGTAATTTCATCTCTCCATTGCTTGTGCATGATTTACAGCTTTGACATGTATTTCTGCATTGCTCCTGTTTTATTAAATTACTGTTGGGATCTCTTGAGGCAACTTCTAAATAATTTGCACAGCTTACCTAACATCACTTGCTTGCTCAGGGCCTCATATGAAATTCACTTGCATTCAACCCAACTCTTCCAACCAGCTAAATGTATTATTCTAGAAACAACTGAGAATTCCAGGATTGATGAATTGTTCAGCAACCTCATCATTATTCTGCAGGTTTTCATTCCTATTTGTAGTCTTAGGGGACTTGATAAAAGTTGTAATTAGTAAGCATCTTCCCTAGCAAGTTATACAGATGTCCTTCCCCGCTCTATTTGTGGCTTTCAGTTTTAGATAACATCTGTTTTTCAAAAATCAAACTTTTCCAACTAAATAAGTCTGATAAAACATAACCAACTACATATCAATGCCTACAAAAAATAGCAGAAAGAAAGAGGGCAGTTGCTATTACCTTTGTAGAACAGAGAGGGAAAGAATAATGCTTAAAGGAGCAATAAATCAAATTATAGCTGAAAATGATAATGTCACAGCAACATAATTGCATTATGTAAGTAGCCCCAGGCTCTTCCATAGTTCTAACTCAGCCTAGATGACACATAAAAGCTCATTGGGCAAGGCTGGCAGTGGCTGTGTAGCTCCAGCCACACTGTCATTAGAATGGCAGGAAAAACAAGGAACTAAACAGCATGGAGAGCTGCCTCTCAAATCCAGACTGACAGCAGCTAATATTTCAATTTTCAAGTCACCATAACGACTGGTTCCAGGTATCTCATGTTCTAATAACAAGGCATACTCAGCTTTGATAGACTTTTTCTGAAGAAGCTGCTTCTCTCCCCCATTCCTCTGCCCTGGTTCTGTTTAACTTTATGTCCAGAGAGTCAAGATCCCTGAAGCAGAGCAAGCAGCAGGATGAGGATGTCATGAATGCATTTCTGTGCTGAGTCCTTCACCCTCCATGAGGGTTTAAAAATGAAATGAGACTTTGCTTAGCTTGTCAATATAAACTGGAGTACAAAGGTTTGACAGCTACCTCTCCTAAACATCAGTGTATTTGAAGTCTAACACTCAAATAGAATAGGCAATTCTGGACTACATGTCATCATTATTTGATGGATATTAGTAAAATATTCCACAAAGTAAAAAAGTATTTGGAAAAGAGAGTCTGTGAACACATAATTTCCTTCACCCAAAACAAGTCACTCCTCCTTCATCTGACTAGGAACATCTTCAATACAATGGATCACTTAGAAACACTCCTTCCATGCAGAATAACATCCTATTCCTAACAAAGTCAGGAAAATATTGAGGAAATATTGTGGTTAGCAGATGTCGAGGCTCAAGATAATGTTTTCAGAGAAACTTTTCTTGAGCCACTTCAGAGAGTGTGAATCCATTACAAAGAAAAGTATGAAAAACTTACACCAAATGCTCCATATTATTTTCAGAATTTAGCCAAAAGATATCTTCATTTTTTTTCTTTCTTAAAGCTATATGGATTAAAAAGATGTTTTACACAAAATCTCACCAGTTATAAATTGCTACATTTAATGAAAAAAAACCTAATTAAACAGACACAGTTTCAACCTGGATATTTTTTGCCTCCTACAAAGCATACTGTATTTTTTGCCAAATACAAATAAACTTTATTATCTTATGTGAAAAACTCAGTTTAGCCCAAGCTCTACCAGAGAGCTGTGAGGGCAGCTTTTCCTTAATTTAGAAGCAGTAGATGCTCACTCAGAAATGTATTTGTAGTTCTGTTCAATGGACCAAATGCTGCTAGAAAATCAAGTTCCCTTGACCTGGTAAGACCTGAGATTCCTTAGTCCCTTCTAGGCTGTGATTACCAATTCTCACCACCTTGCCAGGGAAAGAGCACATCCTCAGCTCACACAACGCCTGCTTAGCCAACACTAAAGGCACCCCCATTATCTCTTACACTAATAATCCCACAAAGTTACAGACCGAGCATGAGCAGCACAATTTCAGAATGCCTTTTAATTGCAGGAAATCAGAGAAGCTTTCTCTAATCCTCCCAATGAAAGAGCACCACGCTCTTCAGATCCTCAAGTGCTGCTCAGAAGTGCTGTTCTTGCAGCACTTGCCTAATGGTCCTTTTCAGAATGGGGTCAGGCCATTAGGAAATCTGCAGACCTGCAGATAGCAATACCAAATTACTGTGCTGTGCTGCAGCTCAGACCCACTGCAGTGCATTGTTACTAGAAATCCCCAGTGGAGGTTTTCCACCTTGCTGACTTGGATAGCTGCTACCAAGAGGAGCAGCTCAGTAGTAAAACCACTGTCCCTTGGCTGACCTCTGCAGCTACATGTGAACAGCTCTCCTCAGCCTCAATTGCCTTGGAATCTGACTGACTATAGACAGAGAAAGGAAAAGCAAGAGAATAGCAGAAATCACCAGAAACTGAATAGCCATAAGAGCACTTAACCACAACTGAGCATAGAGGGCCCAGTGCAAATCTGCAGATAAGAGAGCAGTCTCTGCCAAGTTTTGCTCTCTAAATAAATTTTTGGCAGGACTTTAGGATAGCAAAGCAGAATTTTACATATGGATTCTCTTCCTAAAATAGAACAAGCCAAATAGAGACCCAGGAATTTGAACTTTTAGAGCTATATATAACTCAGCTTTAGGGTAATAGAAATCGCTCAATTGCTCTATACATTATAATATTTGAAATATCAATGAGTTAAAGTCGTTCTTATTGTTAACGCTAATCCTTTCCCTACTGCCCCATTCCAGCTGACCAGCCTTTCTCCTGCAACAACCTAAGTAGAAATTCATCCTCTGATAACCACATGACCCACTCCTGGTATGCAATCTCCTCCACATGATCTCTGCTTGGGAAGCAGCTCTCCTTTCCTTTTCTTGGCTCTTATCAGGGAATTGCCAGATATCAGTTATCTCTCTTCTCCCAGGCTGTCCTTTGGCAGTGTGGACGGACCTGTGTGGTATGGGATACAAGCAGCAGCAAGGGAATAACTGAGGATTAGTGCAATTCAGCCTTAAATGTTTTTACAGCCACCAAAACCTCAGTGCTCTCCTCTGCACCGCGTTTCCCAAAATTCATAGTGATGCTTAAATTCAGCTGTGCTCCATGTTCCCCATTTACATTTTCCTGCCCCAAAATGCATTCACCATCCAAAGTCAACTCACCATAATGTTAAAAAGAACCATTAGATTAATATTTACAAAGCTGTCTTGATAAAGCACCAGGCACTAGAAGCTCTTATGCCTCTCTTTTGTGTCTACTGCCCATGCACCTCTATCATTCTTGGTCCATTCAACTGGAATTTCAATCACTTATGAAGTAGCACAAAACAAACCCCTCCTTAAATGTAGAGTTAACATAGGCATAAGCATTAATGCTTCTTCATCCACTAAGCATTCCTTTCAGTATATGTCATAATAGCTGTAGGTAAGTCTCCTCTGTCATTTCCTGTACCCACAATGAGCATTTAAAAGCCATTCAGAAAAATGATATAATAGCAATTAGAACCATTTTTCCTGCTAGCGTGCTGTCCTTATCACATTCAAGGGAAAAAAGTAATCAAAGCTATTATTCTATCTTGGCAGGCACACTTTAATCTCTTGAATATATTGTGGACTAATGGGACACGTCACCAGATAAAGCAGAAAGCCACTGTACATGCAAAGTCCAGCCACCAAGCAAAAAACATTCGGTTTATCGAGAATCATTTCCTCCGCCAGTGTACTACTGAGAACAAGTTTACTAAAAGCTTAAAGTGGGATTAGAAGATAAAGAGGGATCCAATCACTGACAGCATTTTCTCCTCTAAAGCATTCTCACATGAATCTTAGCGCACTAAGCTGCAGCTTCACAGAGGGACTCAGCTTGAGCGGTGTCAGAGCCAAGGAACACATCTGAACAACATCCATGCTGCTGAATATTCAGAGAACAGCCTTGTCTTCTGCCAAGCCATACACTTGCAAGAAAGCAACCATCTTAAGTGTGTTACTGAGGGCAACTTCAGGGATGGAAAAATAAACACAAAGCAGACAGCATTTTTAGGATCACTCAACCTTTTGTCAAATTCTGGAATTAACTCAGCCAGTATTGAAGCCCTCAAGCCACTGCCGTATCAGCCCTTCCTCCTCCTACAGCCCAGAGTGGCCACTACAAAGATGAAGAATGGCATATCCATGTCTATTTAGTCTTTATATAGTTTTTATGTCCCACTTTCTTTACTTTGAGTCATTCTGCACAGTAGGCAGCATTTCTCACACGTGTTGTCAGCTCTCAGTCAGAACAGGCACTCTACATGTAATGCATGAATTCTGGAAGGCTGCACTTACAGACAGGTGAGGCAATGGATGCGCCCTGGACTAAGTCAGTGAAATAAATCAGCCAGGCTCCTGGCTATCCTCAGAGCAAGTTAAGCTTAGCTTTTCCCCCCACTTGTGTATGCACATCTAGAACCAGCACCTCCACCACAGCCAGCAGCATCTGTGCACAGGACATGTGGATGAACACGCTCATGCCCTTTGTGTTCTGTGCCACTGGACACAGAACCAGCTGACAGATGTTATCATTGTTGAGGCATATGCTTAAATCATACTGCTCTGACTTATGCTGGAGTTCTGGCATTTTCCCCTAATGGTACTAGTACCAGATTCTCCCAGTGTATTCCGACCACCCAGCCCGCCTTACCTGAAAGGAAGCCATTGAATAAAACAGATTGAGTGAGGAGAGCCCTTTAAGTTGCATCTCCCTACAGCAGGAGGGTCCCATTCTGTAATAAAGATCACATTGACTAGAAAATGTACACTCCAATGCTCTGGTGCATGAGTTACCACCTGTATACTATGCACAAAACCCATGTTCTCAGCAAAGATCATGATGAAGCTGGATGTGGCTTAAGTAAAAAAGAGCTGTAGGAAGAAGTCTAAGCACTTTGTAGCAAGTACTAGTTAAAGAGAGCTTTTGCAATCATTTTTGTCATGGTACTATCTTACTAATGAGGAATACAGGTGTATAGACCCTAAGAGGACTCAGAATTAAGAATTAAAGAAAACTTCTTAATAGTTAAAGGAGAAGTCACTGAGAAGAGAAAAAATCACTCTAATTTCCTAACCACATTTATTGTAGCTGTTGAAAACACTTATCTGGATAACCAAGTATGCAGTAATGGTAACAATAAATAAATACAGTACTCTCCTGACAGCTAAGTTCTAAATTAATCTCAGAACAGTGCCTGCAATTAACAGGCCAGCAGTCAAGAGTCAGTAATACAAAGCTGAGCCAGTCTCCCATATCTAAAAGCTACAGAAGCATTAAAGAACCTAATAAATACGTTAACTCATTTCTGTACTCTGTATCATGTATGATTCATCCATAAAATGAAAATTTTGATGTTCGCACAGTTATTATAAATATCTAATGTCCAGTTTGATTGGCAATATTAAGATCACTTTATTTTAAGCCTTATGGATTTGGAAAACACGTACAAATAAAATACTTGTTACAAAATTCCATTTGCCAAAGTTTCTTCAGGAATATACATCAAGCATGATCCCAGCACACAGATAAATGACTTTTACAGAAAGCATTACATAGAGCAATAAATGTTAGTGAAACAGCCAGTCTTTGCAGATGTTTTACAATGAAAAATTCTCTTTCCCTTTGCCACATCTAATATTTGACTAAGTTTTTAATTTCTTTATTTTAAATAGCCATGTCCGAATTTAAAATGTGTAACCAAACCAACTGTGGAAGTCAACAGGCACTCAGAAGCCCCAAAGGGGAGAGTAAGCACTATTTTTCAAGTTCACGAGTTCAGGGGTAAAAATCCCTGAGACAGAAAAACACTGAAGCCATTTTCTTCGATGGAAAGATGTTTGTCAAGGGACATTGTCAATGGACAGTTGTAGAGATAAACTGTAAGGCTGAAGAGCAATAGTAAGACAGAGGAAGGAAAGCAATCTGTAACACTAGGTAATGAGGAATGCTAGGTGGAGCAGCATCATGCGACTTCATCTGCCTGCTTGCAAGAAAAGCACTCAGCAGAAATATATGCGGAGATACAAAGCACAAGATATGTACGTGCTTGTCATTAATGCGGAAAACAGCGTGTGCCAAAACTATAATCCCACTTAGTTATAAACAGTATCCAACTGACCTCAAGAGTTAAAATACAAACAAGAATAAACAAGATATTGTGCTCCAATTTCAACGTCACCATCAGGACAGTTATTACGTGAAGCCAGTAGATTAAGAAACACAGATCCATATGTATTTTCTCCTCCCCAATGCCAGTTCAGAACTGTTCAGCAATAAGTGTTTAACAGACCAGGTCATTGAATTCTCTGGGACCTGGAAACTGATCTCAGATACAGTATGCCTTTGTCCTTCCACCTCAAGTCCCTGAGTTGCTGCTGGACATCAAAACAGCTTTACTGCTTCTACTTTATGAGTCATACCCCTGCAGTGTCCTGTTCCTTGCTACATGCTGTGACACGGGTCCCTGACTACATCCCTGTCCTTAAGCCTATTGTGTGTACAGAGGCTGCACCACTGATGATGCCATGATTTTTAGTGTTATTTAACATGGAGGCAGGTCAAGCTAGCTAGATGAAGCATGAGTTCACTCACACTGTTCACTAAGGCTGATGTGAGCCTTCAGAGCGAGGAAGAAAGCCACAGCACTCTCAGGTTATTGACAAATCCAGAGCATTAAGAAGCTCGCTACATCTGACGGACGTCAAGCACCACAATAAGCAATGCCAGGAGGAAAGTGTGGCGTAAATGGCGAAAGCAAGTCCAAGCACACTTCAATCTAAAGATCTAATCCTAAAGGTTAATAGAGGTTTCACAACCAGTACACTTAGCCTATGATCAGCCACAGGTTTAAAACTATTAGCAAATAAACAGGAATTCTAAGAGCAACCTTTAGTTTCTGACCTAAAGATCTATAAATATCACTGGGGGGATGATCTAGTTTGAAATCAGATTATCTTTAAACTAACTAGAAAGCAATCATGCTTACAAGAGGCCCTTATGCCTGTCACACTTGCTCCAGAACAGGGCAGCATACTAGAGAACAGATGTTGACAGTATGTGCCCTGTGCTATTTTAACATTGAGTTTCCTTATATTATTTATATCACTTCCTTAAGAGGACGGTAGTTAAGCCAAGCTACCCCAGACCCACTTCAGCCCAAGTGCAGCCAGTTTTGTGCTCAGTTTACCAGAATGGGAGGAGCAAGTTCTCAGAGATTTGCTGATGCGTTACTTTATCAAAAGGCCTCAGGAAAACAGCGGCTAGAGAGGAAGAACACATCACCTGTCCCAGCAAGGCATTCTCCACTGTGCTTACCCTGAGGAGGAGACACATCAAACTGTCAAAGTTTGATTTGTGCTAGCTTTCCCTCTGCAAAACCATTCCATTAGGGCATTTTTTCCACACAGGGATGTGCAGTTTTACGGAAGGACTGCTGTTCCAGTTCTCTAAAAGGACTCTCCAGACTTCAGGCTTCTGCCCTAGATTTAGGTCACTAGTAATTGGACATGTGTAGAAAATGCACAGGCTCAGTTCAGTGTTGCCTAATTAATTTCTTAGTCTGTTGATTTGGCAGTCGCCCTACAAAATGGAACAGTTGGATACTTAAAACTGTATGGAAGAATACCTTATGACACTAGCAAGCCTCCCAAAAAATAAGCCCAACTCTTTCGGTACTAATGAAATAAATATTTTAAATTGCCTGGAGTACAAAAATGAAATCAGTTTTTTCAGGTGAGACTACCAGCTTTGTTCATTAAAAGAAAAAAAATCAAGCACAGCACAGAAAGTAGAAACCCAAAAACTTCACCTAAGGAGACCTCCTTACGACGAAGCACAGAACCGACAGGTGCCCAGTGAGTCTAGCAACCTACGGAGCAGAATCAAATGTACCAACTTTCTGTCTGGGACATCATATTCCCAAGCAACTGGTGAGCATACCAACCACAAACTAGTGTCACAGCCTGAAAGAGAGAGTTCTGTACATTATTTTGATCTGTATGAGGTGCCTTTCAGTATGTAACTGCTCTTGGAGTAGCATATTCACGATGAAGAAAAGTTCATCCATTGAAATTAGAATTTAAATTCTGTTTCTAGGCTTCTGTCGCAATTTTTTAGTCAACTTGCCTGATTTTTAAAAAATCCTTCTTGAAGGACACAGAACAGCCCCACTGTGCTGAGTCTGGGCTATCCTGCCAAGCTTTCTGTTTGAGCTCACTTGACTACCATCTATTCCCTTCACCACAGGTCCCCTGTGCTTTAGGTAGTTTTGGCTTAGGCCTAAACAGCAAATGAGAAGAGACAGATGCCTCTCTGCAGGAACTTTCCTCACTGGTGACCCTGGGGGTTGAGTTGGCAGAGCTACCTGAACCTTACAAGGTGGTTGCTCTACAAAACAGCCTTATAAAACTCTATTCACATATTAACTGGAGTAAAATATTTACTTCAGATCAGGAAGTACTGTATTTTTTTGATCGAGAAACAAGCTCAGCGCCTGAGCAGACAATTTTATGGCACTTTAAAGGTGACTAAACATGCCTACCTTGATTTAAAATAAAAACACATTCCAGTTCCTCTCCCTAAAAAGTGAACTCTGCCAATTGAAAGGATCTGAAAACTGAAATAAACTCACTGTAAAAGTACTGAAAGGGAACAGATCTTCTCTGCAAAAGCCTTGCATACAGGGGCACTCAGATGGCTGTTAAAGCAAAAACAACGTACAATGATATTTGCGAAAAAGCTTAATATAATCTTTTGAGTCTATAAACTCTAAACAATAAATAGGAAAAGTGTACATGGCACACCAGAGCAAGTAAATATTAAAACAAATACAAATTGGTAACACCTATATTGTCAGCAATAAGTTTGTTTCACTACTGTGATATAATACAAGCTTAATATACAAGATGTTTTTACAAAGGAAAACCACAGAACAAAGTTAAAACAGAAGGTGAGGGAGAAGGGGAGACAATAAATAACAAGGCACAAAAACCTCTCTTGCTGCAACCCTGTAAGGCACCACTTGTGCAAACATGAAACTATCAAAACCTGTCGTTGGAGACATTTTAAATGTGCTTAAGTAACTAGATAATGTATTTTAAATATGACACTATGCTTTTATCTTTGGAAATAAAAATGCTTATGTTTCAAAAATCAAATAAGTGAAATGGATGAATTAATAGCCAAATACAAGACTCCCAGCTGGTTTCTACCAGACAGCTCCACAAGTGCATCTTGATCTTGACCTATACCGGCCTCGCTAAGAGTCCTGGATCCAATACGGTGCAGAGGGAAATGCTGCCAAATCATGTCAAATTGTGCACACCAGTAATTGTGACAAAACACACTTCAGGGATTAGGATGAGAATGAAATTATTTTCACTTGAAACTAAAAATTATTTAAATCAAGACACAAAAGGTCAGTAGCCTTAATCTAACATAATTAGGGATCTTAATACCCAAAGTTATAATTCACACCTGTATTTAAGAACTAACCACCAACATTTTTCTTCCTTATTCTCTTACCTGCTCAGAAAATCCATCATGAGGCAAACTTCAGAAAAACCTTCTCCCTTACCAGAAGATTACATAGTTAAGCACACAAAAAGTAAGATTCTCCCTTTTTTCGTATGTTCCATGATCTCTACTGCATCCTGCTATAAGAAGTTTTTGTCCTGTCTCCAAATACATAAAGATCGCCAGATACTAAAATGACTTCAAATATGCACAGGTTGGACAAGTTTTTACAAGATGAGAAAGGTTTTCACAAATAACCAAAGTTTTCTTCTAATGAAACATGTTTCTCATGAGCTTCAGACAGGTGCCTTTTTTTAACTTGGGAACAACGTCAGTAGACTACATTTCCAAAAGTTTTGCTTGCATTCTTGCACCTTGAACAACTGCATAGCACATGGTAAACAATCTGAATGAACCTGATTAATCAGTTATTGGCTAGTTTTGTTTTCTTATGTGACATGTCTTATTTTATAGTTGAATACCTTGCCACAAATCAAAACACTTAAGGTCAGACAACCTGCAGCTTTAATGATGCTCCATCTACTGAGCTGCCAGAGAGGAAAATCAGGTCAATCTATTATATTTTAAACAACAGAGCAAATGGAAGAATAAACAATCTGAACTGATAAGTTAACATTCATATAGCTATTTGCTGAAAGGCTGTGCCAGCTTAGGCATGCTTCATTCTTTATATTCAGTTCTGTTTTAAGGATATAAAAATTTGAGCAAATACAATGTAAACAGAGCCAGTAGACTGCAGTAGTAAAAGACAAAATCATTGATCTGACAGGTTTAAGGCCAACTGTTTATGATTTGAAATATGTCATACTTTTCCATGGCACTTAATACACTGAAGGTTAGTACTGGGTGACAGTAAGCACGTGAATACGTATTCATATGAGATATATACATGTAGCCTCATTTCTTAAAATAGAAAGTTCAAGTTTTCTTGTCCAAATAAAATCCATTTGTGAAAGACCACCTGTGGTTTCCTACACTGAACAGTAATATTACTATTTAAAACAATTTAGTGCAAACTGACCTAAGTCCAAAGACATAACATTCCTTGATTTTCAGTCACTACTTACCAAATGCCCCTATTTCTTTCAAAAAGACAACTACACCTTTTTCCCCCCCCTTAAAAGAACAGCAAACATTTGACAATTAGCATGCTGTTCTAGGCTACATTAACAAAACTTGCTGATATACAAATCGTGTTTTGGTCATGCAGCACAGACCCATCCTGAAAATGACACATCTCTCCACGTAAGCAGTCCAGAAGAGCACAGTGCCGGATGTCAATTAGCAGGTCATCCTGGCCACTCCGTACTCCAAGCTGACCACGGCAGGCTCAGCTTTGGAGAACTCGGACACAAGTTCGCTGTAGCGATTGTCTGCTGTGTTGCTGCCCTCTATGGTTCGCACGGCGTCATTCACTGGCATCGACGGCGGCTCCTTCTGGAAGCACGGAGGGGATTTCAGCGCCACGGGGGCAGGATGAACCGTCTGCTCCAGTTCCTTCTCAAGGACCACATCTGACTGCCCGTTTCTCTGCTTTATTTTCTGAAAGACAAAGAAGAGTTAGTAACAGCGGGCATGACTCCTTACTGATGATATTCTGCTTTTAAAGGAAATGCCCCCCTTTTGCTGGCCAACTCAGTGTGTGCAGAACTCTGTTACATACCCTAGCTTAGATACCTAACAGTATTGTTAAACATTAGACCATTCCTTATGACATTCTTCCCCACAGTTTACAGCAGATGCCACAGGCATCATTTGCTTAATATTTGCAGAAGGGCAGAAGACTAAGAATGCCTATCAACACCCCTAGAGAAGGAGAGGTTCTTCCAGGCTTGCCCCTTGTTTGGCTGCTGTCAAGATGGAAATACTTTCTGGAGTAGAAGCAGATGATGACAGGCCTTGGTACTGTAGCAAGCAGGCACTCTGCAGTCTCTTAAAGACCATGAGTCTCCTAATGACAAAGCAGCTTGATATCTAAAGCCTTTCTATCCTTCCGAAAAACCTTCTAAAAGACTTTTCCTTTAGATCTAAAAAAATGCTAATACAGTTTGTCCAAATGCACGAATACTCTAGAAAAGAGGAAAGGAGAAAAGGATGTATCCTACCAGCATGAGCAAGAGAATAGGAAAGATTAGGATTAAGGGATTTTTCAATTACATGGTTTGGGTTGTTTGCTTGTTTCATTTTTGTTTTCAATTCAAACTCACTCACCCATTAACTGGGAGGTTGCACTAGCTAACTGAGCAGTATTGTTTGTTGATGTGTTTGTATTTTATTAAAACTGAGACTAAAACCAGAAGACTGGTGTCTCTTGGCATCAACTTTTCATAGATGGAAACAGCAGTAGCAAAGTGTGCATTAGGATTTTGAACAACAACATCTCATCATCACTCAAGTGAGAAATGTAGGCTCAGGTGAAGTTAACATCTTGGAATGAGGTTCAAGAAAACTCAAAGACAAGACATCACTTTCCCTCTTGCTTATTCTTTAGATTGCTTTTTGAGTTTTCTTCACCTTGCTGGTTCAATTGTATAAAATTTTTTAAATATAAAATTAAGATTTGATGTAGTATTAGATTAAGTGACCTGTATTCATTACTTTACAGTAGGATCAATCTAATAAAATCTTTCCTCCTAGAAAAGCTGTACTTCCCCCCTCTCCCCCCGAGCATAATATACAAAAGTTGTGTTACCATTTCTGTCCACACACAAGTATTAAAACTGATAATCAGAAAACTTCTGCCTTTCAATTCCTTAAAAGGCATTATTCTGAAGTTTCAGCACCCTAACTGACTATAACAGAAGTATCAACCAGCCTTTTCTGGCTGTTTACTGCAGCACTTAGAAGTCAATTATAAACATCTGATCTCTGGACTAAGCCCTGCCTTCATAAAAAACATTACAATGTACATGACCCATACATATGATGACTTGCAACAGCATGCACCTGCATATGAAGTTAAAAGAAGGACAATACTTACTGCTTCCATTTTAGTAGCTATAATAGAAATAAAACATTTTCAGTCTCCTTAGTTTAGCACCAGAGCTGTAGCTACATGGATACCTTGTTATCCAAGACAGTTTAATGTAAGTTAAGTTTCTGTGAAACTTGCCTTCAGTAAGGCTTTCATAGTAGCACCTTTACATAATAGAGCCCATTAGCTAAGCAGAATAAATGGTGTCTTAGAGCACTCATCACAGAAACAAGCAGTGCAAGTCCAAGTCACCATTACACAGAGTAAATGCTCGGCCATACAACAGCGACATTCATGTGAAAGCCACCAGCACCACAACAACTAAAATCTCAAGAATAGGTCACAGGTACACACTCATACTTTGTACTACTTACAGCTTCCAGTTCTTTAATGTCTTCCTCCAGTTGTTTATTTTGCTCACTCGTATTCATGATAAGGTTGAACATAGACTGCCTGGGATGCATACTTCGATCAAACTGATGGTACATATTTCTCCAAAACCTGCACAAAACAGACAGTTTTAATTATGCAAGATAATGACAGAGCTGAAGAAAAGATATTGTATCTTATTTAAACTTACTTAAAATTGAATGATACTGTATTAGGCTCCAAAAGAGTTAGTTCTGGAGAAAAGTCCGGATTATACAGAGGATTTTGGTATTTCTTCTCTTCAGCCAAAAGAAATGGCCACAAGGAATAGGTCTTCTCTTTTAGTCTTAAAGCAAAAAGAGATGGAGATCAACATACTGACGGCAAGCAAACAAGCAGAAGATACTGCTTATGGTGTGCAAGTTTTGCCTACTTGAAACAAATACTTTTAAAATATAATGTAAGAGGAACTGATAAAAACTTCACAGAAGTTTTCCAGCTAAAAGCATTGAAGATATCCTACTAATACTTCTAAATGAGCAGTCTTGAGCAGGCAAGAATTTCAAGGTTACCTAAAAAGAGATTGGGAGAGAAAATGACATGATACTTCCAAACTTAAGCTTACCTACTTTTAGAGGGGAAAAAGCCAGAAAACAGATGAGCAGGAAAACCTTAACTTTCCCTACAAAAAAGATGTGATTTTCTATCAGAATTAGAAAGACTGTCTTCAGCATGCAAAAACACAAGAAGCCCTACTGTTCCTTGATGCAGCTCAGGTTTCAGTCCTACCAATCCTTCCTCTATTCAGAGCCTAAAATGAAGCAGATTCATGGGAGTTCTTAGTCTGCCAAAATAAACAAAAGACACATTACAATGAGCCTGCTTACTTTAGCTCTTCTCGTTCTTTCTGACAGTTTCCAAGGAAGTTACCAAACTGGCATGAATGGACATGTTCATGGATTTGAAGGAGGAAAGCTTCATTGTACTCAAAAGCTTGTGGAAACTGCTCAGTCAGATTCCACACACTTTCCAAAAACTGGGTGAACACTGGCGAGATCTCTTTTGGATCACCATCCAACTGACAACACCTGAAAAAGATTCCACAAACAGATTGAAACTGGTTTAAGTTAGAAGAAATCAAGAAAGTCTTAGCTGCAATTGTTTTTAAAGGACAGCACCTTAATTTGACACTAGCTTTGATTTGGAAATTGAGCAGCTATCTTCAAGATCTGGGGCAATTTTTGAATAGAAATAAGTCTATATTTAACCTGTTTTTCTGACTTATAAGTAATCACATATCTATATTAAGTACAAAATAGCAACCTAAGACAGTTAAGTTCCTTTGTGTCTAATACTCTCACAGTCAACATGTGGAGTATATCAGCCAAAAGCAAATTAATAAGCAGTAAATAGCAGCAAGGCTATTGTCATAGCTGATGACAGGAAGATCAAGGGAAAAAACAGAACTCTTAACATATAGGACTTCTAAAGGTAGGTGTGACTTCATCATCCAAGTAAACATAAATGCAAACTTATCTTTAAAGATACCAAACTATGTGTTTCATATTGCCTAAACAGCTGGGATGTAGGTTTAGATTGGCTTTGGACTGTCTGTCCAGATCTTCCCGCAGTCATCAACTTCTGCAAGCAAGGCCCCAGTAGCACTAAAAATTTACATCTGCAGTATCAATCAATTATCCAATAGGTATTCAAATAAATTAAAGTACACTATAGGCAGGATGAAAAGTGCCCTGACTACTGAAAACAGCTTACTCATTGCTGAACTGGTGCAGTGTGGCCAGAAATGCAACACCCACAGGCTGTCTTTTGTTTAAGAATACTTAGCTCAGTTTGCTGTATACATTTTACTGGATGAGTAAACTACCTGTCAGAGAACTTGTGCCCAAAGGAGATCCAGTCTTTCTCTATCAAGACCTAGAGGGTGAAAAAACCAAAATCTTACATAACATATTACTCAATCTTACACCTACAGTATTAACCCACAGGTTATTGATATATTATACTGTAAATCTGAGTCCAATAAGTTACAGTAGAAATAACTGTTTATCATTTTCTAGCTTCTTGATTTTCTTGGAAGTTTTTCACAAGATTATCAAAGCACATTTGTAAAAAAAAACTATTAAAAAACGTTAAGCAACTTGATAATCAGGTAACTGATAATTCTAAGAAAAATGTTGCATGACTTCACTAGTAGATCATCAACTTTCTATGGCAAAGAATAGAAAAATGTTAGTATTGCATGCCTGTTATAGCTTACATAAAACCACATAATATATTCTTTCTCATATCTATAGCAGTAAGTTTGCTCATATCAACGCTATCTTGTTTTATCGCTTTGGTCAAGCTATCAAGCACCAAAAAGAACACAGGTCCTTCACAGAAATACAACTGAAAGCAAAGATTAATCAAAACCCAAAAAGATTAAATTACTTCCTTAAAGATTACTAAACAATATTACTATTCTCACTATTCACAACAAGTTAATCATCTTTTAATTCTTTCTCAACTTCACTTTCAGTGCTTGTAATATTTGTGGCAGTTAGTTTTAAACAATATACTGAACTAGTTTTATGTACTATCCTTGAGGAGTTCCCATAGCACTTTGCATTGCAGAACACTGTTGATTTTCCTAGTCTAAAATTTGGAATAATCATACTGAAATTCTTCTCTCTATATAAAAAGATGAAGAAATTTAGATCGCTTAGACATCTCTAAGTCTCTACACTGCAGGAATTGTCACTTTTAGATTTAAAAACGTGTTGTTTTGGAGACAGACAAAAATGTTGTTTTACAGAGGCACAGAGCTGCTGTGATTTAGTACGTGTGCTACCTCACATAAGCACTTTGGAATCCTTCTATGCCATAGATAAGGGACTTATTTGGATGCAAAAGGCAATCATTGCAACATTTCTGCTATTCATATTTAAGTTTTTTAGATTTTAAATATCTTTTTCAAGTAGCAAAGTATTTCTATATGAAATACTTATCAATACATTGCAAATCTCATTTTACACTTTTAACTACAAAAAAAAAAAAGTAGTATGTGTGCTCCCTTTCACACTCAAACATTTTATACCCTTTCTTTACCAAGGAACAAATCAACATTGCAACGGTCTGCTTACCATGAATCCTTTGATTGTTCTGTAATAGGAATCTAGCAAGAGAGCTCCAAGGGAACAAACTTGGGAAGTCCTATCCCAGCCATCTGAACAGTGCACCAATACACTTGCACTCTCAACTGCTATTGCCTGCAAAACACAGTTGTTTCTTAATCAATGTTCTTTTCTAGATAGAAGTCAAAAACTAGTAAATTAATTAAAAAACCTAAATTTATTTTCAACTCATAGCACAGGCCATCTTATTTAACAAAGCTAGAAAAGCGTTTACTATGAGGAAAATATTTAATAGTATCAGAAACTTGGAACTTGTCTCCATGGAAGTATAAAAAAAGTCCTTGAAAAGAAAAGAAATTCCACTATCACCTTTGCAAAGCTAACCTCTACAGGAGTTCCCAGTTCTCTCTCTCTCTCCCTTATAAAACTAAATTTACAAGAAAACCTATCAATAATTAGATTACACATTACTGAGTACAGATAAGAAGAAAAATCAAATTATGTCAACCCATCACTAAAGATATCACTTGTTCATCATTATGCTACATAATAGTAAAGGCCTAGGAAATGCTTATTAACTTCAGCTAAGAAATCAGCTCCTGTTGGCTCAGACATTTTTGAGGGTCATCACTTTTAACTGAGATAATGCCTTGTTACTTCACCTAGCAAAAACAAAGATCCGGTTTTTTCTTTACCCACAACCATGAGATCAAGCCCTTGGCTTCCTAAGTGTTTGGCAAAGGCAATTGTTCCTCTGAATTATTCACAGAATCCTATTTCCGTGCCAAATGAAGTCAGCATAGCCACCTTGGCTGCTCTACAATTACTGCACCAGTTCTATTTTTCAGAGTACATTAAACAATAGTTTGTACCACCACCAAACTGGTTACTCTTTTCAAAAATACCTAGAGAAACAGGAAGCATAAGAATTCCTTTGTCCCCCAACAAGATGATGAAACAGCATTCAAAAAATCCCAGAACACTGGCTGGAATATTTAATATCTCCAATCATAAAGAAACACATAATACTTTAATCAGCATATGAGATGTACTGGTATATATACTAAACACCTATCTCCAAAAAGGTCAATTGCAGAATTTTATACATTATATAATACTAAGCATAATTCTTGTGGTAGGAAGTCAACTCCCCATCAAATAAAGAAGCAGCATGCAAGTTACCTTGGCTAGGAAGACAGCAGCATCCAACACAGCTTTGATGTGACGCAGCCATCCAGAATTCTCCAGACCAGACAAAAAGTCATTGACAGACAAACCCCTTGTGCCACTGACTGAAACAAACCAAGAGTTAAAAAGCCTTCAGCAGTTGTAGCTACCTACACCCTGCAACGCTGCATGTTGTATCTAATCCCCTCTGTTGTCAGTTGAGTGCTGGTTTCCTGAAAGGTACTACAAAATATTCTCCAGTCAGAATTCAACTCTGTAGAACGATATAACCATGAGTGGCAAGAGTAAGATATTTGTGTCTTTTTGACAAAACAACATTCCAAATAAAAACTCTGGTTATCCCCACTCTTGTCTCACTAAGGAAGGCAACGCAAACGCCAAAGGTTCATTGGAAGTACTTAATTAGTACTAGTAGTAGGGAAGTAGCTGCATCCAGACAATATTCACAGTTCAGAGTAGTCACACTGCCAGAGTTTCATCACCTCCTGCTCAGGAGAATAAATTAAGTGCAGTACAAGAACACAGGGATGAATAAAATCCATTGAAATTTTGTCTACCTTCACACTTGACACACTAAATTTTGACTGATCTCTACCATTCTTCCCTAATATACTTGGATCCTGTAGCAATAATGTCAATTCAGAGAGCAAGGAAGAACTCAAATTAGAGGAAAGAGGCTTTGCAGTGTAGCAGCAAGAGATGCAGAGGTAGATTGAAAGATTCACACACAGAACCAATTCACATGTAAGACAGATAACCTGGGTCATGTACAATTTCGAATAGTAACTCACACAGTTACCTTACTGTTCACACATGACAAACTTCTGGCAATTAAAAAAAGAAATATATGCTGACTAACATAACTTCAGCTATGTGTAATTCTAAGAGAAGACATCCAAGGCTGCTAGCTACAAAAATACAGTGGAAGCCTACTTTCCACTAAGCTTAACAGCTAGACTTGATGATATTAAAAGTCTTTTTCAAACTAAATTATTCTAAAGCATTGGGGCCCAGATGAAAAAAAAAAAGGTTCTGTAGATGAAAGTCTGCAGTAAGTATACCACAGCTGCAAAATCATCTTTATCTCTGGTCATGGAAGGAAGTGAGTCAGCAGCAAAAGCAGAGAACAAAATTCACCAAATCATTCTGTGATACAGCTTCATATTCAATCAAGTTCCCTGATGTACTGAGGGCTATAAACTCAAATCACTGCCTCCAAGAGCTTTCCTGTATCTGCACTAGATTTTCTCAGCTTTCAGTCAAACAAGTTTTGGTACACTCCCCATTGCTCAGGAAAATTCATAGTGCCAAATGCTGCTGAATACTAGAAGAATGACAGGCTTCCAAATAAACATTTTTAAAACCCACAGATCTTCATCATCTACAAAATTACCTAGCAAACCACAGCACAATGAGGTAACAGAACATCAAGAAACTCCAGGACAGAAGACCTACTTTTAAAGGTTAAACTGTAAATATCAATAAAATAAGTAAAAGCAAGATAGCTTTCCCCTATCTTTGAAAGGCATCATTAGGAGAGTTCTGTTTCCAAAAGATCTGGCACATGGAGGAAATCAGATGAGAATGTGAGCTAGCTGAAAGGATCAAGCCATTCTCTATACCCGTGGTTCCATACACTTGATCAGTGACAACAGTACACAAACACATCCACCACTCTATGGTTAAGGAAAGAAACAGAATAGTAAAGTATCTGGAAATTCAAACATCTGCAGAGAAGGAACTGGACAGACAAAGCCATGTCTAGAGGTGTTCTTCATGGCAGCACACCTACCCATTCTGTAACTTATGATTTAAAGCACAAGTTTTCCAGCTAGAAAATAAACAGGCTCCCAGCCCTCAGCATGTTTTCACCCAGATACTGCTGTCAAAATCTGCTTTTGATCACTATTTTCAGCTTGACAGAAATATTTCTCCACCAGTATTTCCCCTTTCTAGCTAAATTTCTGTATTTTTATAAATGACGGCAGAGATAGGAACACATATGTTGAGCCCCGAGAGTTACTTTCCATTTCTGTGAATTAACACAGGCATTTTTATACTAGTTGGTGATTAAATCAATTGCACTGATACTGTTCCAACTCTTATATGCTGAAAAAAAAGTAATTTTCCAGTTCCCTATGGTCTTTTAAAAGGGCAAAGATGACTTATGGTACCATTTATAAAACCACTAAGATAATTCAGCTACTTCACAAAAAATAGGATTCAAGATAGTTCTGCCTATATGGATCCCACCATATAAAACACAAGCCCTACATGCACATGAGCCCCAAATGAGCCCATCAATGTTCCCTTGCTTGACTGTCCTCATTCACACTACTAGCAAAGCCTCAGGCAGCAGTTCAGGAGGTGACTAGACCTGCAGAGTGAAGCATAGCAGGTTGCAGGAAGGGGATATTTTTTAACAAAAAAAACCCCAAATAGATAATCCCTTGCCCTATAAAGAAAACTCCACATAGCTCATAAAACCTCCTCAGTTGACACACTTCCACCACCAAAATATATGCAACAGATTGTGACATCTATGGAGCCTTTTCCCCAAACATTTTCTGCAAAAATGCTCCCTCTTGACATACCCCAAACCCTTTTGCTTATCAGAATTCAACCCTTTCTGTTATGCAATATTGTAATTTAAGTATATAAAAACTGAACTTTGTACTTAATGTCACAGCTACAAATTTAGTCTACGTGAAGTTTCTCCCATGAATGTTGTAGTCTGCTCATTGATAGAGTCATCATGTTCATGCTGAAGAAAACTATTTCAGAAAAGTTTTGAACCAGTGCATGCAAGATATTTAAGTAACAGCTGAATCCAAAATGAAGAATACACTGTAAATCCCCCTAGCATGCTCCATGGGGTAGTCCCATCACAAAAGGATGTTGGGAAGGATATTGTCTCACATTCGGCTTGCCAGTGGAATCTTTAGATTCTAAAGGAAATCAGGCAGACAGACACAGAGCCAAGGAACAGGACACACACCAAACAATGAATAACAGTTGTTTGTTATAAAAAGCCCAAACAACTGAGGGCAGTCTCAGTTACAGTGGTGCTTGAACAAACAGTGTCACTGGTATCACGCTCTGATTTGAGAACATTCAGTTCAGCACATTCAGGGGAAGTGAGTACACAGAAGCTAAATGGCATTTTCCTCATTTTAGGATGAACCATTTTCATGGTGCTTTCTTCCTGATCATTCCACTGATGGCACATTTCTACAAGGGGCTGGAGAGTAAATGATTGCATACATCCCTAAATTTTAAGGGTCCTTTCTACCCCTGAAGATGTTCCTACTTCTAAAGTGGCATTCAGCAAAATTATAGTGAATCATACAGGCTGAAGAGAGGTAAAGCCAAAAAAAAACTTATATGGAAAACAAGCAATACAGATCACTCATGATTCTGTTCAATAGTGTTTAAACAAACCAATTCTCCACACAAGGAAAAGCTAAAACATATTCCATCCTTAAAGAAAGTTACAGACATGTATTTAGTAAGTATTGCTGGTGGGATGCCAATTCAAATGAAAGGAATATGAAGTCTGTGAAGTTTAACTGTGAGATGCACACACTTCTGCATCAGACATTATTACAGACAGGAGCAGGCCTCTTAAGAAATTAAAACAACCATCAAGTTTTATTAGCTAGTTTTCCAGAACTGAATGTATTAGTAAGAGAAAGGGGGATTATGACAAATTAAAAACTCAAGCTCAGGATCATGCTTCTCATCTTTCCTTTAGGAAGAGCACATGCAGGAATAGCCAGAAAGATCCCCATTTTCAAAGCTCAGTAGGATTCTGTGCACAGTGCCTGAAGAATAGGTTAGCGGCACACCCAGGATCAATGAAAATGAAGACTACACCATTAGTCTGTAAAACTTGATCAATGTAACAGCATGTCTTCATCAAAATAGGCATCCATACAGATGTAAACCTTCTCTATCTCTGGAAATACTTGCATAATTCCAGAAGCCAAGCATTTATACATGTATTATCTGTCAGGTATGGAAACCTCACTTCTGCCACTGCATTCTAATCTCAGAATCCACAAAATATCTTACATTTTCTCTCAGCTGTCTACCTAAATAAAACATTAATGAAATCATGAATTATACAGTTCTGCATCTCCATTTTCACCACCAGGAGGCAGGCAGTGGCATGGTGAAGTAGCACACGTTTCCCCTTGCCCCCGTTCTCTACAAACACCTACAAGCACACAAGTGGCTCAGCAAATCAAAGAGCTCACATTTTGTGCGGCCCATGTGCTTATTATGAATTCTGTGGAAGGAAGTCCTCCTATGAGAACTGATACTCTGTAAATGAAAATGTATCTCCAGACACACACTTGGAAAATACAGCAGTCTTTCTCACTGACATACTAACAAAGCTCACTAAAGAGCTATGTGCCATTCAATTTTCTTCAAAGGAACTCCATTCAGTTGGGTTTACAGTTTGGAGGTCAAGGTTTAAGGTAATTCATTACCACAGAGCACATCAAACTGGTACTAAACACATAGATGGAATAAGCCATAGAAATGTCAATGCAGTCTGTGAAACCTATTATTAAAGACTTTGGAAAAACACTTACCCTGTTTCCAAATACACTGTTTTAGTACAGTTAAAACATACCTTCCAAGAGTTTTTGCAAGCTGGATCTCATTACATGAATATTTTCAATGCCAACAAACTGGAACCTAATGTTTGAGTAGTTGTCTTCATTCTCATAGCCCTTCCCAGCAGCTCTGTTAGCCATTGCATTAAGCTTAAAAGAGGAAAATAAAAATACTGAAAAACACTATTGGAATAAAAACATCAAATTAAGAAACAAAACTCAAGCAATTTCAATTGAATACATAGGGGAAAAAACCACAAGAGCCTATACTATAAATGGATTCTAATATAATTTGTGGCAAATAAGCTTGACAGCACAGAAGTTTAAGAAAAGGATACATAAAAAAAAGTAGTCTATATTTAGAGCTCACATATCTGAATAATGCATTTAGTAATTCCTGTTCTTTTCTTCATATTACTAACTATTAAACCTTTACTTGTGTCCAAACATTTCCGAGTAAAGACACTGCAAACATCTCACCTACAAAGGAAAAAGTAAGGCCCAGACATTTTCGGCTTCTGTGTTCAAGACACTTGAATGAAATTAATACCATCTGATATGAAGATGGGTCTAAAGAGTGGGAATTAGCCACACATTTTAACTCAGGTCATAACATAATTTAACTTCATAAAACAAGAGAATTCAATTTAATTAGACAGTGATGAAGTATGATGAGGCATTGGAAAACACTGCCCAGAGAAGTTGTGGTTCCTGAAAGTGTTCAAAACCAGATTGGACAGAGCTCTGAACAACCTCATCAGAGACATTGGAGATGATGTTTAAGTCTTCTTCTACCTCAAGCCATTCTATGATGACCTCAGAATGCCAGAACACAATTTCCTCCACTTTCTCCTTCCTGAGACAGTTTGTATAGACCATTTATACAGAACTTAGTACTCTCTCCCATTCCAAAAGAAACCCCATCACAGCTCACCATTTCATGAATTTAATTTCAAACAGTTAAAATTATCTGGATCCCAAGCAACTGTTCACTTCTTAACTATGATTTAAGTATATTTTTAAATGCCCCTCACAAAGTTCAGCAGCATATTCTGTGAATTCCAGCTGAGTACTGGAACGGGTTCAACTTCTTCAAGAAAGCAAGTAATTAAATACCTGAATAGAGAGGCCTAACCTTATCTTTAAAACATTTTTGCTCATGATGGACTCATACTTGGCTCTGAATTTTTCAGAACTACATAGTATCCCTGCACTCTAATATTCAGGAGAAGAGGTTCGTCTGTAGCACCCCAAGCACCCACCTTCGGCCTGGTGTCCATGACGTACATGTAGCGATTTGAAGGATTTGCTTTACTGATGGCTTGTAACATGTGCTCATCTTCCAGGCACCTGGCACTGAAACCTGAGAGAGGTTGACTGCACCTGCAAATTGCAGCCTACCAGAGACAACGAAAAACAAAACAGCATCAGTTTAATACCTGTAATTGAAGTGCTTTGCAAAATCTCAAGACGCTGAAACAAATTGTTTCATTCAGCAGATAGCGCCAGCAAACTGAATAAAGTTCAGGTGTTCCAACTTTTTAAGCATGCCCCTGGAAACCCTGAAACACAGTCCCTATAACTTAAATGTAAAGATTCAGTTTTTCAGGTTAATCTTCATGGGCAAGGTATCAGTTTACACAATTGACATAAAAACTCCCAAAAGCACAGGCTGGAAAAATTACACTTTAGGAAAGCAAGCTACTCCCTTAATATGGAATGAGTTATGTGTGGTTTTACTAATGCAGGCATGATTTTATTATTGCAAGTGCAATTTATCATCTAGTGTAATTTTTGTAATTTAATTTTCAATATGTTGTATTGCAGAAGGTATCAGGTACATCTTCCAATATCCAAATAATGAAGTAATGATGTTCAAATCCATCTAGTAGCTTCACATTCATCAGACAGATTCTTTAACTCAGCAAGGCGACAGTACTCCTCCCCTTCCACAGCTGAGACAGGTACATGCTGCTTTGCACCACCCTCTGCAAAATCTTATTTCCTACCCTGCAGGGTTTTTTTACCTTGCAAATAACCCAATCTATTATTTTGTTGGTTCATCTGTTTGGGTTTTTTTTTCCCCACCATTTTGATCTAACAGATTTTATTTCTGATATGTCAAAGGAAGACAGATCTCTTAAGAGAAAGCTATCCTCAGTTACATTATGTTAGTTTCTGAAAACTTTAGCAGATTCAACTAAGTATCAACTGATTACTAAAGGATTTCTTTTAAACTGGCTAGGCTTACTCCATATCCTGTCAGGCACCGCTCCTGTCAGCTGTATTCAGGGTTACCCTGAGTCACAGCCTTGCTATACAAGTCACTGCACTGGAACCTCCTCACCAGCCCTTGAACTACTGCCAAGTGTTGAGAAATACTTTTCAGCACATTTACAGTGAAAGGAAGTGACTCTATACCTCTTTATTTTTATGGTAATATGACAACACTGGGAATCTTCCTTTGCTCCTGAACTTGGAGCTACCAACAATTATGGGCTTGCTTGCAGTTCTGGGAACATAAAGCTCTCTAGGATAGGTTTCACAAATCTGAAAGACACAGACACACAGAAAGGATTTTATAGGCAGGACACAAGGCCTAAACTAGTTTTATTGTATTCAATTAGAAAGACGTAAGGTGAATTAAGACACAAAAGATAAACACAACCATGTTTCTCTATACAAATGTAAACAACTCAAAGGAGACAAGCCATGGAAGAAAGTAGTACAAACTGGTATCCAAGTTACACAGCCAAGCATCACCATACCAGCACTCACTCTCAAGAATGCAACTCTGCAGTAGAAATGTTAAGAATGTGTTTCAAATAAAACACTGAAATTATTTCCCTGATTTTTAATAGGTGCAGACTACAAAGTAAGATGACATCTAATCTCAAAATCAACCACACCACCACAACCAGCACTGCAAAATGCTGAAGTAGAATCCTGCTCAGTTAAGAGAGAGATCACAAAGCTGCAGAGCACCAGAATCACCAGGGCTGGGCTTCAAACAGGTAAGCATCTCTCAAAACAATCCCAAAGAACCCACGGACCCATCCACACACGCTCTCTCAATGGGGCCTTGGGAAAAACATCAATTAGGAAGTTGTGAGATTGCACACTGATTAAGGGGTAAATTCGCTCCAGCTACAACTTTTTGCTTATATTTCAAGGCAAGTGATTTCATAGCAGTAAGCTGTTTTCTATAGCCTCATCAGAAACAGGTGCAGAGCAGAAAGTGTTTCCATTACAACACTTACCTTGTAATCACGATTTGCATCAGACAACTGCCAGTAATCATTTGGCACTCCCATTCTCCTATATTCTTCTGCTAGATCAATAAGCTGCCAACCTTTGACTTGCTCAGATTCATTTTGTTTTGGATTATAAGAAAAGGCATAGAGTTCTTCATATTTTGCTGGAAGGTAAAGAATATGTATTGGAGAGAAAGTCTAAAGTATCAAGATTTACAGAAGCAAGACTAAATAATAGATACTTGACATGCCTGAAATCTCTATCCTGCAACCATCCTACAGTGACATAATTACAGATACTTAGTCAGAAGTAGGTTATGAAAGTTTTCCTGAGTGTGTTTGACCTATTTCAGAGGAGACATTTCTAAAGCCATAAGGGTCACAAAATGAAGACTGGCAAACTTAAGGCAAAATGCTGAATTATCAGAACACTTCACAGTATCTTAAAGAACAAACTATTTTGGGAGGAAAGAACAGAAATTTACATCTACTGACCTTAAAAAAAAGAAGTTTTAAAGTTTCCCTCTACAAAAGAAAAGCTTTCAAAAATTTTGTTTTTCCTAATATGCTATTTACTTATGACAGATGACATTTTGCACTGTTCTAAACACAAAGCAGAAAGTGCAAAAGACCATACTGACAGAAGTCTCATGTAAAGCTGAGTGGGTGACGTTATTCTAGCATCAAAATTTCAGCTTTATTTTTGAAACTGGATGAAATTAGTAACAACTGATTTGCTCAGTGGGTTTTTAAACTGAGGAACACACAATTAAGAGAAACTATACAAATTTATATTCAGAATTTCAGGAAGAACACTAGAAATGCAAAAATATATAAAGAGATCTCTCATTCTGTTAAGGAACATCAGTAACATATAAAAGCCAGACAACACAGCTTCCGAATTTTTATGGAGATTAATATTTAATCAAAAAAACTATTTATATACCAAACCCATGTGAGACTTTACATAATGCGTGTTTAAAAAAAAATAAAAGATACATGGTTTGCACACACCACTCCCCTCAACCTGTTATCCATGCACATACTGCAAAGTCTTCTACAGCTACAAGCATTACCTGTTCTTGAGAGCTGAAGTAAAGAATTATAAATGTCATGACAATCTCTCTCTCTGGGTACAACAAAGTGAACTATCCTGAAGTTCTTGCACTGGATGACAAGGGGGCAGCCAGAAGTAGTCAAAGGAAGTTTTTCCACTGCAGCAATGTGATGATGTAGTATCTGTGACATACAAAAAAATCACAGAGTAAGCGTGCTGAGGAAAAATAAGAACAGCATTCTATTTAGATCAGCAGATTAAGACAACACACTAAGCAATGCTGATTATGGATTTTGACTAATTTTGTCAGTCAGTTATAAAAAGAAATACATTTAGAAGCAGAAATCCAAGAATGCCATTTTGATCAGGATACTAAAATGTATAAAACTTTAGTTATTCTCTTCTGTCATTTTGAAATGTCCTTCTAAATGCAAAATTCAGATGTAAAACTCCACTGTCATTGTTCAGTTTTCTTTTAACTATGTTAACTGACAGGTTTATATCTGATGAGGCAGTGTCCATACAGAATATCTGTATTTTTTAAGGATCTACAGAAACAAACTTCAGAATTTTCAGACAAAATAAAGGAAGTAAGGGAAAAGAATTCAATGTATGAAAGATACAGGAGATCCTGAAGATTTCAGAATTCCAGCATTTAACAGGTACAGACAGAACAGGGGCTAAGAAAAACATCTCCTATATTATCTTCTGTATTAGATAAACATGACAGCTTCTCAGCTAAATGTTTCTGACCACTTTAACAGCACTGTCACAGCAATGAACATATAAAAGCCCTCCACAGATTTATTTACCTGTGTGGCAAATCTATACAAGATTTAGGTAAATACACAGAAAGTAACAGCTGTTCAACTGTGGGGAAAAAAAGTACATTACCTCAACTAAACAAGATGTTCTTGATAGAATTTCAATTACCTCACTGAAGCAATCAAATCCTCTTAAACATTGATCAGAATTTGACAGGCATCTGAAAACTATGCTGCCAAATGTGCATTTACAAAGAGACCATCTTGGAGACATTATGATAATTATAGTTGGTACTTGCATTATCATCAGAAATGCAGTACTTGGACTATAGGTTCAAGTTCCCCAAAATGAAACCTTTTAATGTAGTGCATAGGAAGATGCAAGCAAGTAATGCTTCTGAATCATGTTCTCCCCAAAAACCCATTTTGCATGAAAGGATTACAGTTTGGTTTGTACACAGTTGTACGTTGTATTCAAGAACAAATAGAAAAATCAATTTTTTTGAAAGCACCATGAGGCACTTAGTCAGATAACCAGGATACAGGATTAAGGGTAGTCAAGGAAAATATATCTACAGGGAAAAAAAAATTAACGACAGCCAGGGAGATGATATCTCATCCTGGAGGAGGAAGACTTAAGGAACTAACTCAGGTCAAGTGGCTGGGCTCCAGTGGGAGCCACAGCTTGATGTCCATATGTGTGCCATCAGGGCACTGAGCATAAAAAACTAATGGGAAACACTGCACTAGCCAGCTCTGCACAACACTGGTACTGGTCAACAAGAAGCTGCAGCCCCATCTGAAACCTTTTACTCCAGAGATCAATACTTGTGAAGAAACAGCTGCTTAATGCTCTAAAAAACTGCATGTTATCTTCAATAGTCCCCAAACCTGAGATCTTAGGATTTTTGCTCTCATTTAACCTAGACAGAATCTAATTACAAGGTAAGTTAACTCTGCAATTTTAAACCTGATGCTTAACCTATGTATCAATCTCCCACTCTTGCCTCAGAATTATGGTGCAAGTCAGTTATTTAAAGAAAACCACCACACATGCATTCAGAAGTACGAGTGAAGGCTACAGAAGAAATTACAGCAGCTTGAGGAAAAGTCAAAATTTTCAACATGACCTGATTTCAACTGCAGCAGAGTCACGCAAGAGGATAACCTGTGAATTATTAACTTATTATGATACCATGAAGGAGGAGAGTAGAACAGCTAAGAACATTTTAGTAAACACATTCAACCTTAGATCAGGAAGAAGAAATGCATCTGGAGAACCCACGCCTTTGAGCCACAAGCATTCATTATCCTTACCCACGTCTCTCTCTGGCTTGAATCTATGAATAACAGATGAGTTGCTGTAAGGTACAGAGTTCCCATCAGTGACTTATTGCTCGTGCTGAACCTATCCAGTAATTTCACTTGCTCTACCTGGAACAAAAAAGGGGAGGGGGGAATAAAACTTAATTTTGATTTTCTGCAGAAATTTAAATTCTAACTTAGCAAAGGTTTTGTCAGTCTGTGCAACAATTCCGAAAATGGTAGGAAACATAACACAGCACACACAAGGGTATTCAGGCTGAACTGGAGTGGTCACAAATTTTGAGAGCAACTACTTCAAATATCCTGTTTCAATACAAAAGCATTGAGCTTCTTTTAGTTTCAGTTTTTTTAAAAGTAAGAATTATTAATTACTAAGCTTTTGAACTGCTTCCCCAAAACACAGCACACACTAGCCATTTCCTGGTATTGAGATGCCTGCACTAAATTAACAGGTGATCTCAGCAACATGCTTTATTGGCTGAACACTCAAAGCTTTAAAGATTATGCTCTCCTGACTTCCATTTTAGCTATGTATTATTGTCTTTTATAAATTCCCCAACTTCAAAAATCTTTATTATTATAACCTTGCCTCATAGTCAAAAAACATTCTTAACAAAATGTAAGCATTATACTAATAATTACAAAAATCTCCCAGAAATTCAAGGACTGTACTGGCATTTGAAGCAGATAATTCAGGCTTCAGCCTCGCAAGGGCCAACGACTCCTTCTGCTCTTCTATCAACATTGTTATCTCAATCCTAATGAAAATGTTTCAAAAGAAAAAGTATTTCTAGATAGCCTGCATTTTATCTGCTCCTCCTAACTCTGGGCACCACAGGGTGCTCCATTTGAAGCAAGCATTACACGGTTCTTTGTGTGCAAGAACAGGAAAGGAGTGTGGCAAATGGCTTATCTCCACACATTCCTCTATTTCTTGGCAGCACTGTCTCGTTAATGCCAAGTTAAAGCTCTGTGCTACCACTAAATGTGTGGCAGAACTCCAAAAACTTCCACACCAGCAAGACCAGCACCCATAGAAGGCAACAAGGAGAGCCCACATCTACTGCGCTGATGTTAAGCCATTTTAATTCCTACGTACAGATGCATTTACCTACTAAAAGCACATACAAAACAGAAAAAAAATGTAGATATTTCTTATGATCTAGAAAGGCCTAATTTTGTTTTTGAAAGTTAAAAACACAACTTAATGAATACAAATCAGAATGAAGGAAATACAAATAGATACTAGAAGTCAGCACTATGATAATATTCTAGATTTCAGTTTAGAAAGCAAAAGAATTGGCAACTACGTGCATCGGTACATCAAAATACATTATGCTGAAACCACCAAGTCCTCAGGTATAGAGTAGCATACGTGAATACACCACGGCCAAAGCACAGGATTCATACTGGTCAGATCTGCAGCAATAATTGCTCAGGTACCAGGCACTGCACCTACCCAGCAAATTGAGAAGTGCACAGGAACTGCTCCCGTAACACAATCCACAAAATCCTGGCATGTGAGGTTTCCTCATCCTCTGTGCAACAAGGCAGCTTTTCTCCAAGCTGTATTTCTACATTAGATGAGGACAGGCATTAGTGCTCCAACTTCCACTTACTTAGGTAAAGTCCTCAAGAATTCTGAAAGCTAAGTCATAGATAAACTTTCCTTAAAGACAACTGAAATGTTAGTTAGATTCAGCCTCCATAAATGACACATTCATTTAAACTTGACTCAAACCAGCTTAAATAGGTACTCAGCTTATTATAAACATTGTTCTTTTGCCGTTTAGTTTGATTTAGTAGTCAGACTAAGCAAAACTTTCCACTTCCAGGAGAAAAATCCAGCAGTATTTTCACTAATACAGATTCGACTTCAAATGTGCAAACAGGTTTGACTGAAGAAATTTAAGTCTTTTCTACCACATTTTGCATTAAAATATCCTTAAGGATATTTTTATAATCCTCAAGGATACTATCAAGATTCATTGTAAAACTACATATTCTTTATTTCACCACCACATTTAATAAACAGAGTCTGATCATTTGTTGCTACTTAAATACGAAACTCTCAGAAGTGATTTTTAAGTTGACCTCATGTCCTTATTCAACATAAAATCTGTTGGACTGTTTAATTGCACAAAAAGCTACACTCAATTTCAGGTAGCTGTGCTGACAGTTCTAAGGAAATTTTAATTTCAACTTTCCCAGCAAACTGAAGTTGGAGGAGGTACAAAACCTATTCCATCACCTTCTCTTGGGGATAACAGCTGCCCTGCACAGCAGTTCATTTATGCAAGACTGCACTGTTACTCCAAGTTTACTTCACTATGACTTAACTAAACTAAAAAAACAGGAATGCTGTCAGATTAGAAAAAACAGGGATGTCTCAGAACAGTTGGCATGAGATCCAACTTGAACCTACACCCAAAACTGAACTTTCAAGGCCCACAGTGCAGGTTGTACTTTACTTTTCTTGTTTCCTATACCTGTAATGCTTACCTATATGCATTTTAACCTATCTGGATATCCTACAAACCAACAGCTTACAAAAAGCTAAGCATGCAACACAGTTGTAACAAAAGAAATATCACACTATTTCTCACCATGACACTGATTTTTTTGAATGCATAATTTTTGGTATGAATTATAAAAATAATTGCTTCAAGTAGTAAGTCTTGCATAGAGCTCATTTCCCACTTCAGTTATATTGCTACACGAAGTATCTTTTTCCCCAGCAGGGCCCCAGAAACACAATGCAGAAATATAATCACCAGCAGACACAAAGAAGTGTCTGCAGCCTTTCTATTCTCAATTTCAGGTCTGAAATTTAAAGAGATACTCTGATCATGAAGACTCTTTGGCTTTAGTCTAGCTTTCATTTTGGAATCAGCTACTGACAATACAATATTAGGTTTCCAAACAAGCACTTTCATGTTTGTAAATAAACAGGTTGATAAAGAAATTTTATCTCCTATCTGTCAGCGTGGTGAAAGACTAATAAAGTGTCACTAATGGTAGTTTCATCAGAGACCTTCCCTCTGTTTCACATATACACATGTACATGAAAAATAAAAGCAGCTATACACATTTATATAAAAGTTACATAAGCTATTACTAAAAAAAAATTAAAAGCCTGCTCCTTCATGTAATTATTGGTTATAAATTTACTATTTGGACACGAACTATGAATGCCCCTTTTCTAAACATACCTATAAACCTGCTTTAAAGTCAGACTACCAGGTTCAGGAATTAATCGCAATTTCCAGGACTGAACAGACGGGGAGTCTTTTCAGCAACCTTGGCAGCCAGGGATGATGAGCAAGGTGAGAAAGGACTGTTAGAAATTTAATTCTATAGAAGCTGTGGCTTAAACATTTACTTAAGAATTAGTCACAACAGAAAGAAAGACCTTCCTTTTGCACCTTCATTATACAAAGAAGACTAACACACTAATAATAGGAAATAAAAGTCAGAGAATTTCAAAATGTCAACTACAGTTTAGTTGGCATGTTTTTTAATAGCCTAACATATTACACATGCACTGATGGCCTGCGTATTTAACAACACACACTGGAGTCTTTAAAAAGGAGAAAACAAATCGGTTGTTTTGCCTCCAAAACTAGAAAAAGCTGCAAGGAATCATGCCCAGAACACACAAAACAACTGCAATCCCCTGCCAGCTCGCTTCTCCTATTCCGCACTTCACCACAAGAACCCCTAGAGCAGGATTTTTAGCGTCTTCCCCTTATTACAGATACGGGGAGCAGTACGCCCAGAGCCCTGCACCCCTTCCAGCGGCGCGGGCCACTCCAGAGCCCCCGGCGCAGCGGCACCAGCCACCAAACAGCAGGAGGGAGGGAAAACAACAACGCCCTCGCCCGCAGCGGACGCGCCGGGCTGGGCGGGCCCTCCCGGCGCCACAGTTACCCCAGCTCCCCTGCCGGCCCTCTCCCGTGCCGCAGCACCAGGAATACCTTGGTGGTGCGGATGTGCTCCATGGCGGTGCCCGCTCGGCCGCCGCCGCCTCCCGCCCGCCGCCGTCACAGAGCCGGGCCGGCGGCCGCTCCGGCTGCGCTTCCGGGGCGGGGCCGCGCCGGCAACGGGGCGGGGCCAGAGCCGCGCGCCCCGCAGCGCCCCCGCGCGGCGGGCGGCGGGAATGGCCGAGGGTCAGGAACGGCGGAAGGGCGCGAGTGGCTGAGGAGCGGGAATGGCTGGAGGGCGGTGTAGGAAAATGACGGAGGATAAAGAGGAAACTGTGAGGAAGTTATAAGGGAAACACGGTTCTTACTCCCGGGTGGAACGCGATCGGCGCACCCGATCTCCCACACGCAGTACAACGTAAGGGTGGAGCAGAGGGGAGACTTCGCGGCCAGGCTCAGTCACCCTTGCAGAGGTGGGAATTTGGTGGTGCTTTCCAGTTGATAAGCCGCACAGCAGCTGAAAACCAAGGGGCATAAAGGAAGATGTGCTGCTATCAATTCAGCAACCATAGCGAAATCACTCTCTTTGGACTGGCGCATATTCCATTACCAGGTTATTTCAGATCCTATCCTGAGATACCCGCCTGCCAAGGTATGACCACCCATCACTGACTAAGATGTATGACTAAAGTCACTCAATATCCACCTAGATGTAAAGAAATAACATAAAAGTGAGTTAAGAATGAAGAGAAGTTAGGGAAGACTCTGTCATAACTTTTGGGATGGATCGATGAACCAGTCTTCTCCCCATGGGGATGCCAAAGAACTGTACCCATGGGTCCCATGATGGTGAAAGGAATAAGACAAATGTGTCTTTACAAATGGACCATGTGAATCTGCTTGTAGATAGGGCTAGGAACTTACAGATAGGGAAGGAACAGAAGAAAATATTAGTTCTAGAAAATGTTACAAGTCAACACAGACTGTTGCTAAGCCGAGGCCGTGTTAAATCCTTGAGCCTAGAAATAAAGAACAAAGACTTAATAGAATTATTAATAGTTTCTTTTTCTTTCTTTATGTAACAAAAGAGGGCTGAATATTAAACGGGGCATAGAGTAGGTGTTTGGAAAGTCTTAACCTTCCAAGTACCTCAGCCAGTGGGGAAGAGGGTGATGTGGTTGGGAACTTGGGATAAAAAGGGGGCTGCGTCCCCCAACAATTTTAGAGACCCCATGGGAAATGCCCCACAGCCTCTCCCTTTACTCAAATAAAGTTACTCTGTCTCCTTTTTGGACATAATCCTCTGGCATCTTGGATAAATTTTCCTAACAACGGGGTGACAGTAGGTGTGTGGGAAATGAACCATTCCCTGGTTACCCAGGCCTCTGCTTCAATCTGTGCGTCTTGCACATGGCGATATTCCTGGAAAGCGGCTCTTTTTGTTGTCTCCGGAGGTGCCTAGTAGCCTCCACGTGCAGGGCCGCCGGGAGCCAGTTGCACAATACCATGTCCAGGCAGCTTTTAAAAATCATTAAAAATGAAGACCCCACTACCACTTATTTTAGGCAAGCTGGTAAGTGCTCGGTCACTCTAGCAATGTTTCCTGATGTAGAGAGGGAACCTCTCATATTTCAGCCTGTGCCACGATCCCAGAGTCCCTCCAGCCCAGTTCCCGCGCGTTGCTGTCGCTTTAAGGGCCGCCGGGCCGTCCCGTGGTGCACCGCGGCGGGCGCGCGGAGGGGAGCGTGGCCGGCGTCCGTCCGCGCGCTCGGTGCCGCCGCTCGCTCCGCCGGTGGCGGCGGGCGCCATGCGGGGCTGAGGGGCCGCGACCCCAACACCGACCCGCTCACCCGCCGACCCGGCCCTCGCCGCCGGCTCCCGGGTCCGCTCTCCGGCTGTTCCCGCCGCTCCTGCCGCCGCCATGTCTACGGGCTTCTCTTTCGGCGCGGGCACCCTGGGCTCCACGGCGGCCGCCGGGGCAGGAGGAGGAGGAGGAGCAGTCGGGGGTTTTTCCTTCGGGACCGCCACGCCGAGGTAAGGCGGCGCCCGCACTCCTCTCGGTTCGGCCATGCCGGCAGCCCCCCGCGGCCTGAGGCTGCCGCCCCGGGCCCAGGCCCAGCCCTGAACCAGGGCCCCCGTGGTGCGTGTGTGAGCGAGCGAGTCACTGCCCCGGGCTCGGGTCTCGGCGCCTCGCCCGCTCCCGAAGGGGCCCGGGGCTCCGGCAGTGCCGGCCGCAGGACCCTTGGTGCGCGGGCAGACTGCTGCACCGTGTCTGCTCCGGCCTCCCTTGTTCCCGGCCCGCGCCTTTAGCGGAGATGGAGCTATCTGTTCAACAGCTAGTAATTGAGGGAGTTGCGCTTCTTGTTGTGCTTTGGTTTGGCTTTGGGTGCCTTCCTCTGCGGTTCACCCTGCCGCTCTGAACAAAGGATGTCAATCAGATGCGTATCCAGGTCTGTATCCAGCCCGCGTGTGTGTCCGCGGCGTGGAGCGCGTTGATGCCAAAGCCCACATGTCCAGTGTCCAGAAGTGATGTTCTGTATGTGTTGTAGAAGTTAGGCTCGATCTAATCCTTTCTAACAAAAATAACCTTGTGTTTGGTGTGTAGTATTTTGGAGTAAAAGGAGAACTTTCTGTATGTGATATGCAGCAGGCTCTGTACTCCAAGCATTTTGGTTTAGGTTTCTCAGAATAACAGGTAAGTCTTTCTTGTTAGTGGGTGGGTTTTTTTTCCGTTTTCTGTTTCTTTGCACACAACTGGACTAGCAGACCCTGTTTATTCTGACCTGCTTGCTGTTGTACCTCTGTTGAAGATCGAGGCTGTTGTGGGACTTTGCGTCAGAGACTTTCCCGAAGGTGATCGTGATTGATCACTGTAGTGTAAGCTAAATGGACAGGGGTGAACGTCAGGAAATAGCATTGTGAGATGGAGAGAACAGAACATCTGGATCTGAAGGACATCCATTTAATTCTTGGATTAAATAACAGTATTGCTTCTTTGGGAACCCATAGGAGAGAGAGTAAGATTTCTGAGTTCCTTGTAATAATGTAAATGTTGTGGTTGTGGCAGATTGATGACTTTGTTATTTCTGCTTGGTTTTGGAGGGGGGGATTGTTTGAAGGTTTTGAGTTTTCTTGTGGTGGTGTTTTTTTGGGGGTTGTTTGCTTGGATTTTTTTAACTTCTATAGCAAAGCTTATGTGGACTTGATAAAGAGTTTTCACTCTTTTGCTTAGTGCCTTCTTAATGTAGGTTTCCTGTGATTCGAACGAGTAAGTTAAAATAATATTTGTTAATTCAAAATCATTCTTCTAAATGTACTGAAATAAGGGAAACTATTTTGTCTGGTTGATCTGCACTTTTAAAACAGCCTATTGAACTTAAACATTTTTGTTTGGTGGCTTTTTTTGTGTTCTATCTGGCTTTTTTATCTCTTAAATAAGTTTAATAAGTGCTTAGTAATAGCAGTTTGGTGCTCTGTATTTTTATTCATTTATTTATTTTTACAAGCAGGACCAGTCTTCAGGGCTGTTGGTCAAGGAATGCCATAGAGGAAGGGGCATTCTTACTGCTTCCTGAGCATCCCTGTGAGATAATTGGCTCGAGAATATGTGTAAGACTGCAAGAAGAAGCTATTCTTCTGAGCTGAGTCTAAGATGATATTGCCAGGTGTTGGGAGAAAAAGAATTTGATTGTCTGATCCGGGCATAAATGTTAGGTGAGCAAAGGTTGTATTCTGGTGGCTGGAAGCCTCTGTGACATACCAACCTATCTAATTCCTGCTTTGCACCAGCAGCCTTTCAGGAACTTGCACTCTTTTTTAGTTGGTGTTCTCTTATCAAATGGTTTAGCCAGGTGTAGTGCTTCATTCTAGTTCTAGAATTAGAGTTCTGACCTGACTTCAGTGACCTGAGCTCCTCTTCCTTCCATCTCTGTCCTTCTGGCCCATGCTTTGATCCGTTGGTGAGAATGCTGCCATTACTTTGTTCCTGCATTTTGGATTCTTTCTATCTTGAAAAAAGGCCACTTCATTTTATTTATGTTGGTTCGGTTCAGGGTTTTTTTTTGTCCTCCTGTAGTGCCAATATCACAGTTTTTACCTTAGCTTTCTTCTACAGGAATGCTGTAACACAAAAAACTTTCACAGAAGAATCATCTGTTGGAAAAAAAGATGAGACACATAAGCTTCTGACTAGTGAGAGAAGCACCCTGTTGTGTTTTTAGGTTTACAGGTAGTTAGGTCATGGTGCTGCAGGTTGGTATGTTGAAATTTTGGGAGTAAAGACATCTGAAAGGCTCTGGAGCCTGTGGGACAGTTAGTGAGTCTTTGTTCTTCTAAACTTCTTGGCCACTGTGTTTCCCAAATTACTGCCTAAAAAGTAGCTCATGTCTGGTTCTAAACTTGCAACCAACTGGGCTTGCCATGATCAGTTTTATTGGTAGTTTGAAAAGTTCTAATTCAAGAGCTAATTGTACCTTTTTGCAAGGATTTACTTTTGTGTTTGACTTGTTATTTTCGGAGCTGCCCTCATACAAAAAGAGAGAGGAGATAAGGGAACAATGAGAGAATACTGAACATCTGAAAGATAAAATCTCCTTGGTAAATTCTAAATTGCATTTTGTTTCAGTGTTGCTGTTGTACTTAAGCAAAATGTGTTTGTGAAAACTGAACCTTGTTTCTAAAAAGGCTCACAAATGGGACCAGGAAGTTACTACAAATTATTCATCTGATAAACTATTCATCTGATCTTTCATCATTTGGGAACAAAATATTTAAAAACATAGGCTCATCTAGGTGCTAGTACCTGTTATTTCGTTGGCTGGAGATAGCCATGATTATTATATTCTCCTGTGTTCTGTGCTAATTGTAAAGCTTGTTCTCTATTTGGCCTGAAATCTCTGAAATGTGTAGTTGCCCAAAAGAAATATTAAAACCTTCATTTTCCTAGTGATGACCAATCTGATTCTGTTTTTTTCTCTTCCCCTTCATCTGTAAAAGTAGATCTGGAAGTTGTTTTTCTGTAACTTTCTGACTGGTAGACAGTCCAAAAAAATGCAGTAGGCATGTTGAAACTTGTGCAAAAGGATAGCATTTTGGTTAGAAAATTAATTCCTCCTTCAGTGTGTTTTGATAGTAAGATAGGGTGAAGCTGTGCTGTTGATATGAATGATGGTGTCTCTTCTTATCACTTTAGAATGAAACAGGGCAACACTGGTTCAAGTTTCTGGTCAGAGATGACTAAGTGGTCTTGCAACCTGCTTTGAAAAGATCTTTGTAGAGATTTGTTATCATCTTTGTGCTTCCTCTAGCATTTGTTCTCTCATTTCAGTAGCAGAAAGAGGACAGCAGGGAGAACAATTAGGCAGGATGAATGAAATTATCTAACAGAGAACTTTAAATTTCCAAGTGCTTTAGTAAGATCTATGAGCTCAGCAGTGGCTGAACAAATGCTGGAATTGATGTCAGAGTAGCAATAGGAGTTCCAGAGCTGTGGAAGGAAAGGGGGAAATGGGCTCCTCTTTCTGTTCAGTGACTGTGAGCTTGGACTCTGTCTGGGTCAGCTGGGTTGTTTGTGAGGAATGATGTTCCTGGGAAAGTGACTGATGGCATTGGCAAGAAATTGAAATAAGGGGAGGGCGTGTTTTCATTTTGAAATAGAATTACTGCTAATAGTCTTATTTTGTAATAGCTCAACAGGAGGACTTAATTTTGGAACTCTGGGCTCTTCTACTGCTACTGCAACTACATCGGCTCCTTCACTGGGCTTTGGGAGTGGACTTTTTGGATCAAAACCAACCACTGGCTTTACACTAGGAAGCACCAGTACAGGTAGAAAAGAATAATTGTTCTGCAGGTTTTGAATTCAGCAGTGAAGACATGAATTATATGTACTCAAAAAACTGGGTCATACTAAAATGTTTGCTCTTTTACAGTTGTTCTGCAGCTCAGAGTATTACTTAGAGAGTTTTACAAAACCGCTTCGTTGAGTAGTTTGAAAGATCGTTCATTGAGAATTAAGCTGTACCAGTGCAGCAGAAACACAACTGCAATTACCAGAAGACTTCCTGGGCTATGTGTAAATTGTTCTGTAGTTTGAATCCTTGTGTATTTTGGAAATCTTAATTCCTCATCCAGGATGCTCAAAATTGACTTAAGATTGAGGTATATTTAGATTTTAAAAGTATTTTAAAACTTTGTGAGATGGTTCTCATTTGTAATGCAATACCTGTAATTCTACAGTAGTGAACGTTTCTGAGTTTGTTGTTTGGGGATATTTAATGCAATACACCTGAAGGAATTGAATATTTTCTTTGGTCTCTAATTCAGCCAATGAACACACAGTTTCTTATAGAAGTAATGGAGTACAAAAGAATAAAACTTTTCTGACAGGGTGGGGTTTTTTCAACCATTAAGCAGACATAAAAAGTATTTTTACTTTGCTCCAATTTTGCCAGATAAAATTGTCTTTTTTCTTCCTGTATGCTTACATGAGTAGATGGGAAAGTTCTAAGGACCAGTCTACTAAAAGTAAAATCAGCAATAGATTGAAAGCTTGTATTGTTGTGATTGGCTACCTTAGGGTAATTTTATTTCAGTGAATATTTTGGTAATCTAATCAGATGGTTTTTAAAATATGAAATGACCTAACACCATGTCCAGAATAGTCTCTTTAAATTACCAGTGGGGCAGAAACCCTAAACTAAGACACAGGGTTTTACAAGGACTTTAGACTCCATAATCCTCTTCAGTATACTGTAAATCTGCTGGTTTGCATGCTGGTGTTATGTACTACCATGTGGCTGAAAAAAATACATGATAGAATTACTAGTTTTCATCTTTTTACCATACTTTATTTGAAATTTCAGGTAATATACTGCTGTGTTAACATCAGCCTCGCTGTTAGCAGCTTCTTACAAAGACAAGTTACTTTTTTTGAAGTCTGTTGTGCTTTAATTTCTGTTGTTGGTGTTTACCAATACTGTTTTCTGTGTTAATGTTTTAGTTTTTTTCATTGCACTACAGTAAAAAAACCTTGTATAATAGTTGTCTCATAACGTTGCACTATTTCAGGATTTTGTTTCGTGTTTTTTACTGTCACAGCTACTCTGTGGCCTTCTATTCCTGTTCTTACCCTGTTTATTTGTTCTCATTCTTAAAGCAGGAACAGCAACAACTATTGCTACAGGACTGACATTAGGTAAGGACCTAATTTGGATTTTAATGTTACACAGACAGAAAACCCCAAGAGATGGATCTTTCTTGTAATGTATAGAGCTAGTGGTCATATGTGAGCTTTTTCCCAGTTACTAATTGCTGTTGGCTTTGCAGCCCAAATGTTAAGGCTGTAAATCAGAATAGATCCCTGAAGTTCTGGGCACTGTTACTTGTTAGAGGATTATTCAATTCTTGTACAACAGTGACAGCCAAAAGTTGGACTTTGTATTTATGTTCCCCTAATGAGTTTCATCCTTCAGCAGAGGGAAGGGAGATATGTTATCAAAGAATTATTCATACAGAATTTCTTGGTCTAGTGAACCCTGTGTGAACATGTCTGTTTGGTAATTATCTCTTCTGGAAGGATAAAGAGGGTTGAACTGGGAACAGACTAGAAGAATATTTTTTGTTTCTCTTATCCATCTGTGGTGACTATTCTGCAGTTGTCATTAGAAATACGGGAGTATGTGGGTAGTTTTTGGTTGGCTTGGTTTTGATTTTTTTTTTCTTTGTAATAAAGGCAGCTGAGGGTCTGAGGAGTAACTGAGTTTGAGTATCACAAATGTTGTGGTGGAGGTGCTACAAGACACACTGCAGTCAAAGAACTTAGGAGGCAACAGGAAAAAAATAGTGTTGAATAAAGAAGCAAATCAAAGGGGCAGAAGGGAGGAGCAGCAGCTAACCAGAAGAGACTATGTGATACATAATCATACATGGAAGTCAATGCTATCCATTAATTCTTTTCAGTAACTGGATGAAATGATGTCATCCAAAACAGCAGTTACTGAGAATACAAAATATGTGTTTGCTGTTGTGGTTTGTGTATGTATGTGCACACTCCTTTACATTTGAATAGGGATTCTAGAATGTCAAATCTGTTCTTACCATGAAAACAGCAGGAAATAGAAATTATTTGTTTTACTTCAAAAATGTTTAAAAGCAAACTTTGAGGGAGTGACACTCAACATACTTTTCTTGTTTACAAATTTAGAGGACACGTGCATTCATTTTGGTGTGCACATCTAATTGAGAATTTGTAGTCTGTATTTTGAGCAGTATTATTTATAGCTCCATTTACCAATGTTTGTGATGCTTTTGGTAGAAGTTGGGTTTTTTTAAAGTTTTAAGATTGCTAGTAGATATAATTGCCACTCCATAATTAAAGCCCCCTGGATTCCTAGGAATTCTGGAGCAAAAATACCTGGGCAGTTGATGTAAAACACTGAAATTCATTTGAAAGTTCTGTGGGAGTATTTTACTTGATGCAAGTGATCTTTTGTGCTGTGTCACTCACGATGGTTAAATGGGGTACAGAAGAGGTGGTGAATTAAACTTTCATTCTCAAACAGTATGTTCCAAGAGTGATAACTGGTTGTGGATTTCTTCTAGGCACGCCTGCCACCACATCAGCAGCTACCACAGGCTTTAGTTTAGGTTTCAACAAACCTGCAGCTTCAGCCACACCATTTGCTTTGCCTGTTACTTCTACCTCAGCGGGTGGCCTCTCATTGTCATCTGCTCTTACATCAACTCCTGCAGCAGGTAGGAAAATGTTTAGGGATTTGGGGCTATTTTTTGTTTGCTTGTTGACAACAAAACTTTATTGTATAACAGTTGTACATCTGTTTTTTTATTATTTACGTCATTTTGTGGTACATGAATAATGGAGTTCATTGGACTTCTCGAGTTCTAAGTTTGGGTACCCTCATACTGATAGAATTATGGTCAGAGAACCTAGTGATGTGGACAGCGTATAGTCCAAGTCATTAGGAGTGTAGCAAGAGCTAGTTCATCATGTAAAATCATTTTTCTTATTGTTAACATCGCTGAAGATTGAAAGCTTCCTACTTGTGCAGCTGCAAAGTTTGGAAAATGTCTACCTATTGCAGAGGGCCTGAAATGGTTAACTAGCAGTGGAAATAATGTTTTTAAACATTTTAAATTACTTCTCATATTGTCATACACCTGGCATAATATTTAATTCAGCAGACCTGCACTGTGCATGATGGTAATTGAGACTTTTATTTTTCTTAACTTTCAAAGTCCTGCATTTGAGCTCAGCTCTTTGTGCCCTCTGTTCACTGTCCCTTTATGCCTGTGGTCTTTACTCAATTCTTTCTTTTATTACTAAAAGCTGGGATGCTTAATTCCAGAAGGCAGCTCAAACCACCATGAAAATGTTATTGTATCATGTGTCTTGTGTAAATATTTTAATGTTAAACATAAAACACTGAAATTTCAGCATCTTAGTAGAAAAATCAGTATCACTTCCTAGTTGAATTATGCTGTAAAATAAATTCCGTGCTAGGTTCTAGAATCTGTAGTGTTCTGGGGGACTGCCAAAATTTCTGTACAGTTGCAGGTTAATATGGACTAATTAGAGTTTATGAGCTTGTAAAGCAAAATAACGTAATTCAAAAGGCTGTGGCTGTGTGTGAAAATTCCGCAGGAAAAAAACATTATTATCCAATTGTGATAAAGATGCTGTTCAGACCTTTCAGTTATTTCAGATTGTCTGTGGATGTATTTGAAGACAGTGTCTGTATGAAGCTGTTTTCCTTTCTCTGCAGGAACTACTGGCTTTACATTAAATTTGGGTGGCACAACTGCTCCGACTACAACTGCTTCCACAGGCCTTTCCTTAGGAGGAGCCTTAGCAGGCTTAGGAGGTTCACTCTTCCAGAATACAAGCACAGCAGCAACAGGTGAAAGTTATTTTAGTTTTTTCCTCCTGTCTCAAAACAATGACATTTAATGTGTGATTTTAAAATGTAAGATTTAGTTTATAGAAAGTGGTAACACTGTGGAATTGTAGTTTTTAACAGTTTTAGAGTTAAGAACGGTGTTGCTATCTGTAGAAAGGAAACTGAAATAATTGGCTCCTTTCTTAGTCTTAAATTGGTTCCTTTCTTAGTCTAAAAATCATTTTTACTTAATACCTTTTGAAAAATGAAAATAGAAGGAAATTTTTGTCATTCCCATAATTGGCTCAAGGAAGTTGATCCTGTATGGGGAGAGGGCAGTGATGCATGACTATCTGTGGAGAAATGGAAAGCTCCTTATTTTTGGTGACTTTTGGTCTGAATAAAATATTTCACTGTCAGTGTTGTCATTTCAAAGCTTCCTTTTTCAACTGTAGAGGAAAATTTTTTGCTGTGTTGTAGTCTTGATAATGCTGCAAAATGCAAAAATGCTGTTTGGATTTCTTGTAGGACTTGGGCAGAATGCTTTGGGTTTGTCTCTGGGAACAACTGCAGCTCCTTCAACTACTGCCAATGAAGGCCTTGGTGGCATTGATTTTAGTAGCTCTTCAGATAAAAAGAGTAAGTTTGTTTGAAAACATTCTTTTTTTTTATTGAGAAAATTATCAGAACACTGCAGCAAAGACTATTTTATTGGGTTAGGAGTGTGGAATTGAAGTTGACAACTTTAGAAAGAAGGAAGCAGCTAAGCTTTTCAGTTGATTTGATTCTTAGATATTGTGCTTGTACAGAAGAGCAAGATTGTGTTTGCAAATGCAATGTAATACTAATAAATTAATTTAAAAAATAAGTATAAGCTTGAGAACCAGGATCTAAATCCTTGAGCTTTTTGGGAGTGAAGACTCAGGGCTGCTTGCAGAGATGCCATCGCAGGTTTCTGCTCTATGTCAGATTGTCACTAGAGGGGGGAGCAGAGCTATGCTTAAGTAGTGTGTTGCAGGTATGAAGAGCACTAGTTTGAAACTACTGTTGGCCAGCTGTAACAGATCTTAAACTTGTTTTTTTGCTTTTGAAAGCCTGCATAACTAAAGTGTTCTATTTTTAGATGCTACTCCTCAAAACTGTTTCTGGTGGTGTGTAGTTCTATATGATGTGTTCTGTCAGGTTGTTAAAACCAGTTATAAAAACTTCTCTGGTAGCAATAAGGGAATATTAGGCATTGACATATGGACACTTGTTAATTTGCCTTGCTTTTACTGGGGAATCTGTTAATTTAATCTCTTGATTTCATTCAGGACAGAAATTTTGAATTAGGTATGCCTATAGCTAAAAGAGAAGAAAATACAAAAGCTCTATGAAACCACTTTTAGAGACTAGCATAATTTGTGGAGAGAGGGCTCTTACTTGTAAAAGAGAGGATATATTGACTGTCAAAACTGGAGTGCTTAGCATGATGTTGATTGTTTTTGGAATTTATTACTGAAACTTGAGGTAATGAAAAGGCTCTGACACTTAGGGGATTTCCATTACTATAATATTAGGTTATCACAATACTTCCATAACATACAAGTATCATAAAATAAGGACCAGAGAACCACCGAGTCAAAAATGACTTTGGTAGTAGTGTTGTTTTGTTCATCTCTTAGGATGGAAACTTGAATGAGTAACCTAAATTCCCCTGTATGATGTGTAGTGGAACTGGATGCGTTGGACTATTGCTGTCAGGATGAGCAGAGATCCCTTAGCTAAGCAGTGGGAAATGTCAAAGGAGACTGTTTCTTGAGATTTTAATTCAGAAGCATTTCCTTTAATGGCTAGTGCTGGCGTAAGCAGCCCTGATAATAACCTTACCTGTGTGCTGCTACTTAGTTCTGTCAGTTCAGTTGTTTGTACTACTATATGAGGAACTACATTAAGGTTTGAGAGTGGTGCCTCCATGGTTTTGAGGGTTTTATTTCTCTTTTCCTCATGAAGAAAAGAAAGGAGGTAATACAGCTATGAAAGAAAAGTGCCCTGGGAGTCCCAGGACAGATAGGGACAAGTCTGTGTTCTCTCTTCTGGAACTGGTTATAAAAGTTTTTGCTTCTGACCATCTAGTATTTCTTTAAAATACGGCTGCAGGGAATAAAAACCTGATCTAATACATATTTTCTTCTTGTATTGCTAAGAGAGTGTTAAAAATGTAAAATCTGAAGCACTCACTTGCCTAGAAAGTAGCAAAATCTGATGTCAAATTTGTATCTTGTAAGTATTGTTGTGATGTACAGATACAACTTAAACAGAAAAAAGTGGCTGGAGTGCAAAAGCTAAGTGTGCGTAGCTTTCTGCCTATTTTTTAGATTATCAGCAGACAAAGAAGTCCTAAATTCTGGTGTTTGTCCCTGGTGCTTTTCCCCCCCCTAATTTTATGTAGTTTTTTTTTCCTGTTAGCAGAAGGCATAGGGAATGGTCGTGGGTGCAGTCTGTCCAAAGTACTGGGTGACAGAGACTGCCAACAGTTTAAATAGATGTTGCTTCTAAAAGTAGTAGCTTCTGCTGGCAGGAGCACTGACTTGTGCAGCTTCAAAGGTCTGTGGTACTAGCATTAGCTGTATAGCTGCTTTCTGCCTTTGTTGCACTGACAGGATGTGAATTGGATTCAGCTGAAGAAGATAAAGCCTTTTTTTTGAGCTGAGTGAGTGCTCTTCCTAGCTGACTGCTGTGGGATAGAATGCAGTTACTGTCACAGCCATAACTAGAAATAGTTGTGCCCTGTGTTATGCATGATGCTGTTTTCAGCTCTGTTCTGTCACTCAGAGGCATTTGGCATCTTGATCCACAGATGTGTAGTTTAGAGTGTGTGGGTGCCAGGTAAGTGGTAACATTTTCAGTTCTGTAAAATCTCACTCATTTATGGACCTAATGCAATAGCAGAATTCTTTGAGGAAGCTCAGTGGGCAAATGTTCGTTGCCTTTGTATCTGAGAGGAGACTGCTATTGCTGAATTGAAACACTTGAATGTTTTGTTGGGTGCAGTGAGTTGATGTTGCACAAGCAGAAACAGATTTCTTATGCAACTGCAGTTGTTCATCCATTTGTAGTGACTTGTATAGTGACACAAACTGTTACTCTGAGTTCCAAGAAGTTAGCGCCTCAACTGTTGAACCATTGTCCTTGAAAAGATAGTTGTCTCTGCAGGCATTCTAAATTAAAACCCACTTTCTGTTATGGCTAGCCTAGTCTGTTCTGCTTATCATGAGAAATCAAGCAGGTGTAGTCCTAAGCTCTTCCTTAAAATCTCTTCAAGATTGTTTTGTTTGTTCTTCAAAGCTTTATTTATGACCTACAGTTTTTATTTTCTAGGTGATAAAACAGGAACAAGAGCAGAGTAAGTGTCAGATTTTCTTTGCATTTCCTGTTTTAATAGGAAAAAGCTAACCAAGTATTTTAGCCTTTCTGCTGATTTGATATTGATAAAAGATCTGCATAACCAACTTTTGCAATATAGGTGATTTAGTAATGTTTGGTCACGATTTTAAGCACTGCAATTTTTCTTCAAATGCAATACCTACAGCTTATCTGGCATCTGCTATAGACTGATCATCTGGTCTGAAAATTGGTTTCTGCAAACTTGTACAGTGCTTACACCACAGCCTTGAACCCTGGCATAAGATCTGTGTGCATTAATCCAAATCACTCCTCATTGCAACATTCATGCAATGGGTGCAAAACTGCCTAATGACTCACCTGAATGTTTTAGTGATATTTACTAGTTATGCAAAAATGTTTGGCAGTATTGAAGGATCACCTAAACATTCATTGTCTCTTGTAGAGATAGCAAAGCACTGAAGGATGAAAATCTACCTCCAGTAATATGTCAAGATGTAGAAAATCTACAGTGAGTAGTGGTTTTTATTTATGATAGTTGTTTAGCTAAAGTATTGTTGATGCTCTGTGACAGGAACATGTTCCTGCAGGCTGGATGAAGGATGTTATTAGCCCAAGGCCTCTCAGCATGTCAGTTTTGGGAATAGAATGGATGAGTAGTTCTAGTACCTGAAGTGTTAGTATGTTTTGGGGGTTTTTTTCTGTCTCACTTTTTCATGCATTTATGCAGATGGGTCTGCCCATCTTTCTCTTGGAGTATTAAACCTGTTGCACTTGCATACTGAATATTGAACCTTATGTCTGTATTGCATGTGCATCATGGATCTTCTATGGAATAAAGAATTATAAAAGCCTTCCCTCGGGCAGAAAGGAAATGATTTGTGGGCTGGATCCATTAATGCATTGCATTTGTGAGTTTAAAGTGGTAATTGCTTTTACATAGGTTCTTATTTATTACTGTATATATAAAATGTTCTATATATCTTAGTTTGTCAGGGTCAGCATAACATTTTTAAACACTTGCTGTTTGAAGTTGAGGAGTTTGGGGGAGAGGGATTGTTTTTTGGTTTTGTTTCATTATTTACAGTATTAGCATGATAGAAGTTAAGATACTGCTATGCCATACAGTAATTTTACTGTTCAGTACTTGGTTTTGGAAAAGTAAATTTAATAGCTATTTAAATAATGTGACCAGGAGGTAAACACTTGGGTACTTCAGGTTCATTGTATTATGTTTCTTTCCTCCCCACCTCCATTTTTTTTTTTTACCTTCCCCAGGAAATTTGTGAAAGAACAAAAACAAGTTCAGGAAGAAATTAGTAGAATGTCCTCTAAAGCAATGCTTAAAGTACAAGAAGACATTAAAGCTTTGAAACAGCTTCTCTCTGTAGTTGCCAGTGGATTACAGAGAAACATTCTTAATATTGACAAGCTGAAAGTTGAAACTGCACAGGTAAAATTGAACATAACCTTTGTTACATAGAGTTTGTTTGCTGATAATTTCACATAGGATAGCTAGCCTTCTTTATCAGTCAGGTTAACACCTATCCCAACTAAACAGTTGCAAACAGAATGAAAAATTGAATCTCTTCTGATCTCTTTGAAGTTACTGGGGGAAACTGAAATCTGTGGTGTCAGTATTTTCAGGTAAGTACAACAGCAGTCAAATGACTTTTGTTGAGGAAAGCATTCCTACCTAGCCAAGTCAATAGAAGGGAATGCATGTCCACTTTAAATCAGTTTCAGTAACACATTCAGCTGCTGGTGGAGACACATTTGTAACAACATGATGGACTCTGGAGCAGCAAGAATAGAAAGATGTGTTCTTATGATGGCTTTGGAGGAAAAAGTACCACATTACCTTGTGATGTTTCAAGGACCAAAATTTCTTGATTAGCACTAGTATTCATTTAGAGAGCTTGAGTTACATCTCTGTCCACCAGTCTGGGTCTGAACTGTGCAGACAGTTTGAGCTCAAGTTTTGATGCACATGCTTTTCAAGGTCTGTACCACCTTTTATTTCATCCAGCATGTCAAGGGTGCTTGCTATATAAATAAGTATTTATTGAGAAGTATTAAGTAGAAGTGTAGGGTGTAATTATCATATATAACATGATGATTTTCATAGACATTTTTTCTAAAGTAGTTCATATTTTTTAAAAAAAGTTAAAATAATCTTTTCTTTTCTATTCTTTCTCTTCTAGCTGTGTTACTTCCTTGTACTTGACTGTTGCTTTTTCCCCCTCTACCCCTCAATAATTATAATATTTATGAAGTACAATAGAAAAATGGTCTCTTGACAGTTTAGTGCAGTATTTTCTCAACTTCTGAGCACTTAATGTGCTTTCAGTATGTGTCTTTTGTTCTGTCCCCAGACTTCTGTTGGTATTTGCAGTTCTCCAACTTTCTGATAGTCAGTTTTTTGGAGAAATTCTGATTAAATTCTATTACGGTGTTAAATACATGAAAAAAAATATTTTATGTGAGTGAAAAGTATGTATGTGAGTGAAGAGTAAAGTCCTAGTATTTTTATTTTTGAACACTTAGTGCAGAACCTTATATTTTATTTATTTTCTCTGTGTATTTAGGAGCTGAAGAATGCAGAAATAGCACTGCGAACACAGAAGACTCCTCCTGGTCTTCAGCATGAAAATACAGCCCCAGCAGAGTAAGTTACTGTTATTCATAAAAAGTAATCAATAGTACAACTTGGAGAAGAGGAAAATTGAGGAGACCTTATTGCAGCCTTCCAGTACTTAACAGGGGCTTGTACAAAAGGCAGGAACAGGGTTTTTAGTAGGGCCTATTGTGATGTGGGCAATGATTTTAAACTGAAGAGGGCAGATTCAAGGAAGGAAATTTATCCGTGAGAGTGGTAAAAGTGGAAAAAGTTGCCCAGTGATATGTTGGACACCCCATCTCTGTAAACATTCAAGGTCAGGATGTCCCTGCTTATGGCAGGGGATTTGGAAGGGACCTTTCATGGTCATCTACTCCAACCTAACTGTTTAAAGATTCTATGAACTTCACAATACAATTTTTTCCCTGCTTCTTGTAACGTTTATATGAAGTGCTTTATAGAATGGGTGTTTTGTTTCTTCACTTAAATTATCTTTATGTCTTCAACATGAAGAATAATCTTTACTCCCGTTCCAGTTGTGGAGTGACGTCAGGAATGTTATACAACCTAACTGTGCAATTAATTGAATTAAAATTGGCAGCTAATAGAGATCAGGTAAAAAAATTCAGGCAAATTAGTAAAGTTTAATCATACAATTTCACTGTATTACTCGTCTAGCTACTTCAGAATCTTGGTCGAACAATTTGAAGTACAGCTGCAGCAGTACAGACAACAAATTGAAGAACTGGAAAATCATCTTGCTACTCAAGCAAATAATTCACACATAACTCCACAAGGTAAATGTTTCAATTCTGATATTTTGTAGGTGAAGAATTTAGCAAACTTATAATGAAAACTTAGTAATTAATCTTTCTCCTCTTGTTATTGTTGGGTTTTCTCATTTAATGTACTGAACAAATTAGTGTTCAGATAAATTCTGTGGTCATTCAATGTAAAGATTTGGAAGGGTTCTTGAGCTATTTAACATGGATCCATTTCCTGAGTTACAATTTTTAAGCCTGATTTGTTTTTACATCTGCATCTCCCTCCCTTCAGCATCTAGCTGATGTCTGGCACCTTCTGTCTTGCACTGGGCCTTGTGGCCAGACAAGTATAGATGCCTGCTCTTTCAGCACCAGATCAAAATGAGAACTTCTCCTTAGTTTGGAGCCAGTTGGTATTGCCTTCAGCTCTGATCAACTGAGAAAATTTTGTCTTGTTTGCTGCCACACCATTCAATCTTGAGAAAATGGTCATAGAATGCTGACCTCTGGACAGTAGTCTTCTGTTTGGTTACTATTCCTGTGGTCATAGGCAGTTTTATCTTCTGGGCCATTTTAGGTATGGGTCCTGCAAGAAGCAGTGATTTCAAGTGCTTGTCTTTTTGTGCTAAATGGTACTTGAACATCTTGCCATCACTGGATGGTGCACAGATTTCTGGACCTTACTTGTCAAAAAGCAAGGCCTGTCTAGACCTAGCTTCCGTAGTAAAAGATCTGCTGAATCTTGAGGGTCCTCTGTGTGACTTTCTTGAAGGTCACACATACTCTTCAAGGATATGAGAAGGATGCCTTCACTGATTTTCCTAAGGTTTTCAGCAGTTTCTGCTATGATCAAAAGGTTCCTTGCCTGTGTAGGCAAGGTTTGATCTGTTGTGGCAGTATGAGCATATTGTCAGCAATATCTGGTGATCTAGTCAGCACTATTGCATATGTAGCCTTTACTGTACAGAAAAAACTTCCTTTGCCATGCAGGTTTCCATGACTCTGAATGTCCTGAAAATTTTGAAATACCTAGTAATTGGTATCAATAAATTGCCTCCAGACTAATTGGAAACTTGCAACCAGTCTTCCTGGGTACTGCTGTCTCCACAGCCCTGTGGGCTGGCATGACATTGATTCTACAGCTTTTCTGGTTTTCAGGGGAGAAATTCCCCTATGGAGAGGCCAACATTTTCAGTTCAAGAATCATTGCTAGACCTCCTGTGCATCTTCAAGTACTTGATAGCTTCTATATGCATTTCAGTGTATATATGTCTGTATATATTGTATTCAGGCTATGTGCATCATTCAGAGGAAATACAGAAGCTGGTCTTTTCACAATGAAAGAACCACTTCAGCACTTTTCTGTCTTCCACTTTGGTACATTGTTTCAGTGCTTCTGTGAGAACAGTATTTTTTTGTGAGCGGATGCCTCATTCTGCCAAAACCTTTGAGATCTTCCCTTTGGCCTTAGTGTTGGATCAATGCCCTGAAAATTCTTTCATATCTGTATGGGAAATAGAATATCCTGAATATAAGGCAAGAAGCTCCCTGTTGTGTTTCTCTGATTATGATATGCTTGTGGGTGGAGCCAGATTAAGAGATCCTGTGATGCTTATTAGTTATGTCTTTGAAATGCAAATAAAGCTTCCATTCTACTGCCATCTCTGACAAAATCAACTGAACACTTAACTATGTTTTAAGTCAGAAAAAGTGGAAAATATATACAGATGCAAGCAAATCTGATTAAGCTATATCTAGGTAAAAGCCAGTGAGGTAAAAGATGTTCTTATGTAATTAAGTAAAATTAGTTTAAATGTAACTTTTTGACTTTGCTAAATAATAGAATCATAGGAAACCCTTTACCATGTATATAAAAATAAATCTGAGAAAACAGTACCTTTCAAAATAAAGTTTGAGGTCCTGTCAGAAAGTAGTCCTTGGATTATTTGTGGCACCCAATTGCTGGGTCAAATCTTGTATTTCATGCCATTGGTTTTACGTTTTTGTGCTGTATGGGTGCGCTTCTTACTTTGGTATAAACACTAAATCTTTTCTGATAAAGAGGTTGTTACTTACCAATATTTTATATGCATCTTACAGATTTGTCTATGGCTATGCAGAAAATCTATCAAACATTTGTAGCTTTAGCTGCACAACTTCAGTCAATACATGAAAATGTAAAGGTATGTTTTGATGTGTTCCTGTGTATTTCCTGTATGACTGTAAGGAGTCATCTTCAGGTTTTCTTTTTGGTGTTTTTTGTTTGTTTGTTGGGGTTTTTGTTTGTTTTTTGTTTTGTTTTCTTGTCCTTCTGTTAAATTGACTGCTTTTTAAAATTTTCAAACTCTCCTGGAGAAGTGCTTTGTTTAAAAAATTTGCTTTTGTTCAGCTGAAGTTGCATTTGAAATGTTTACTAATAGGGATGACAGCAATTGACCACAATCACTTGAGTTACAAAATGTTTTTTATCTAATTCCTTTCCTTCTAATTGTTGATCACTTTTTAAAATGTCTGTTTTCAAGTTCATGCTTGTATATTTTGACTTTGCCCAATGACTTTGCCCAATGTCCTCTTGATCTCAAGCAAAGACAATCTAAATCTGCTCTCGCTTACGTAGGTAACAGGAGAAAAACCAGTGAGTTTCCATATGTAAGATTATTCAGCCCATCAAAGAATGTTGATTAAATTTGTGTCCTGTTAGTTTATTGTTTTTAAACCTGGCTTTCATGGTAAGTAGTATTTGTAGAAGGAAAAAGGAAGGACTGTGTATCAAGGCTTCTAATTAGGCCTGTTTTTTCCATAGCAGATTATGGATCATTCCATTTCCATTTTCCCATTTACGCTTCTGGATATGCTGACAAAATGTCACGGTCCTCCAATCCATGATTTTTCTTGAAAACATCAGAATCCTTCTTGGCTACAAAAAACCAAACCAAAAACAAACCAACTTGAAGAAGAGTACAAGTGTTTGAAATTGTTTCTGCTAAGTGACTTCCTTAATGGAAATCGCTCTATTAAATCTTCTGCTGGTTTCCTTCTCTGAGCTTCTTTTGCACAGCATTGCTTGTTCTCTAAATATCTGAAACTTTTTACTTTTTATGAATAAAGTTCAGGAATACTGAGGATCTTGTATGATCTTGATTCCTTGCATTGCATTGCTTCTGTCAGCATAGATACTCACAGGTTTACAAATGCCTGCTGTCAGATATTTGTGCTGCTTAGTTAAGTCAATTTTGCTGCCAGGTAGAGAGAATGTATCAGCTTCTCCATATTTTCAGCAGAATTACCCAAAAGGTCGCCCAAGTGTTTTCAGCCCTTGTGGCTTCTGAGATCTGAATTTGTGCAGTGGTCTTTGTGATGATGTAATTTTGTTGTTCTGAAGTATGAACAGCTGGATTAGTGTGCAGGTATAAGCCATAGCATCTTCAGTACCTTGTCAGTGTGACTGAATAGTTTCTCCAGTTTAGAGTAGAATTCAGTTGCCCAACATTAAGGGGGTGGTTTGAGGATTTTTCTTCTCAGAATTTTTTTCGAGATTTAATCTAGTTGGGTGCATATGGATTTTGATGTTTTGGAAGGCATCTTATAAATAAAGCTTCAAAAAACAGAAAGATGAGTGTACTGCTCAAGTGAATCTGTCATTGTGACCATCTGTTTTAGTTTATCAGCTACAAGATGCTAAAGGAAGAGAGCAGTTTTGAAGCTGTGGTCTCTGCCTAACCTAATGGCTGTGATATGGTTTGTGGAAGGCAGAGCTGTGATCACAGTTCATTTCTTAGCCTGATGGAAAGTCAAAGTGTGCTTGGGCACAGTTCGAGTAGGTAACATTATTAAATCATTCAGCACAGCATGACCTTAAGATCTGCTTTATGATGTCTAATGGCTTTTGTCAACTTCTAGGGCAGTCAGTATGGCATTGTATTGAATCCCATCAGAATTCTACAAATGTCTTCTCTCCAAAGACAGCACTTCTGATAAGTGAGGGCATTCTTTGTGTGGTTCCTGCTGTTGCTGGTAGATCTGGTATTACAGCTGTTCAAATCCTGAGCCGGAATTTTTGACTGCAGACTCCTCTTTGAGGAAACAAGCATATGCTTAGCCAGGAACACAGGACCATAGTATGCCTTCCATAAACTGGAAACTGTTTTCCTTTAATAAATTTATTTAATTTAAAGGTTTTTTGTTATAAGATGGAAATAATTATCGGTTGTCTAGTTAAAGCTTTTTATTCTTTCTTTGTTATCCAAGATATCCATAGTTTCCCCATCTGTGACAGACAGAAATTGCTCACGATAAACAAGTCACAGTGGGCTATTGCCACTGGAGGTGGAGTTTTGAGGGGGTAAAGGGGCGGAGGCAAGGGAGGGTGTGGCATCATGATGCAACACATCTGGGCTACTTGTTACCCCAGGGCAGAATGATCTGTTGCATTTGGGCTGTGTTACATTGCTAATGAAATGCATCAGAAACGAGTGGATTCTAAAATTTTGGTAGCTTCTTTAGCTTTGGGGTAAGAAGAAATGCGAGAGTGAAAGGAAGGAAAGAAACACAGGTGAAGTGATAAAGGAGCAAAAGCAGACTCCATGGAGAAAAAGTAGCACTGAAGAAAAGTGTTTTATTTTATAAGCTAGTAATGTGGCTTTGTTTTTCCTCTTGGTCAGCTAAGTATAGTGATACAAATTGAATTGTGGTGATTTGCTCCAGCAAAGACTTAGGCTGACATACTGAATGGTATCAGTTAATGCTCAATGGCTTTGCAGGATTTAAATATGGAACCTGATCTGGCTGTAGTTGCTGTAAACCAGTTCTTTCTATCTCATAGCCTTACAAGGTTTTTTTGGATTTTGGAGGGAGCTTCTCGTTTGTTTTGGTGATGGTGTTCGTTGGTTTGGTTTTTCTGGGTTTTTCTTTGTTCTTGTAGGAAATGTTATTTATAACTCAGTGTCTTTTTCCATATTAAGTTAAGGGTTTATGTCTGATACATGGAACTAAAATGGCTTCCTCCCATCCTCTTCAGATGCTCAAAGATCAATACCTTGGCTACAGGAAAAGCTTTCTGGGAGATGCCATGGATGTGTTTGAGGCAAGACGAACAGAAGCTAAGAAGTGGCAAAGCGCGCCACGCATTACCACTGGACCGACCCCTTTCAGCAACATACCAAATGCAGCAGCCGTTGCAATGGCTGCAACACTTACTCAGCAGCAACAGCCTGCTACAGGTCTGAGTGCATTCAAGTTATAGATTATTAGTGTTATGACAATAGTAAATTCGTGTAACATTTTCTATGAGGTCTTCCTTTGTGTTAGACTAAAAATCTAAACGTTGTGATGAGCGAAGTTACTGATACATAGCCAATAGAAAAATGCAGGGTAGACTTAGCAATAATTATACAACAGATAGTTAATCTTGTGATTTTACTTGTATTAGTGATGCTTACTGTATTGTTCTAACTTACCCCTTGGAATGTGAGTCTTCACTCTTAAATAACATCTCTGAATACACGTAGTGTAGCCTCTTTCCAAAAATTGTATCATTACAGTAAATTATTTTAAATTGGGGGAGGAGAGAATATCTAAATGCATACTATCTTTTCCTTATGTAAAATTAATAACGCATTTTTATATAGCACTTTGGAACTGTAAAATGAAAAATGCTGTAGAACAGGAAGGATAGTGAAGCAAATCTCTGTAGAATAGGAAGTCAAATGCCTGGCTGATTTTGTAGCCAGCTCCTTGATCAGTATGACTTTGGAGCACTTTGCTGGCCATTCTGCTATTGTGAATAGTTAGCAGAGAAAGTAGAGTGGGTCAGTGATTCTGCCTGTGCATGTAAGTAAGAGCAAGGCCAAAACAGAGGAAATGCATGACCCACTGTGAATAAAGAATGGATACATTTGGCAAAGGAAATAATTTAAGGCACCTTAATTGACATTGTTATACTAACCAACCTTCTCTGAGAGGGATTTCAGAATACAGACAACTGAATTTTAATGTCATCAGGGAACTGAAATAAGGTTAATTCCATTTAATTTTACTTGAACAGGGATATAGGTCTATGTCAGCAATTTATGAAAAGTATCGGTAGCTTCATTCTACCTTTAGTTTTCTAAAATGATGTTCACATATGTGTACTGAAAGTGATAGTGCTTTCTCTGGTCTTGTAACAGCAGTGATATTTTGAATGATGCTGATTAGAGACATAGGCAGCAACCATGTTAAGTTTGACACATTGTTAGACTGTCCTTGCCTTTTCATAAGAGAAATACAGGATGCTTCCAGCACTCGCCCTTCTAAACAGCAGGGAGATGGGTTTAAGTTATAAGTATGCCAAACTACTTTGAACAGAGCAGAACTCAAAATCTTTGTGAAATACTGCTTTTCAAAATTTCAGTCATAGACTACAGTCTTTCTGTTGTTGCCATTTTAATCCATGGAAATTTTGTTGAAGTGACATCTACAAAAGAGTTTGGTTTTAAACAGAAAACATGAGTTAATGTAATATTAACACCTGAGAGGTTTTAATACAGGTAGTAGTATTGTTGCATACTGCTTGTGCAGCCTAATGTTGCCAAAGTAATTTACTCTTCATCTTTTTCCTTATCTTACATTACTTTTTTTAAAGACTCTCTATGATCAGTACAGGATTAGTTGTTTATGAAAGTCATATGCTTGGGATGTCACATTAAAATCATTCCTGCATTTTTATGAATTGAGGCAAGGGATTTGAAGTTCCTGAACTTCCTAGTCCGGATTCAAGGGAGCTGCTAATAACTTCAGTAAACAAATGCCACTTAAGGCATGACTTTGTGAATATTCTCTTAGTAATAGGAACGAAGAGAGAAGGGGGAAAAAAAAAAACAAATGACAGAATTGGCATGTACCAACACAACTGAGGTAATGTGACTCTATAGCTTGAGATATTTTGTAACATTTTGTAGTGAAAGGAACAAGTGGGAGTGTGTGAAGGTTGATTTGGGATTTCTTTGTTTTTTGGTGGTTGTTTTGACAGAGTATTTCAAAACCCAAAATTGTGCCAACTACAAGTGTGATGCAGATAGAGCAAAGCCATTAACTTATATCAAACATGCCAACAGAAGTAGGCAGCCATCTTTTCACTACTTAGTCAATTGGAGTACTTTTACCCTCTGAGCAGCTCGCTGGAGGACCTGGAGAAATAGGAATAGATGGATGTTCTGAGTGGAGCTTTAAGAATACTTGAAACTCTTTAGGGTTAGATGAACGGAAAAGGTACTTGGAGTTTTCACTAGACCAAAAGTAGACTTAGGCATGACTAAACTATTTCAAAGATACCTTGAAGTCCTAAAAGCTTGTTAGATGGGAATATTTCATAGCTTTCCTAAATTACTGATTTCATTGCTTGACTTTTTCCTAGTTTCAGATTAAGGCTGCCACTTTTTGTTTTCGTGAAGGAGAAGAATCTGTTCTTTCAGTTTTGCAGGAATCTTTAAGGACTGCCTCCTCTTCATTTCCTTTACATTGTTTTGAGTTTTCAGATGGCCATTTGCTGTAGTAAGGGAAATCCTGCATGATTTAGTTTTGTATTATGTTGTTATGAATTGGATATATATCTGCTAGTAGTTAAATTCACACATATTTCTGTGCAAGATCTGGATCCTGAAGGGTGGGATAGATGAGGGGTGGTAAAAGGTTCTGAGATAAAAGGCTATGAAAAGAGGTGTATGTAAAGGGAGGGGTGAAGGATGTCTATGTAATTAATACTGATCTGCTGTTGCTGTTTTTGAAAATGAGAATTAAACAAGAAAATTAATTTGGCCTTTATAAAGTTTTTGAGGAAAATGTAATATATAGTACCTCTAGTATTGAGGGATCAGGATACTTAGTCTCTTTTTAAAAATATTTGATGTTTACATGGTGAAGTATTTAATAAGATGAACTAGAGTTAGTTACTGTTCTTTCTCTGAAAAAGATAAATAATAATTTATTTAACATTTATTTTCAGAAGTCAGAAGTTTAGTAGCTACATCTAAGCTGTGGGATCAGGGAACGTTTCCCCAGTTCCTGGGTGTAGATATGCACCCTGTGTTCTCTCTGTATGCCAAGGCCTTTCTGGCTTCTCTTGAAATAAAGCCAGTGAGTCCTGGCCATGTGGAAGAATGGGAGCAAAAATGCACTCCACTGCTCACCTGGGATGGATAATCAAAACATCAGGACTGTGGTGTGCACATTAAAGCACAATTTTTGTGCAGTTTTTTAAGCAGGAATTATTGAAATTATGCTTAAGTTTTGGCTGTAGGCAACCTTTCTCCCTAGTTTGGCACTTTTGTTCTGAGCACAGCTTTTTTGGTAACAGTGAGGCTGGTTATGCTTTTCTGCAGTAGCAGATAGAGTTCTAAACACTGCCTCATCTGCACCCTCCCTGAGCAATCTTGAGCAGCGTGGAAGTTCAAATGGTGGTGGCTAATCTACCTATTATTATTGATGGGATCACAATATAAGATTTCAAAGGAAATTAAAGCTTAGTGCACTGAGACCTGTAAATACATGAGGTTGCAGCTGTTTTTCAGGTAAGACTAAATTGTCTTAAAGGAATGCTTTTCTTTAAGCTCACTTTTTCTCATATAGAAATAACCCCCTAAGAAATTCACTCTCGCCTTAAATGGTGAAGTACAAAGTTGGTCAAAGCATTATGAAACCATAATGTTCATAATGTTCATGCTTTGGCTTAATTCAGTATGAGATTGAAGTTCTAATGGGAAAGGATACTGAAATCTTTATAGTACTTAAAATTTTTATTGTGTGGTTTGATACTGACCTTGGTTAAAATTAACCATTGTATTACTTTGTCAGAATCTGATCTAAATTGTGATGCTAAATTTACTCACTGTTTGGACCAGCTGTAGTTCAAAAAATTGAAGAACATCAGTAGGAAATCTGTGTGACTTGTCTGGCTCTCTGTAATGGGTCCTGTTCATTAAACTGAACTGCTCTACAGGGCAAATACATCAAGTTTTAAAATGTTAAAATACTTGTTATAAAGAATTTGTCTCATACCTGTAATAGCCAGAAGTGCCATTTTTTTCCTTGCTAATACTCTTGGCATCAAAGAGTCTTACTAGTCTTTTGCTATTGAAGATTATGTTTACTTACAAGAACTGTAACCAGTGATGATACCTTCAGAACATTATGGTACAAAATCAACAAATATCATATGCTGTTGCTCAATAAAAAGTTTGTTAGCCTAAGGCATAAGGTCCTATTTTATATGATCTGAGGTGTTTTAGTGTAATGTTTTATACTGGCTCCAAAAACATGTTGCATTTGGTAAAAAGCTTGGCCTGGAGGACCTGTAGTGTTTTGTTTATAAAGTCTTCCACTAACAGTGCCTCCTACTGAGATAGAAACCTGTGTACTTGAGAAAGAACTGGATATGTGTTTTTGGGTTCTTTTAGTTAATTAGCTCACTGACTTCTGTAGGGGGCTTTGGTTTTTCATTGTTACTTCTTTTTCTTACTTTTTAAGAGCTGCTAGGTAGATGTATCAGTATTTAAACTGGATGTAAACAACTTTAGTATGAAATTTGTGGAAATTTGTAATTGCAACATCTGATATACTTTTTTTAAAGTGGAAGAAATAGCTTGGGTTTTCCAACTGTTCCCTGCTAAGTAGAGACTGGAGGCTGACAACTTTAGTTGCCCTTAAAATTTAGTTTTAACACTACTTGGAGTATACAGATGTTATTCAGCTTGGATCACGTAAGAATTTTGTATTCCTAGCAAAAGATGTTACTTTACAACATACAGTGCCTTTCACTTGATTCAAAATGATTTTCCATTTAAATCTTCAAATACTGAAATTATTTTAAGAGCTCGAAATATTTACATTTTAAAACTCTATATAAATATTAGTGATGGGAATTTTTTAACGAAAACAGCCCAGATGTGATAATGGTTTAGGAAAAAGGTCAAAACCATCTGAGCTTTATAGTAATATTTGAATAAATCATCACTTTCACAGATATAGGATGTCAAGCATGTTCAAAGATGGAGAAGGCCATCTTGAGCAGAGGTGCGGATGTCTGTGGATTAAGAGTTTGGCACTGTATTATCTTTAATGGTTAAACTTCTAAAATAGTGCACTGAAAACTGTTTGAAAAAGACAGGAATAGAAGATTGTACTGTGAAAACTGTCAAAATATATTAATTATTTATCAGAATTAATTATTTTAAAATGTGTTAGTGATGGACTAGCAAGTTGATTCTTTATTCCCCAAAATTAAGGTTAAAAAAAAAGGAACTGAGACTGTAAATTTCATCTTGACAGACTGAAATTGTTTTTTGACAGTCCTGCATCTTAATGTGAATATGCAGGGAAAGTACTGTCAACTTTTTTAAATTATGGAACAAACTCTGAAATTTTGAATGTATTGAATTCATTAAGGTACACAGAACTGTGCCTTTTGTAAATGGTTATTTAAACAGGTGGTTTGACTAGTTTACCTTATTGAATGGTGTTATGTAGCAGAGCTTAACAGAACTCAGTTATCACTTGTGTGGAAAAAAATGAATTGTCATGTTACTGTGTAATTGACTTGCTTAAAAATGAACAATAAATTTAATAAAATAAAGTCATTGTCTTGTTTTTTATCTTAGTGTTCTGTTTAAATTTGGATGGAATACTTGAGTAGTTTTGAAGAATCCAATTTATTAAATCAATTTTAGATAATACAATTTTAGTTACAGTAGTGTCAGTTCTTATGTTTTTAATTGGAAAATTCTCCCTTATTCTGATTCCGTTAATACGGGTGGCAAAATGTTGTTACCTATGAGTTCTCTCAAGGTTTTGATTAACATTTTAAAGTTGAAGGTGAGACTGGTTAACTTCTAAGAATACTAAATTATATTCTAATGTTACTAGTTTTGGTTAGTTTCACCTTATTACAATCAATATTTTCTTAGATTTTTGCCAAGTCAATGTAGAGGCAGACAGTTAAGTGAGAAAATTTGATGAGGTAAAATCTGGGATCTTAATGAGATTTGTTGAAAGCAATGATGTTCACATTATCAAATACTTGAATAAGTAAATAAAGGACCTCTTTACTATCAAAGAGTAAGGCAAGTTTGTTCTCATTTTTTTTGTACCAGGGCCACAGCCATCTCTGGGAGTTAGTTTTGGAACGCCATTCGGCTCAGGTATTGGCACTGGCTTGCAATCAAGTGGCTTAGGTTCTTCAAGCCTTGGAGGTACACTTTAACTTTTCTAACCTTTCATTGAATTATTCTACCGCACAGCTGAATCTCTTGCAAACCTTTCACTCCACTAAGAGGATGATCTTTCAGGGGAAGACCTTACAGTTTGGCAGGTCTGTGCTTTCTAGGCTTCTTCCTGCCTTGCAGAAGGAGTTGCTAGGGCTAAGCCATTGTAGTGAAACACCAAGATGAACAGGATTAGGTAATCACAGAGAAGTTGTGTTCTAAAAGCTAGGGAAGGACATCAAGTGTGTTGGTACTACAACCTTGACTGAATTTTACCTATATGAAAGTTAGGCACTTGAGACATTAGATCACACTGTAATCCGCAGATGTTTTTCACCTTTTAACTATAGGGGCCCATTTCTGCTTGTATTAAGATAAGAATAAATGTTAAAAAGTTACTGCAGTTCTGTGATCCTGAAATCTATTTGCTTTAGCAGTCACTCTATGCCTCGGTGCTGAGGTGGGGAAGAAATCTCTCACCCAGCTGAAAAAGCAGTATGTGAAAGTCAGGGAAAAGTACTTATAAAAATGTTAATAGTGCTGGTGGGGACTATATTCCAGGAGGACACATGACTGTGAAAAAGTAGGTGCTATAAAAAAAATCAAAATTAATGTAGACCTTTTATTTTAAATGTGTGCTCTCAGCCCTAGAGCTACAGATAGAATTTAAGTGATTAATAGAATGTAATCGGCATGTAAACTTCCTGCCTATATAGGTCGGGGTTCCTACAGATACTAATGTCTTCTGAAGCTTTTATGAGATCTGCAAAGAAAATTGTTACATCTGCTGAGCACAAACATAATGTGGTTTTTCTTGTTACATCCTCCCTTCTCTGCAGCCTCAGTCCCCATTCCTACATTTTACTTATGAGCCAAACATGTGTCAGTGTTGTAATGTATTTAAAATAGTTAAGCATCACTCAGTATTGGGAAGATGATGTAGCCTGAACATTACATGAGTTTTACCTTAAATAATCACCTTGAAAATACCTTTAAATCTACCAGTGTCCCTTCTCATCAGATTTTAAGTGTTTTCAGATAAAAGAAAATTTACATACCTAAACAAGAAAAAAAGTGAAAATAATGGGCTAAAAGGAAATTACTTTGGAATAACCAGTTTTTCCCGCAATGTTTTAAGTGCCTTTAAAAAAACCCCAAAATGTAACATTCTTCCATTTCTTCTGAAAAGGTTGTAGACTAAAGATTGTTCACCTGTCTTACCAATGTAAATAAATGAACATTCCAACTGCTTTTAGTTTTGTCCAAAAAACCTGACTTGTATTCTCTTTTTTTTCCTAGCTCTCTGCCTAGGAAGGTATTTGCTTGCATTATTAATTTGCAAAATGTCTTTTAAAAAATCCATAAGACTATCTGAGAGAAGCAAATGTAGAAGAATAAATACATACCTGCAAAATAGCCTGTAGGTGCATTCTTGGAAACAGATTGGCTGAATGATTACTTAAGTGTGTTTGGATTTCTAATCTTAAAGATTTGGGGTTTTGAACAGGACAGTTTCTGGTGTATGCTCTGGAAGTGCCATTTTAATTGGGAAATTTTGCTATCTTTCCTTGATTAATGTTCTGTGTACTTTGTCAGCAATAAACAGAGGCTTTTGCATTTAAGTACATAAATTATTAGCATAGATCCTGTGTTTTGTTAAATATTTGCAGACACCTGGCCTGATCATTGGTTATGAATGTCAACCTAGATAGGACAAAAGAGTGTGTCATTTTAATGAATGTCTTACATGGACATGATACATGCCATTACCTAGCCTTAATACTCCTTTGATTTAAAAATCTCAGAAAACTAGAGGACACTGCTCCAGATCATGTGTTCAGTCCTTACTGGTTTTAAAATCTCAAAAATATTTCTGTAAAAGAGTTGTAAAGGCTCAGTTTGCAGTAAATAAAAGGATTTTTCCTGACACTTGACACTTAAGATGGGAACATGATTTCCTCAAACATAAATACAAATACCTGAGACAACCGAAATCAGAATATATAGTTTTCTTACAGTTCCTATTGTCTGGCCTGTATTTCAAACTCCAGGTATCAATTTACTTTTCCTTCAAAGTGATCTCGTATTAATAACACAATTTGAAGCCTTAAAAAATTAGTATTATGAAATTATGAATCTCAATTACAAAATCAACAGAATTCAATTTTGTCACAGCTGTACATTTATTACTGCCCTTTTATGATGACTTTTCACATTAAATATGATGAAATTTGTTTCTGTTCTCTATTTAATCTATTTTGTAGTTTCCTAGATAAAGCTGGTCCCTAATAACCTGGGAGGGGAATGACTCTTAAATAAGCCAAGTGTAAACTGAAGAAAATGCTTATTCTGTTTTAAGCATAATTCTTTTTTCTAGAGTTGTAGATGAAGATTGTGACTTTCTGTAATAAGTCATGTAACTTGTATCTGAAATTTCTTGGTTTTAGCTCATTTGGTTACCATTTCCTGCCAGTTTAACAGCATTTCAGTAGAACTTTCTTAAACTGATAGTTCACACCACCTGTTTTTATAACTTCTCCTTTACTCCATTTTGGATTTTGAAGGTAGTGTTTTTCTCAGTGAGTTCCAGTTGGCACTGTTCTTGTGACACAGTGCTGTTGCAAGAATAAATACTCTTCAGGCAATAATCTTAGGAATATTTGTTTACCAAATAATGCTCAGAATTATGTTTGGGTTTAGAAAACTCACCTAAAATCTTTGTGTCTTTAATTGCTGTGTCTGTAATTTTTTTTGTTGTATGTCTTTACTGTTATTTTACTAGGATTTGGAAGTAGCTCTGCCTTTGGAAGTAGTGGCACAGGAGCATCATCATTTGGGTTTGGAACTACAAGTAAACCATCAGGAAGTCTAAGTGCAGGTTGGTTTGTTTCTTTTGAATTCAAAAAGCAAGTCTTATAATTAAACTGCTGCACTCACTCCAAGAAATTGATTGCTTAAAGTTGCATGTGTATGTCACTCTTCACATAAAGATTTATTTGCTAGAGGCATATTTTCACATAAGTTTTTGGGTTCTATTAAAGGTCTCCTATGTAGACAGTATTGAGTGAGCATTAATGTTCCCCATTTCATGGTGTCTGTCTAGTTAGGAGTGGAAGCAGGAGATCAGATGCAGCCTCATACACAGAAGAGCAGTTGTCACTTGAATGCATTGGTATCAGTTACTGATCGAAACTAGTGTATAAATTAGTGATAAATATACTAGTAATTTGATTTACTGTATTTACAAATAAAGTTAAAATTATTTTCTGGGAGCCCAGAGGTTTCCTTGAAAACTTATAAATGCTTACTCTATTTGAATAGTAAGTTATATGTGTTGTATCTCTGTATATATTCATAATTCATTATATTAACTGCTTTGAAAACATTTCTGTGGCAATCGAACTACACAGTACTCATTTAGCTATTTTGGTTTCATTTTTTTTGAGGGTGATAAAATACGGATGTTATTGCACCTTAACTCACAAGTCTGAAATATAGCTGGCATCTCTATTTATCTTTTAAATAGGAGTAATAGTTTGCTAAGCTATTGCTAAGCAAATAGCTTCTGTAGTCTGTCTTTCAATCTTTTTTCAATGGCACATTGAAGGAGGATCAAGTCTCAAGAAAAATGATTGATCAATTACTATTAGAAGAAGGCACCATTTTGCTGGTATTTACTAGGAAGCACTATGATATTTTTTTCTGGATTCTCTTTGGTTAGTGACGAGTTGTTAGGCTTGTAAAGGCCTTCAAGCTTTGCATTATAAGGTGGAAGTGGCTCGCTAAGTTGACTGTGTAACATTCGTGAATGTTAATAACCTGTTAAGTTCTTGATGGAATTCTTTATGATATCTTGTGTCCAAGCATCAACCTTCTTTTACTTAGCTCTTAATATGAGAAACAATTGGAAGACTTACACTGCTTATGTTTTTAACTTGTAGCCCATTGTTCCTGAGTCTATATTAAATAATATTGCAGCATTTAAAGCTGCTGGATTACAAAGCTAATAATTTATTTTTTAACATATTAAAAATAGAATTAGAAAACTACTTGTATGGGTCAGCTGTCCATCACTATGGAAGTATCGAGCCTAAGTAAATAACAAGTCTGTCTTGGCTATGTTGGTGGTATGCAGAGGCAATTTAGATACAATTTCCCTCAAACCAGGCTTTGTCATGGAGTCAGTGCCTTCAGTCTCCTTTGCGAGTGAGGGAGTTGCACCCAATAAAATGGAAGATTCTCATGTATCTCAAGAGTCTCAGCTGCAGCAAGTAGCTGAATAAAAACTGTTGAAATGTAATTTCCATCATTTTGTGCTTGGAAAATCCAGTGGTCATGAAATCCTTATCTAGACTGGGATTATAGAATAGATAGAAACTGCTCTTAAAAATTTGGTAGCCCAGAAACACACTAACCTTTACCTTTTATATCCAAAACCTTATGTCATGTCATCTGGATTGCATATGATCTTTAATTTTATTGAGGGTGTATAAATGGGTTTGAATGATACCTGAGGCTAGCTAGGTTATATATACTTTTTAAAAATGTATTGCATTCTGTTTACAGGATCCTGAAAGCATATTCTGGTTTATGTTATAGTATAATGGTTGTATCTTGTTTCTGAATCTTATTTCTTTGAAAAAGCTAGGAAAGTGGGGTGAATGTGGGTTATGGAATTCTCTGTTGCTGCTGCTTGGATTTAGGTATGAGCAATTAAGTATTTTTCCAGACTAATGTGTCTGGGAACACTAGGTAAGTGTGTGTTCCAGTACACACTGTTCCAGGCTGCTTAGGCTGTCGCAACTATCCTCTACAGATTTTCCATCAGTTTGATCTTACCTTAAAACTAAAATTATAGATCCCCAAATTGGTTCAGTCAAGTGTTTGATTTTTATGAGTTAAGTTTAGTTGCTTTAAAAAATGTGAAAATATTTGCAGTGGTTTTACTGTCCTTCTCAGTTTCAGTTTGGGCATTTGAGGAGAAAATTCTGAATCCTCTGATAGTCTTTGGGCATCTTTTAATAGTAAATTTGGCTTGGTCCAGAAATAGTTGTGTTCATCAGTAGAGGAAAAGCAGAGCAGCTTCAGTCTCCTTGAGGTTTCGTTAGTGGACACAGGTGTGAGATGAAGCAGTGTCTCAGGTGTCCTCTGAAACACACAGAGACACTGTGGAAAGCTGACTCCAAAACAAGTCCCATTTAATTCCTACTCTTACTCATTTAATGGCAACCAAAAAGGCTAATCTTAGTGGGCTATTGTAAAGGGCATTAAGACTCTCAAAGTAGTGGGAAAAGGAAAAAAATCACCATTGAATTTACTTTATAATTTAATAAAATGTTAAGAGGAAGGGGAGTGTACTAACATTTTTTGTGAAAACAGATACTAAATATATGTTCTGAGTTGAAAATTATTGTTAAAGACTTATTTTTATTGAAGAATTGCAGCCTCAGTAAATTAGATAAGAAACAGTCAGGTGGAATCATGGCTGGATGCACTCATACTGCTGAAAAACAGACCTTAACATAATCCATGAGCAGCTTGTAGATAGAGATGCTATAATAAATCAGTTAAAGCTGTTCTTGAAATACTTTTTATGATCTAGAGCACCCACTGTGGTCTGGGGGATGAAAGCAGGAATAAATTTCTGTCTGAGGAACTGCTGTTTCTCCCTGTAGTATTAAAATGACAAAAAAAAATGCTGTTATAGGGATGTGTGTATTCATCTTTGGCTTACCGAGCTAAAGGCCGATAGAAGCAGAGGTGCACAAGCCCAGTGAATGAAGTGTGGTCTCAGTGCCCTTCAGGGAGATGTGAAGGCTGTGTCCTTGAAGGGCAGGTTGTCATTTGCTTCCTGAAAATCACTGTTCACACATAAGTAACGCTAATTTCAGCAAGGGCATTGGTGATCACATGTACCTATGGTTTGAGACTTTGTGAGTCTTCCCTCTAAACTGAGCTATTCTGTGACCAGTTTTCTTTTTGTCTCTTCTTGCAACAGGAGTAAGATTCAATATATACCTTGTTTAAGTTTTTTATCTTGAAGATTTTTCATTTGAGTGTTCAACTGTAGGGTTTGGTTGACTTCTAACAAAACTTGGTACTTTGGCCTTGTCACGCTGCCATGACGTGAGAAAACCATATAGATGTACTTCACATCTGCCTTTCTGTACTTTTATGGCTGCCCTTAATGTCACTTCTAACAAGACAGCTATTACTTTCCAAGTTGTATCTGAATTAACAAGCATGTTCTCAGTCTTCTATCCCATAGTTTATGCACCTCTTAATGTAATATTACTCAAATAAAGCATAGCCTGCCTTCCCTGCATGCTTCAAAATAATCCCTGCATCTAGAAGCAGCAAGGTGGACCTGAATATGTGAACACGTTTGCCTGCTGATCTCCTGACACTTATAGGTCACATGCAGCTTTGTTATGAATGGCATTCATAGTGTTTTCTATGGGAAGCAATCCTTGCCTGTTATCTCACATACATGAAGTAAAAAGGTAACTTTTTTCATTCATGAGACTCCCTGATACTTCTTAGCTGGGATTCAGAGTTATCAGGGGAATGGAGTAACTCTTGCATGTGTTTCACCCCTTATGTCCTAGGATGGGAGACAAATTAGCCCACAGAATTTAGACAAGACCCAAATAATGAACACTATAAGTTACTATCATTAGGCACACTCTAGATCTGCACAACCATTACACTTACAGTGAGTTCTGTCCAGGCAACTGCATGCTGTAGGACTATGAGTTAATGGAATGTTGATAATGAATTTTCTTGACAAAATGATGTGTGTAACCCAGATCCAGACATTGCAGGAGGAAGAGTTTTGTGTTATGATTTGAAGTAGGTCTTAATGCAGAGTGTCAGTAACAAGTGAGAAAACAGAAAACATCAGGCTTGTGAGAGTTACTTTAGGATTCTGATGAGACAACCAGTCGGGCTTTTATTTCTGTACTCCAAAAATATTTTAGGCATTGAGATTAAGATATTGATGTGACCAAAGGATTACTTCAACTCTCTGCTAGAGAACTAATGAAGCAATATAAAGTAACGCATATTGAGAATATACTCTTTCTTGATTGTCAACCAGTCCCGTTTTTCTTATTATCTTAATGGCTTGCAGGTTTTCATATACAACTTATGTGAAGCTCTTTGTTAAAATCTGAACTTGCTGATGTCTTACTTATTATTTTGTGGTCTTGAGACAACAAAAAGTGAAGTTATGAAGTTCTGCTTCTTATTAAGTAATCTTTGAGAAATTTCTAGCCTTCTAATAGTTGCAATTATTACCTAAGTTGATTACACATAACTGATACAAATTTATAAAAGAAAGTGAAATGAGTTAGTGTTACTGTTGCTGGAAACTGTAGAGGGACTTTTTTCAACTGATCTTGTTTCATAGCTGCACCGAATGTTCTGTTTATTTACCTTGATAGAAGAGGATGGAGGAGTTAAAATAGTACAATTTGCTCAGCCAGTCATTCAGTTTTTCCAAAGCTTTGTTTCCAGTGCTGTTTTTTGGTTTCTCATAAAGGATGTTTTTAAGTACAAACATTTTGGCAAGGATTTTTTGAGCCTTTTATGCCTCACATTTAAGGTGTGGTCTGTGCCACATATGTTACAAAGGCAGGCAAAGGTAGCCAAGTCAGGAGGAAGAAGGCTGAGCACTCCAACTCCAGCTTTGCCATTTCTCTGCTGTCCGTGAAGTGAGTGGTTCATGGTCCACCTGTACCTGCTGCCTTCTCTCTCACCTTAGGAGTGCTTTATGTGTTTATGCTGAAGAGCTTGAGGAATTATGGTTCTTTTGTTGTACAATTTCAGTGGGACTTTTGTGTGCTGCTCTTGTATGGATTATGGTATAATAGATTTGTGATTTAGGATTTAACTTTTTTGCACTTACTGAGGGTAATCTCTATTACTGCTGCAATATCCAAGTTGTCATGGCAAATCCAAGTGCTCTAGTAATGTGATTCACCATTGTTGATCCACACTGGTAAAAAGTATTACAACTGCTGGTAATAAAGTGGCTGCTTTAAAAACTTCAAGGAGAACAGATTTGCAATCCTGATGTAACTGATGTTTTAAAATATTTTTCCCTCCCCCATAAGGCTTTGGGAGCTCGACTACATCTGGGTTTAACTTCAGCAATCCTGGCATCACAGCATCAGCTGGCCTGACGTTCGGGGTGTCTAATCCTGCATCTGCAGGCTTTGGGACAGGAGGGCAACTTCTTCAGCTGAAGAAACCTCCAGCTGGAAACAAGCGAGGGAAAAGATAGGCACCCCTTTTAGGGAGTGGGAAGTGCATCAATTTCTTCATCTGAAAAGTCTATTTTTCTAGATTGATATGTTAATGAAATTGCATCCCAGGAGATTTATAAAGATTTTGCTACTTTTCCCTAGTGAAATCATATTGAACAGCTATTTTCTTGTGAATAGAAACCCATTTATGTATTTTTATTTTGGGCCCTAGTTTTAGAAATGTTCTATACTGCATTATTATTAAAGAATCTTGTAAAATCATCTATTTAACCTAATGTTAGTAGCAGAATATTTTTTGTTAATAAGCTTTATACCATATGAATATATGCATATTTGGTTTTTTTTGTACAGATAAAATATATTCTAGTACAAATACTAGAGTTCATATCTTCTGTTCCTGGATATGGCCTTTAAATCTACTTCAGGGTGTTTTTGTGTATATGGGTGTAAATATATACAGTACAGTGCACACATTTGTGTGTATGTACGTGTATA
>VZDJ01000158.1:5586563-5709259 GCA_008694505.1 Cyanoderma ruficeps | reverse complement strand
TATATATATATGTATAAAACACAGATGTGCATACCTTCCCCCATAGATAGATCTCCTTTTCTTTGTGTGTTCCGTTTCTCCATGTTGCCCTGTGGACCCATATCTTGATGTTCCTAGGAATTTCAAAAAGTGGGTCTCAGGCTGTGTCATCATTGCTTCTGTGTTTTGTTGTTTAAAACCAGCGGAAATACAATGTTTACTATTTCATAAAGTATGGTAGATAGTGATTAGTAGCTGTTTTGGTTTTGGTATGATTTTTTTAACCTTTTTCTTGGCCCATTTAGCAGCCAACTCTAAAGAAGAGTCTTGAGATTTCGACGCAGACATTTCATAGGTAATGTTCCCAAACTGTTTGACTTTGTTTTTCTCCTGAGCTGAAGAGTAGGGGACTGCAGGATTTCAGCTGAAAGCTCAGGATGCCACTGAAAGGTCTGTGTGCAAGCAGGAGTGGCCAGGCTGGATGAGCTTTTCCCTGCATTTGAGGGAGATAGGATGCACTGTCCTAATGAAAACTCGAATTAAGTGTTACAAACCCAAGTTGATTCATGAGCTTCTTGTCAGCACTGCCTTAAAAGCAGTTGGGTATCTGCTTTCAAACCAGGTGTAGTGTAGTAACCTGCTGCTCAAGAACAGAGGAGGAAAAAGATGTAATTTGAAGGTTAAAGCTGTTGCAGCAGTAGTTTATGAATCTTACATACCACAACATCGTAGCTGCTTGTTCTGCATCTTCAATTTGGTGTGCACTAGGAATATCCAGGAAAATATCTTTAAAAGGAAATAATAGATCAATTGATTCTTTGCAAATAATGATACCAGGTTGATGTGTGAGCATGAGACTTTGGAGCCAAGTTTATTTTACATAGAGGTTTTGTCATTGCTTTCTATTGTTAAAGTGTTACTACCATTTTGTGTGGTTTGGAAGTGTCTGCATTCAGCAGTGATTGCTCTTTGACAAATGTTTGGTTTGTCATTTGATCTGATAAAATTAAGGGAAACCGAGCACAGAATTCATCACTTTTGTACTTGTATGTTATTGCATCTTTGTGAGCAGTCTCTTAGGAAGGGATATGTGTTTTTTTAATGTCAAAGAAAAATAAAGCTTACGGTTTATTTTGATTTCAACCTGTTTTTAAACTTTTATTGGGCTGCAGTCAAAACTGTAATGTTTGTATTCCTTTGTTACAGCTTTTTTTAATAGTTAATATGTTAAACCACTGGACTCTTATAATGTATTAATTTGTGAAACTAATTCTAAATGTGTACTGTTTGTCCATATGTGCAACTTACCATTGTGCAAACAATAAAACAATAATGCTGTGATCCTTGTAATACATATTTGCCTATCTGAGAGGTCATTTCCTGTCGTTCTCCTACATTATAGGAGAAACAAAAACCTCATTAGCTAATATGTAGAACCGTTCTTCCTAGAATTCATACAGTGGAGAATTGTTCTTGCTGAAGTTAGGGCCTTGATCCTGGATTGAAAATGTGGAGGGAGAGGGGGTAAAGGGAAATACTGTATTGTGGGGTTGTGTAGAGTTTCTTCATAGTGTATGATATAAACCTGGATCATGGTGTAATTTAACACAGTGCTAGGAATGGCTTTGTAAATTGGGAAACAGTCTGAGCCTCCTGGGTACCTGTGCTCTGTTTCTTTTCTGATGAAACAGCAGTTATGTCCTTAATTTAGCCTAAGTGAAAAAGTGATTATATAATAGAATAATGACATATAGTAGTACAAACTAAAGTCAAAATGGGATTTGAAATCATTACATTCCCAGACCATTACTTGGGTGGTTGAATTTAGCCATAATTTTTGAGGATCAGCACTGTAGACACTGTTTCAAATTATTTTACCCCCAATTTAAAGATGTGTTACTATGATTAGTGTGTAAAATACAAGTGCATTCAAGGTCTGCCTTGGTTTTCTACAAAGCAGGTTAAGAAGCTGACCTATATTTAAACACCATGAAATTAAATCAAGTCTAAATTATCTGTTCTGTAAAGAAAGAAAAGCCTGGTCTGGAAGAAGGTTCAAGTCCATGTGCAAGATATGATTTTCTGTTAGTTTGTACCTTGTTCTACAGCTGTGGTATAAACTTCTGTATGTGACCTCTTTCTTTTACTAGAAGTAACTTGTTTTTCCTTCAGCGTTCTCCGTACAATGAAGACATCAGGAGAAGAGAAAGAGCTATGCCTTAGATTGCTTGGGTCAGAAACCTCTTTCTGATCCAGAACTTCCTTTGCGCTTGCATGTCTGTTTCTGTGAAATCAGTTAGGTAGATACTACACTTACCTACTACTTTCTTGTGGATTGTGAGGGAGGAGATTGAAATAAGATGGAGTGGGTCAGAGTTCGTGCATCTTCCTCACCACAAAAAATCCAAATTCAGCTACACCTTCTCCATCTACATATTCCTAATATAACTGCGTTTTGGATCATGATTGTATTTATAGTATCTTTTTTTGTTAATTGAAATAAGGTTCAGGAATAACAGCTTTAGTGGCCTTCTCCCCCCCNCCCCCTTCATATCAGTGGTAATTCTTTAGTTATTTACACTCCACTACTCATGAGGACAGTAAAAATAATCCAGTCATCCATGTCAGCTCAGTTATGTTACTGGTTATACCTGGGATGTTTGAGAAGAAGAAGCACTTTATAGATTCTTAATGAGAAATTAAGAGTATCTATCAGTATCATAGAGCATAAATGCCTTATGCTCTATAAAAAGTTTGTTTCCCTAAAACATTTTCAAGTTTGTAAGAACAAAGAACTCTCTATGTGCAAAAATTTCCAGCAATAAATTATGTAGTTTTGGGAGTGACTGCTGCGATTGTTCTGTCAGACTCTCTTCCCTCTCATTAAGTACCTTCCAGCGCTGTGGCTGCTGTCTCCAGACACTGGTGGATGGTTAAGATATCATGGTCATTGACTGGTATGGATTCTCATAGAAATGAGCACCTGGGTTTGGGGAGGGGTGTGACATGAAGTTGGTGCCTGCAGCAGCTCTGGAAGAGTGCAGATACCCACTGTCACAGTGTCCATGGAGCTCCAGCACAGCTGGGATGTGCCACCTCCACTCAACCAGGCTGGTAGGTTCCTTAAAAGGAGGATAGAAGTGTCACAGGGGTGAGGTGTGGGGAGAGGTGAGGGGATGTAAGGCATAAGGCTTACTGCTGTGAATGGGATAACTCATTTTGATTTAGGATCATTTCTTCTGAGCTCGATGTTGAATGTTCATCTGGTGCTAGGAGGCCGCCAGTTACATACTGCCACCACAGGACCCTTGTGGGAGTAGCTGTCCTGCAGCACGTGCAGTGAAATGGTCAGTGACCTGCCATGCCACTTATAGACCTGCAAGTCTCTGGGGCTGCATGGAATCCACCCAAGGATACTGCAAGAGCTGGTGGAAGAACTGGCTGAGCTACTTTCAATCATTTACCAGTGGTCCTGGCTGACCAGAGAAGTTGTGGTTGACTGGAGGTCAGCAAATGGGACACCTCTGTGTGAAAAGGGTCAGGAGAAAGATCCAAGGAACTACAGGCTTGTTAGCCTTACTTCAGTGTTGGGGAAGGTCATGGAGCAAATCATCTTCAATGCCATCATATGGCATGTGCTGGTCAACCAAGGGATCAGGCCCAGCCACCAGGGCATTGTGAAGGGTGGGTCCTGCTTGACCAACCTGATCTCCTGTGACAAGGTGACGAGTTTAGTGGATGAGGGAAAGGTTGTGTATGTTTTCCGCTTGGACTGTTTAAAGCCTTTGACATGTTCTCCCACAGTGTCCTGGAGAAACTGGTTACTCATGGCTTGGACAGGTGCATTTGTATCGGTATTGCCAGCAAGACCAGGGCAGCAATTATCCCTGTGTTCAGTTCTGGGCTCCTCACTACAAGAACGACATTGAGGGGCTGGAGTGTGTCCAGAGAAGGTCAGCAGAGCAGGGCAAGGGTCTGGAGCACAAGTTGCTGTGAGGAGCAGCTGAGGGAGCTGGGGGTGTTTAGCGTCACCTCATCACTCTCTGTAACTTCCTGAAAGGAGAGTTTAGCCAGGTGGGGATCGGTCTCTTCTGCCAGGTAACAAGTGACAGGACAAGAGGAAATGACCTCAGGTTGTCCTAGGGCAGATTTAGTTTGGATATTAGGGAAAAAAATCTTCACTGAAAGGCTTCTCAAGCAACAGAACAGGCTGCCCAGAAAAGTGGTGGAGTCACTATCCCTGGAAGTGTTCAGAAACAATGTGGGCTTGGTGCTTAGGGACATGAGTTAGTGGTGACCATGGCCATGCTAGGTTAATGGTTGGAGTTGACGTTTTCAATCTAAACAACTCTATGACAAGGTATGTCACCTTTTGCTTCCTTGTTAAAATTTTCTGACACTTTTTTTTTAAGGTGGTAGAATTTTGTTGAACTTCAATATTTGAACAATCCTTCTGACTCATTTGCCTCCCGTTGCTAGGAGGTTTATTACCTGATTTTTTTTCACTCCACCTGAGGAATTTAATCTTTATAACCCATGGCTGCTGTTAAATGCCACAGTGAGGAGGTGAGTAGGCTGCGTGTTTCATTAGCTTTGTTTTCTGTTTCCTCACTCTTTAGAAGTAAGGCTTAATTCTAGCTTATTATGAACAGGTTATGATTAAGTTTAGAAGCTTCTACAAACTAGAAGAGCTTCTGGTTTGATTTTTACTTTTGTTTGAGACCAGCCCCTGCCAGGACATCAGGTAATTTCTGTTGAACAGCTGTATGGAAAACTGGGAATACATACTCCTGTCCTAAATAGGTCAATAGCTGAAGAGGCAAAAGATATTTGTTTGTTCAATTAATGTTTCCCAGACTGATGGATTTCTCTTTTTTTCTTTTCTCTTTAATGCAGGGATCACTGTACGGAGTGTGCTTGGGTGCCAGCGGGACAGCAGTTTATTAGAAAGTCGTGTAATTGCTTCCAAAATAAAGTTCTGATTAGAAGCTGGCATATAGCTCCTGGGCAAAAGATCCCTTGCTGGCTCTGTGCATTTAATATGGCACTTTGTGGTAATAGGATATGCTTCTGGGTCACAAAAGAAAGCTAGGAGGATGAGATTTTGATCAGTCACTGTACTAAAATGGGAAAGAAACACACATTTGATGAATATTCAAAGTCAAGGATTCAAAATCAAACTTTTATTATATGAAACTTGAAAAATACCATGTATTCTTATTAAGAGGAGAAGGGGATAAATTCTCATGGGGAAAAAAAGGGTGGCAGGCAGCTTGAGTAGACTTCAAAATGAGTAAAACCTTGAGGAAAAAAGTATGCACAAGCTTGTAGAGTTGAGTAGTCTATTATTAACTCCATGGTTGAGTACCTCCGTAGAAGCTACCCTAAAGTGAAAAAACACCCAAACCACCTCATCCTGTTAACAGTGTTTGCATTCCTTGGCTGTTTGGGCTATCCTTATTTCTTTATTAACATACACATAAAGGAAATCTAACCTTTGAGCACATTTGCTGTGTTTCTGTCTGGGGATAAGGGAAGATAGATGTGATAAAGATGTCCTTACTGGAAAAAAAAGTCTTTCAAAACAAAGTTTGGAATGAGTGGGCCCAAATGCTAAATGGAAGCACTGGCAGTGAGCAGTTAGTCCTGAGGAGTGATGGTGTCTCTTACCACTGTGTTGCCTTTGTTTGGTGCAGCTATGTGTGGCACAGCTCTCCAGAGTGTTGCCTCCTTTAACAACTATGGGGGTTCGAATTTAGCACTGGGTCAGACCAAGTGAATGGACAGAAGTGATAGTGAAGGGAGGTGCCAGCCTTAATGCCATGGAAACGAACCTTAGTAATGCACATTATATCAGTCTCAACTAGAAATCGTCTTTTATCTTATTTTATTTAGTTGCTGACTAAGGAGCAGGCAGCCAAAACCTCCAGCAGCCAAACCAGAAGCAAGCCTTATTCCCAGAGACAGGGAAACCTTTGGCTGCTAAATAAGTTTATATGGTATGGACCACAGAGCAAAACTCTTACCTGATCCCATGGTAGCAAAGAGAAGTTGATGCTGAGCACTGATCTGAGACCAAAGAGCTTTTAACATGGCTTATGTTGGCTTTGGGTGTGATCATGCTGTCAGTGCCAATAGCAACCTCCCAAGGGTATTGGGCATGTGAAAAAGAGACAGGAACTGCAGAAAGACTGTGGTGGACAAGCAAGTCTAATACAAAGCCGTATTAGCTTCAATTTATACTTTAATAGTAAAAATTTTTAGTTAAAAATGTTCCTCTGAGTAATTTGTCATTTTACACTTGAGAATTGTCACCTTCATCATCACCTCTCCCAGTGACTTATTTCTAGTGCGGCAGCAGCTGGTGCTTGTTGCTCTGTCATGGTGATATCCATGTTGGGGTGGCATCAGAGCTTGCCAGGCCTTGGAGCTGCTGGGAAATACAGGTGAAGAAGGGATATGGAGGTAAGATCCTGGTCTCAGGTAGATGGATGGTGATACCACCAGTCCACCAGTGACAGAAATAGTAACATAGAAAACAACGCTGCTGCAGAGTGCTGGATGTAGCCTTTAAAGTCAGCCCTTGGAAGTGAAGGGAAGGGCAAAATTCCAAAGCCTCTGCCAAGCTAGATGATTGTCAAGTAAAACAGAAATGATTCAAGCAAGTACAGTCTTCTTTACTTCTTTTCTAAACAGTATATAAAATGTCCTGATTTAGAAAATATCCTCATAAATACTGTTAACTTTTCACAAGTTGCTGCTTCTTGCCTGTCTGCAATAATAATCCCTATATAAAGCCCCAAAATGCAAATCTAGCTGCACTAAGTTCTGTTGGCTGTACTATGAGAAGTGGTTTTTTTCTTGCTGGAACCTCACTGATTTCAATGCACAGGCAAAAAGTGCAATAAAAGGCAACAGCTGCAGAGTGATGCCACTTCTGCTATATGGTGTCCAAATTCTTGTAGTGTACTACGGCATTAGTAGGTGAACAACAGTGCATTTCTGGTTTTAAACATCCTTACTTTTCTCTTCCTGCATTTGATAGAATGCTCGTGTTTTGTGCTCTGCATGGCATAAACTGAAGTGTGAATGTGGAAAATTCCTGTACTTTCATGGGGTTTTCTTTTTTTAGTTTAAATAACTTTTTAATAATGATGCCTTGTCAAATTGGCCAGCCTCACTCTGAGGGTAGACAGTGGGATGATGGATTTGGTCCACAAGTAATTCTTCCTCTTTTTTTTTTATGAGGAGTGGAAAAAAAACCAAAAATTCTTTCCTTTTCTTGCTAGCGACTGGAGTGGTTAGTTGGAGCAGAAGTAATAAATCAATTAGGAAGCAGCATCCCTTTCAATTTAAAGCTGTGCACAACAGCTTTGTATCCAGGCTTTTATATAATGTACAGCAATCTGTTGTGTCTGCAGCAAGTGGAAGCTCCAAAAATCAATGCACTAAGACTCCAGGGAGAGGGGCCTGACATTTGTATTAATCAAGGCTGTCTGAGTAGTTGCACAACACTAACAAGGTCCCTAAAGCTCTGCTCTGACTGCGTTGTGTGGAAACTGGGGGACATTTTCTGAGTGACAGCCTCCTCCTGCACTCGTGAATTTATAGGGAAATGTCTCCCAGCACTTGGAGATCGCTCACCTCCCTTCAGCTGCATCCCCCATCCCTGTTATCAGGACAGCGGTGCGTTTTGGAGCCAGACGGGCTATACGGGAGGTGGCTGTGCTGGCTGTGATAAGGTGGTGCCAGCACTGATTCCTGCTGTCACTGCGGCGTGTGCTGAGAGCGAGCGCTCACAGCAGGAGCCGAGCTGTGCCTCCTGATGTGCTCAGTGCCGGCGCAGCCACTGCAGATTCACAGCCCAGCCCCCGAGGAGTGTGCTAACTTCATATCCCTTCATTCAAAGCTATTTTTACAGTCCTTTGCCTCATTCTGTGACTGGTTGGGTTTTGTTGGGGTTTTTTTTCCCTTGGGTCATCTTGATCTAATTATTTTCCAGGAAATGAGAGCCAATAAAAGAAAGCCTTTTGCTATGAGTACACATGTATTTTAAAATGTAGATATTAAATATGTTCCCTAAGCAGAAATAAAAAAGACTCCAGCTTATGCAACCAATACCACAACTGGAGTGGCCGTTTCCACCCTTAAATGTACTGATGGTGTTTAAATTATACTTGCCACAGATACACTAGTGTAAAAGGTACCTAATAACCAGGGTGGGAAGAAAAGGAAAGGCTGCTAAGGTAAGCTCATATATTCTGGTAACTATCCTCACCTGGGAAATTGTGTTGGTATAGCCTGTCAGTATGGATTGCAGTCTCAAATCCAGCAGTTCTCCCTACAAACTCCACAGTGGTTTCAGTAGTGCTACTCTTCTCACTAACTTCACATGGGGGCAGCAAGGCATTGCTTTAGCAGCGGGAAACACAGTTTTGCCTGAGAAGTGACTTTGCTGGGATAAATGGACAAGATGCAGGGATTTCAACTCCAAGGTGATTCGTTTCTAAGTTAAAAAACCTATAAGCAATAAAACAGTTTTTAATGCATGATCACAATGAATTCCTTTATTTTGTGTTACCGGGAAGAGGAATCTCTGCTGTTGAGGTGTACAAAAAGCAATAAAATCCATCTCTTGTACTAAGCATGACCTGACTTTTACATGCCAAGTCATCTAAATAATAGTACCATGATGATGAGTTCTAGCTGAAGACTTCAGGCTATGTTTAATTTACAGTTCTGATTTGCAATGTTGGGGACACAACAGTAGGGCCAAAGTAATTCCAGAACCCAGATTTTCATGATTCTTGATAAGGTTGCAAAATTGCTTGACAGTAATGATGTAACAGTAGGTATGTGAGCTAAATAAAATGGGAAAGTACATACATATGCCTGTTTGGCATCCAGAGCTGGGTGATGGAAAGCAGATAATCTCACTTGTGCCCAAGTGACAAGGCTACCATGAATGAAACTGGAAATTCCAAAGGGGAAAAGAAGACAGTATCCATCTGTCATCTAAACTTTGTTACCAATGGGTCAAAAAGAAAAGCGAATAGGAGTTGCTGCCAGTTTTGTGTTCTCTCTTAACATTAAGGGAATGTGACAAGGTACAACAGCATGGTTGAAAATACAATAGAGAAAGCAAAACATCCCTAACAGCGAGAGCCCCTTACACAGCCACAGAAGCTCACGGCAGCTTGGAGTCATTTTTCCTGGCCCTAGGAGAGAATCCAACCAAAACAGACAGAGATACAGAATAAGGTGAGAGGTCTGTGTTCATGTGTAGCATAGGCACCCAAAGGGTAGAATAGCGACTGTTGTTTCTTACTCATTGTTACCGTTTCCACTAATTTGTCCTTTCTCTTCTTTCCTTCCTGTCCAATGTGTGCTGGCACACCCAGCCCCAACAAATGTTTGTGGTACCTTGCTGTGAATGGCTCAGCAGCTCAGACTCAAGGTGGGGTGTCCTTATTTTTCCCTTTCTTCATTTGGGAGCTGTTCAAAGTGAGAGATGTGCTTTTGTATTTTCTCTCTTTTTATGCCTTTCTTATTTCTGTTGTCTTTTTTTTAGTAGGAGCTGTTGTATTTGTGAAGAACTTTAGCACATGAGACATGTCAGCCCTAGGAAAGCGGAGCACTGTGCTCTGAAAGCACAGAAATACTTTTGAAACAATTCCATCTGAAGAGAGATTGTAATAGAAAAACAGCAAAAATGCCCTTGTTACAAAAAAGGATAATACCTATCAATGCAGTGACTGAATGAATTTACAAGGTAAGAACATACCAGTCTTAGAGAGCCACTTAAACATATGGTGGCCATTATCCCACAGCAGCTCTGCCTTTGAGGATCAGCATCCAGGTTGGGCAGTGGCATAGGCAGCTGTGCCACAGCTCTGTGCCCAGGCATACAGGGGTGCAGGTACTGCTCTCACATAGCCAGTGGCACAGCTGGACTATAGATGCTGTAATGTGCTGTAGATGCGCTCAGCCCCTACACTACTGCACAGGCAGTTTGTAGCTCAGAGTGTTAAAAATTATGTGGAAAATGCACTTCACCTGTTTCAGACAACTGACAAATGTGATTTTAACCATTATTTTCCCTGCTCTAAGAGAGACAATTTTTCAGGACTAGCAGAAGAGCAGGTGAGTTCTTCAAATTCCCCAAATAAAACATTGTATTTGCTTTCCTGAGACCATGCTTTTGGCTGGAAAATGGCAACAAACACTTCTATTGACCCTAAGGCCTCAGAAAAGTATACCTGGTAGTAGTAGTACAAATTTAGAGACTTGTAGGAAAAAAAAATAAAGTTTAAACGAATAATAGAGATTTGTAGACTATGTGATCATTACTGAATACATGTAGGCTTTAAAAATCTTCTCCCACTCCAGCATCTATATGTTATTTCAATTATATCTAAAAGCTGAACTATGATGAGTTTGATGGGATGTGATGTGTTTGGTGTCCTACAAAATCTGGGATGGGTTTATTTTACATTGAAATAGATTGAACTAATATAATGAGATTTCTTGACGTGGGAAAGCGAGTGAAAAAGTAGCAGAGAAGAAAAGACTGTTGCTATATTTATGTGTTTCCACATGCTTTGGTTCTGGATTTTTGTGTGCTTTTAAATTTAAATCATAGGGATATTACCTGATCAGCTTGTAAAGACAGTGAAAAAACCCACCCCAAACTCCACTAATTAGTCTATTGCTAAATAGGATCTAAAGCATTTTGCAAAGTGCCAAATGTTTTAAGTTTCACAAAAGCATAATGAGGTACACTATTATCTCTGCTGTTATCCAGGCAAGTTGAGACAAATCCTGAGCTTGAATATATAAAGTACCTGTTACAGATAATCTCTGCAGGGGATCTGGTGCTGGTATTTTGTTATGATCAGGACTCCTAATTTGGAGTACAGATTAGATTAGACAGTCTGCTTTTAACCTCTCTTCTCATAGTCTGGTTTTGCTATTGAAAGAGAACCACCTTACTGAGTATCAGTGAACCATCAACTCAAAGGATGGGGCTGGGAAAGTATTTTGCTTGCCACGTATAAAAGAACCAAGAAGCTGCTTTTCTTATTATGAAAATGTGTGTGTAACCCAGATTTAAGGAAAATGATCTCGTAGAAAGACCTCTGTGAATGTAGGCATTTAACAGCTTGTCACTTGTGGCCGCCAGACATCCAAAGACAGGTCACTGGCGGGAGCTCGTAGTTCTAATTCCTTCCCCAGGCAATCCCCTTCCCACCCCGTGCTCCATCGCTGATGGATGGGGTGTCTTGCGCTATGGGTGCTGTGGGGTGCTGTGGGGGACATGAGCTGAGTGTACGAAATCTGTCACTGGCCATGACTGTCTGTGGTGGGCTCCTCGTGCTGGAGCTGACAGCTCCGGGGAGCTGCTACTCAAGTTTTGAGATGGAGCATCTCAAACCCCATCAGCTGAATCACTGTAAATTTCTTCTTGTTCATCCAGCTGGACTGATTGGGTGATGTAAAACCTGTCGCGCTGCAGCCTCATTTCCATCTTGGTAAGTGCAAACTTTTCCAAAGGTTAGCTGCCTCAGGTTACTAATCCTCTTTGAGGCAGGTAAGGCATGAGGTGTGTAGGAACCGCCTGCCCTTGCATCTGCACAGCTCCAGCCATGGGCTGAGCTGCAGAAGGGCCACGGCTGGGAAAGAGCTCATTGGGAGCAGCAGCAAAGCTGAGGGGGCGGAATGCATTTACCTGGTCCCTAATTTGACCAGAATCTGGTGCTCCAGATCAGCAGTTCACTGAAAGCCAGTAGCTGTCAAAGACTGGCTGAAATAAGAACAAAAGAGGGGATGAAGATGAAGGACAATAACTAAATTGAAGAAGAAAAGCTTGAAGGAATGAGAGAAATACACACCACTTTGCCGTCACCTTCCTCCCAGTGAAATGCCTTTACCGCGGAATTTAAAACCAGCGCCACTTATCAGACCTCCCCTGTTTGTGCCTTTTTATTGAAAGAAGCACTTTTGCATTTGATGCAATGCATTGTAAGTCAGAGTTGTGGTTGGTGTCACGACAGCTGTCTCACAGGGAACGAGAAACCACAGACTTTCTTGACACTTCAGCAGCCGAAGCTGCATCCTTGTACTCGGCCTCCGGCTGCCACTGACTTTTAAGAAGTCGTGAGGCACATGCACGCCGCCGGGTCGGCTTGGGTGGCGGCGCCCGGAGGGACCCTCGCCCCCGCGCTCCCGGCCGGCGGCGCGACCCCCGCCCGCTCTCTGGGACCGCCCCGTCGGGCGGGGCGGGCGCATGCGCACTGGGCCGCCCTCACCGCCTATAAGTGCGGGCGCGGCGCCCCCCGCGCTGAGCGGCGGAGCGGGCGCGGCGCCGGACGGGGCGTACCGGCATCCCTGTGGGCTCGGTGCGCCCGACCTGCTCCGTCTGTGGGAGTATCGCGGGCTCTCGCCGTCTCTCGCCCATGGGCGCGAAGGAAGGCGTGGGCCGGGCGGGCGCGGCGAGGCGGCGAGGAGCGAGAGCGGAGTAGCGGCGCCCGCCGGTGCTCCCCGGGCGGCGGCTCCGCACCCCGCGGGTCGGCCCCGGGCATGCGGCGGCGGCGGCGGGACCCGCGGCCAGAGTCCCCGCAGCGCGGCGGCTGCCTGCCCCGGGGGGCCGGGCGGCGCTGCCCCGGCGCGGGGAAGCCCTGACGGAGCGGCCGCCCCCCCGGCGGCACCATGCGGGGCTGGCTGCTGCTGGCGGCGCTGGGCTGGCTGCTGCCGGCGGGGGCCGCGGCCAGCGGCGAGTACTGCCACGGCTGGCTGGACGGGCAGGGCGGCTGGCGGGACGGCTTCCAGTGCCCCGAGCGCTTCGACGGCGGCGACGCCACCATCTGCTGCGGCAGCTGCGCCCTCCGGTACTGCTGCTCCAGCGCCGAGGCGCGCCTGGACCAGGGCGCCTGCGACAACGACCGGCGGCAGGGCGGCGGCGACCCGGGACGCCCCGGCAAGGACGGCCCCGACGGCGCGGCAGGTGAGGCGGCCCCGGCACGGCGAGGACGGCCCTGGGGGTGTCTCCGGCTCGGCGGCTCCACGGGAGCCGTCGCGCGTTTGCGGCGGTCTTCTTGCCCGCCCCTTCCCCCGTTGCCGCAGGTTCCCCCCTCCTTCGAGTCGGGGGGCAGGACGGATGGAGTCGGCGCTGGCCAGGCCCGGCGGCCGCTCTTACACGGAGAGAAGTGCCCAAGCTGAAGGCTTGCCTTTCCCGCTCTTGCTGCTGGAAGTCCCAGCCACGTCTCTGTCAGAGCAGGTGACACCACTCCCCTGAGTCCCGGGCCAGCCGTCTCGGCCTGGCACAGCTCTGCCGCCACTCTGAACGGGCTCCTCAGCCGTGGCTGAGCTCCCCATTGAAAAGACAAGGAAAAATGAGACAACCCGTATGAGCAGATCAGAAAAAGTAACAGGATATTTCAAAAGGACTCTGGCTGGTCCCCACTGTAATTGTGTATGTTCTTTCAGCTCTGGTATCCCCTCTTAGGAGTGGTTTTACAAGATTGAATTTCAAGGATAAACTCAAGTCTTTCTACTGCTGTTTAAAAAAGCCCCGGTGGCTCCCCAGCACCCTTGCTGCCATCCACGCATGCTGAGTGTGGGAGAAGTAGCCTGAAGTGATGTTATAATTAGGACAGATTTACTCCTGGAAAACTTGCACATTACAGTGTGGAGCAAGTGTGTGCACCTGCTCAAGAGCTGCTGTAGCGCCGAGTGGAGACGATATTTTACAGGCTTTTGTTTAAAAGTACTAAAGTGATGGAAGGAAAGCGGCCTTTTGGCTATAACTCCTTTTGGCTATAACTCGCTTCATGTAATCAGCTGCTCCAGGAAGCATTCTGACTTGAGCAGACAGATAACCCCCCTTTGCAGTTCTGAGAACAATGCATTTTTTCAACAATTTATTTTTTTATTTGAAATTTATTGCTTTGCAGGTTTGGGAGCCATTGCCCTGTGCTGGCACTGATTAACTTGCAGGTCATTAGCAGTGGCTGCCTTAGCAGGGTCAGACAGGGTCAAGCAGAGATCCGTAGCCCTGCCTGAGTCTTGGAGCTGCCAGGTTTTGGTGGAAATGATGAACTCCAGGCATGTTGCTGGGAGCATTCACTAGCACTGAAGGAGACACCTTCCCTTTGTTATTTGTGGATACATCCATGCAGCTTTCTTACTGAGGCAGAGAAAAAAGCTTTTTCCCTGGGACTGCAGAATGGATTAGCTCAGTTGGATAGAGCATGGTGCTTGTAACACCATTGTGGGTTTCATCCCTGTATGGGCCATTCACCTAAGAGTTGGACTTGATGATTCTTGTGGGTCCTTTCCAACTCAAGTGTATTCTGTGAAATCTGTACATGTAGCCCAGATTCTTCCAAGGATGGTGTTTACCATCCTCAGTGGCTCCTGATGCCACCAGTGAGCATCATCCATACTTTCAGCTCCCACCCCTTGCCCACCCTCAGTCCTCCTGCCCTGATGTCCTTTCATCATTAGGCCTCACAAGGAGGAATGCTGCCCCTTTGGAGCATGGTGCTGTCTCTGCACTGCCTGCTCTGTGGTTTCTCCCTAAACCCAGGGCAGAAGTGCACAACAGGTGGACATTCATCCCCAGGGCTGGGGGGTATCAGAGCCCCTGTGACTACTGTCTGGTCACTGCCTGGCTGTCGCCCTGCCCCAGCAGGCTGACAACAGCCAGAGTGGGCTGGTAGTGGTGAGGGATGTCCTGTGGCACCAGGGGTTGACTACCCCATGATCCTGAGCCCTCTGCAGGGATCCTGCCCCAAAGTATCTCCCTAAGGCACTGTTCAAATCCAGCTGTATCTTGCCTGATTGTTCTAGTAGGGCATATTGAAGACAGGAGTTGATGAAATGTGGAGCAGTGATTGCTGTGAACTAGACCACCATTAACAGGAGGAAAATTTAGGCCATTAGTTTAGCAGCCCTTTTCATCATTCTGGTATAAAATACTCCGCTTGTATTGACCTGTGCTGGGAGGAGGTGGGCTCTGCTTGGATAAGGGAGGGGACTTTTTCTGGAGCTGCCGAGGTTTGTCCTTGACCCCCAGTGACAATGTTTTCCTTGCTGTTACAGTGCCCATCTACGTGCCATTCCTTATCGTGGGATCTGTATTTGTCGCCTTCATCATCCTGGGGTCACTGGTGGCAGCTTGCTGCTGCAGGTGCCTGCGGCCCAAGCAGGAGCCCCAGCAGAGTCGAGCCCCTGCAGGCACGCGCCTGATGGAGACAATCCCCATGATCCCAAGTGCCAGCACCTCCCGGGGCTCCTCCTCCCGCCAGTCGAGCACGGCTGCCAGCTCCAGCTCCAGTGCCAACTCGGGGGCCAGAGCTCCACCGACGAGGTCCCAGACCAACTGCTGTTTGCCAGAAGGGACCATGAATAATGTCTACGTCAACATGCCCACGAACTTCTCGGTGCTGAACTGCCAGCAGGCCACGCAGATCGTGCCGCACCAGGGCCAGTACCTGCACCCGCAGTACGTGGGCTACGCCCTGCAGCACGACTCGATGCCGCTGACCCCCGTGCCCCCCTTCCTGGACGGCCTGCAGGGCGGCTACAGGCAGGTCCAGTCCCCGTACCCACACACCAACAGCGAGCAGAAGATGTACCCGGCTGTGACTGTGTAGTGCCGCCGCCTTCCCGTCCCCACCCAGCCCATTTTAATATCTGAACTGAGCGGAGGAGAAATACTTCCTTGGAACAAAGCTCCCAGAACACCGCTTGTAAATAATTTTGAAAGGCTCATGCATGTCAGACAGTGTTTATAAACCATTTATTTTCATCGGGGTCTGTTGCCAGGAACTGTAAGGATGATATCTCGGAATTAACGTTGCCAGATACGCTCTCATTCCAGCGCGTGATTTACAGCGGCGAAGGATTACGCTGGAAATGCATATGTATTTCACATCACTGTACTCGTGAGATAAATGTCGGAGCCGTTAAGTGCCCTTCAGGTATGACATGGTCACAAGTATTTGCCTAATTAATTCTAGAAAGAGTTTTGTTACACTGTACAAGACCGCAGTACTTCAGAAACCTCTCCCAACTCCATAACGACATTTCCCATTGCTTTACAGACAATCACAACTGAGAGCCGAACAGTGCAATCCCTGTGTGCCGGGAGCTGGTACCAGCCCCCATGGCTTCTTACACACACCAGCTTTGGGGTGGAATGCCACCAGAGGCTTGGTCTTGCAAAGACCAATTTTCTTTGTATTATGTAGGTATTAGAAGAGTGAATCATTCTGCTCTTCATTCCAGTGCACTTGAAACCCTTCTTGATTTGGTTTTGTGTCAAGATCGGGACACAGCAGTGGTTTGCACAGACTTTATCTTTGTGAACATTTTACTAAAACCAGCGTATGAGGTGCTTGCTCTTTGTGACTGACGCTCAGCAAAGCTTTTGGTACAGCTGGCAGTGTCTGAACTGAACCTGCCTTGGCAGAGAAAGTCAGACTGTGATTCCAAACACGCCTGATTTAACCTCATTTCCCATGAAACAGGAAAGCTGCGTGAATATGTCCACGCAGGTGTTGGCCCCGAAGCCTGCTTGCATTGCCTGTAGGAAAATAGACTTTATCTTGTCCCCTGTGAGCCCATTCCAAGTCCCCTGCCCTACCCTGTGAGAGTGGGAGAGTGTTACACAGAACCCAGTTGGGATGTGAATGGGTTGGTGGAGGTTTGAAATCCATCCATTTTTCTTCTTTACCTTAGTGGCAGGGGACTAGGGAGGCACAGCTGTATTTAAAAATAGGAAAAAGCCCAACCAAAGGACAAAGGTGCTTGTGGTGTCACAGGGGTCATGGAGGTGGTGAAATGTAAACAGGAGGGGCACTTTACACTGGAGCTGTTGGCTCCATCCTGCTTTGCTTCATCTGGGGAAAACACCTCTCCAGGTGGAAGAGGCAGCAAACAATCAGATCATTCTAATTATATCACCCCAAATGCAGCAAACTAAGGCTGCTTTTGTCTCTTAAAAAAATGTAGCCTCTGGATTTCCATCCATTTGCTCCTCTGCCAAAACTGTGCAAGACTTGAGGCCCTGTGCAAAACCCAAGCAATTACTGTAACCAGACCAGTGATGACAAAAGGTTTCTTATTGTCTGATACTGTATCAATATGTAGCAATAACTGTGATGCTATGTTTCATAAGTCTGTTTTTAAATGACACAGAAGGTGCAGACCGATTGCCAAACCCAATGGTTTACTCATAAACATGCCACACACAGGCAGTCTGCAGCAGGGAGCCACAGTTTGGCCACTGGCACTGGGAAATGAATAGGTAACTTATCCCAGATCTGTTGTTCCTGGCTGCGATCGCCCAGTCAGTGCGCAGGAGCTGGACAGAGAGATTGGTTTGTGAGACCTGGCTGCCCCTCCCGCCAGGCTGGGTGTCCTTGGGCAGGCTGCTGGAGTTGTGGGATGCTGCACAGCTCGGTGCTTGGGGATCTTCAGGGCACTGGGTGCTCCAGAGCTGGGTGCTGCCAGGCTGCTGAAGGACCCCCTGCACTCTCTGGGGGTGAAGGTTTCCACCTGCCCACGTAGCAGCAGGGTCACAATGAGCTGGCATCAGGCACAGCTGCCTGTTCTTCCCCAGGAGCAGGAGGTGCTTGGCCCTCGGTGAGCGCTGGCCAGAGAAGCAGCTCCTCCTGTGGTCCTGACCATGCCCAGCTGTGCACTACCAAGTCAGCTCCCCCCCACTGCCTGCTTTGCACAAACTCTGGCAAAGGACACCTCCTCTCCTATGAAATTCAGGTGAATCTTTGTATATTGTTTACTTGTTTAAAAAAGAAAAAAGAAAAAAAAAAGAATAAGTTAAATTTAAGTCTGTAGAAATTAATTTACAACTGAAGGCAGAGAAACCCAAGATCTAATAAAAGGAATTTTGTGAGATGTGGTGTTTTTTTAATGTCATGTACAATAATGTAAAACCAATGTTACCATTTGATATAGCTTTTAAATCTCTGAAAGAGCACTTGCTTTAAAGTGTTTCTAACAACTGAAGAAAAAAGCCCCCTTTGTTTCTTAATAAATACTTTATGGTGTGACTTTGGTTTTGTTTGCTTTGTCATAGGGTTTTTATTTTTTCAGTTAATGCTTTGACTTCCTGACCAGCCTACATCTCCAGACTGGTAAAACCAAAAGTTTGAAACTTTTTGCTGTATTTTTAAAGAATAACAGTAAACCAAACAACTTACATGACTGAATAGTGTGCTCCAGTGGGGCATGTTCTGAGGGGATGTGTTTGGAGAGGTGAAGCACAGGGAGATGGCATCAGAGCATCAGCTGAGATGGGGATCCCTCACCTCTCAAATGGCTGGGGAGCAGTGGTGGGAGCAGGATGGGCCAGAGCCTGTGAGCTCATCAAGCTCCCTCTTTTCAAAGAATGCCAAATACTCTGCAGCAAATAGCTTTTTCTGAGGATTTTGGTTTCAGTTGGATTGACAGTTACCAGCTGAGGATTTTGAGTGTATAACTCTCTGTAAGTGGCTGTGCTGTTCCTACTGTCCTCTGCATGGGGACCCTCCTTGCTAGAGCAAACTCCATCCTCATAAGTGAGACCAAAAGCAAAGCCCTGTTGTGCCAGGGGGCATAGCTCAGTTTGGGATGAGGCCACTCTGCTTTCGTGGTGTTTGCTCCCTCCTGCTGCTGGTGCTGCTGGCACTGCACTGTGTGGGCAGGTGAGTGGCTGGAGGAGCCAAAAGAGCACAGAGAGGAAATTGGATGATTGTTGGATCTGCATGTTTATGACTCAAAAAAGTGGGAAAGAATAGTCTGGGAAAAACATTGCCTTGGTCAGGCTCTGTAAAGCACATTCCAAAATGCCACAGCTTCCTGGTGTTTGAGGGAGGTGAGGTAGCATGGCTGGAAGCAGAAAGCTGGCAGGGACGGAGGGGGTCAGCCATGGCTCGGAGCAGATGTGCTGAGGTGACGAGTACTGTGCAGCAGGGGAGGCCAACAATCTGTGTTAAAGATTTTTCTTGTATTTTTATCTGTGGAGTTTCTTTGCCCTTGGCAGTTGTTTCCTTTTCGTGCTGTGCCGGGGTTGGTGTGCACAGCAAGCAGTGGTGGGGGTGGGGAAAAGCCAGCAAACCCCACAGAGGCTGGGCTGGTTCTGGTTTGCCCTGAGCACACACCACCAGCCTGGTGGTGTCCTCACAAAGGGACCCGTGGGTACAGCAGTGCCCCAAGGTGGCTGTATGCAATCCCATGCCCAAACCGCCAAGCCATGCAGAGAACAGCAGGAAGCCATGGCCAGGGACAGGATCCCCTCCCGGCAAACACTCTGGAGTGGAGAAACACTCTGGAATGTCTCACCTCTGAGCTGGGCACATCAGGGGGCAGAGCCCCTTAGCAGGGGTTTGTGTGCCCCTGTACAGCTGCCACCAGCTGTGCCACAGTCGTTAGGGGACAGTGGAGGTTGGTGCAGTTCGGGGCCAGTGCTCCCATGTGGCCCACGATGCCCAAGGGGAGCGAGCCAGGGAACAGGCCTCAGCTCAGCACATTAACCTCAGCACCTCCCTTGCAAAATATCTCATTTGCTCACTTTTGGTCTTGCTGGAGCTCTTCTGCCTCCAGATTTTCTGCTTTTCTACTCTTTTCCTCCCACTGAAGTTATTACTAAATATTATTCCCCACATGTATTCCCTTCTATTTTTTCAAGCTGAGTCTCATTTTATTGTTTCCTCCTCATATTTCCTGCTTCCCAGTAGGTCCCTTTGTAATATTTCTCTGTCCTCAGTAGGGTTTGCAACATTTTTCTGCCCAGGATCACTTGCAAATGGACTGAAAAAATCACAGAAGCCTGTGCCATCCTTTCTCCCCTTCCCCATCTACACTGAGTGGAGCCAGTTCCATGAGGCCCTGGCCACCTTGAAGGCTAACAGTGTCCCCTGTCCCATAGGAGAGCATTTAATCCTTGTGACAGTATTTCTGTGCAGCCTGAATGGCCAGATAACACCAGTCACTGGTGCTGTAACAGCCTCCTGTGCCTCAGCAATGGGGATGTGCCCACCATGCTGCGCCATGTGCCATGAAATACCAGTGTGGGCTCCAGTGAGAAGGCCTCAGGTGAGCCAAAACTGTGCTGTGGCTGCTCTGCACCAAACACTGTAGAGTGCTGGCCTATCTGCAGCAAGCCCTGGAGGCAAGGTTGGCACAGGTGATGTCTTGTCTCAGCTCCCTGGGGTGTGCCAGTGCCCCCATCTCCTGGGGGACACCCGGTCCCAGATACAGCTCCCCCCACCATCCCGGAGAAGTCACTACAGCCCTGGCACAGTGATGGGTTTTCTCCATCTGCTGCAGAGATTCCCCTTCCTGTGCCAGCACTTACTGGTTTTGTGATTTGCCCATAGAAATGCTGTCCTAATTGCTTGGCTTAATTTGTCCTTTATACCTGCAAAATCTCAGCACACTGACCTGACCCCAAGCCTTTTTCACCCGGCTTATGACCCACCACCTCTCACCTTCTCCAGCTTCTTCTCCATGCTGGCTTCTTTACAACATTATCCCTGGCCCTCGTGTCATTTCCATCTCCTGCTTGTCCCTGCTGAGGCAGACCTTTTGTGGGGGCAGCTGTGCTGGAAGAGAACATCTGACACATCTGGTTCATGAGCAGAGGCACAGCTTCATTTGGAAAATACCTTCCCACTGAACATCAAAGGTGACATCTTCCAAACACCAAGAGCAAGGCAGCAAACAGTCCACTAGACATGGCTGAAAAGTTGCTAGGTGTGCAAGAGCCTGAGTATCCTCTTACTCCCTGATTTTCATTAGAAGAGAGGAGACAAACCTCTGGAGTGTAACATGAGTCACAGCTCTCAGATTGCAAGTGCCTCCAGCACTGTACTGGCCGCTGTCTTAGTCAAAAGAAAGTTAGTTGACTTTATTTTTAATATTAATCGATTTCAGTGGGTATTTCTGATGAGATGAAGCCATGCAGGTAACAACTCAAAGCTGTCACTGCACTGGGCAAGGCCCAGTGGGCACATCCAGCTCACCAAGGGCACAAGTTGTTTTCTACTTGCATTGTCCATAACACATCAGGAAATATAAAAGAAAACTCACCTGAAACCTTGAAATCTCGTCTGCCATCACAGGCTGTTGCAGAGACACCGTTTAGGCTCATAATAGCAAAAAGAGATTTCAAACATTCAAGAAAGAATAGCAGTAACATCTTTCTCCTAAATGTGACAATCCTTTACTTTCAAGCAAATAGACCCTTATTGGCTGTTATCAGTCCTTCAGAAAACCTCCAGCAAAATCAAAGCAAACAGTGATACATCAAGCTGAAAAATGTTTAATTCAAAAGATAAGTTGCTTTCCAGCAAGCCTTCCTCATGTTTAATGCTGAACCAGCTCAGGGCACAGCCCACCCTGGTTTGCTTCTCTGGGTTAATTTGAAAAACAATAAAGCAGGAAGGCACTACTTTGGATCCCATCAATGCTATTAAACCAGGGCAAGTGAGCATCATGTCAGAAAACAGTAAATGCAGCAGTAAAATAATACTCTCTCTCCCTTCCAAGATACTGAGCAGCTTCACAAAAATTTGGCTGGATTGGAGGGGACCTTAAAGGTAGCCTAGTTCTAATCCCCTGCAGGAGGGACACCTCCCACTAGACCAGGTTGCTCAGTGTCCCATCCAGCCTGGCCTTGAACACTTCCAGGGATGATGAGGTAGTTAGGTTTCCTTCCATCAGATTTAGGAAGAGCTTTGAAAGCTGATGGGAACAACCTGGCAGAGTGTTTGATGCTGCTGGGTGCAGAGCCCAGCTTAGCTGGACCACAAACTTCCCAGAGCTCGCTGGTGCTGCAGATGCTGGCTCTGGGCAAGTCTGACGAGTTGCAGGACAAGACGAGGATGTCAGTGTGTTGTACAGTCCCTGCTATGATTCAGTACCCAAATGGTAAATATTGGCTTATGCAGCTGCTAATTCCCTCAATATTTGCTTTTGAGAGACAGAATCCTATTGACTTCTCAGAATCAGACAGTCTATGCATGATTATAAAATATCTCCTTATGGGGGAAAAAATTATTTTCAATTTACATTGCTGCAAACCAAAAGCAATTGCTGTAGATCTACTTTGCAGTCAGAATTGGGCTCTCAGTTTAAAAGCTGAAGTGCCACCCTCACTGTGGATGGGCAAATACACAGAGTCATTCCACAGGCTTTAGTTAGCAGGTATGAGAGCAGTGGGCAGCACAAGCTCTGATACCTGGCACATCCAAATGAGCTGGCACTAGGATCACACCATGTTTTGTTATGGACTAAGGCATGTATTGGGGGAGCTTACAAGCAGTTCATTCCACAGTGTGGAGAAAGGAAGGAGTGAGGTGGACCAGCACAGTTACAAAACCAGCAGAATATAAAAACCCAGCCCACAGTCACTTTCTTCCAGTTCTTTTCTCCTAAGGGACTGGGGGTGCTCCTGCTGCCTGTGCTGGATACCAGCAAGTACTAGCAGCTCCACAAGACCAACAAAGCAGTCTTGGTTTACTGTGACAGCTGTGCTGGACATTTTTGATGAGGCTGTAGGTCAGTGCCAGTGCCGTCAGACAAGGTGGCTGTGAGAGGTGAGGCTCCCAGACTCGCCACTGCAGGGTTTAAGTGCCAATATGTCCTGAAAGGACATAGCTTCTTCATTGAGGGCTGCTTTGTGTGACCCAGGAAGCTCAGTGCCCCCACCACTCTGACATGACATCCTCACAGGGGCAGCACCAAATACCAAGGGAAATACAGAGGGAAACCATGACTGCCTCTTCGACCATCACCCCACTGTCCTTAGAGAGTCATGGCAAGAGAAATGCAACGTGAGCTCCCTCCCATCAAGCCTCATAATGGTGAACATCCTGGCTGGGTACGGCCTCTGCAGCAAGGTCTCACCAGCACTGTTCACCATTCCCTTGTCTGGGACACAGCCCACTCCCCATGGTCCCTTGAGCTCCTCGCTCAGTGTGGACAGCAAAGAACCAGCAGTGTCTTTCAGGGATTTTTAAAGCCTCTTTCTCTGCAGTTCCATATTTCTACTGAGGAGGAAACTCACTGCTCTTTTCAGGTTTCTGAGGACTTGCTGCACCCCAAATGCTGAGGGCACTCAAAGAGGCACGGGGGGGGGGCTGTGCTGGAGGGAGGACTGGTGACTGGGTACTGCCACAGCAGCACTCACTAAAAGGGATTATGTTTCTGAAATCTTCTTGCTTAACATTCCTCAGCCGGACCTTTCTCAGTTACACTTTTATTTTTTAATGCTCCCATTTCAGACTTGAGCATTAAGGTTTAGGGACTTTGATTCTTCTTTGTTCTGGTATGAGGCACCAAAGACTGCCGTCAACAGGCTTAGCAGCTGCTCCGGCAAATATTTGGCTCTGGGATATGAGCACTAGGCTCTCTCACAGCCTTGCCTGTCAGACTGTTAGAGGGAAAGTCTCTGAGGTGATTAGTCAACTAATATATCTAATAAGGGGTTTAAGCAGCAATCCATTATGTTTAACAATTCTGAGACTCATTTCCCTTTTAGTGTGCTATACAAGAGACGACAGTGCAGGGAGCAGTTGGCTGAGCATCCAATTCTCCCACCACCAACTGAATAAGCCTTATTTAAGTTTATCATCAATTTTGCTTTGGCATAATTGATTGCCCAGATGTGTGAGAAGCTTTTACAAACAGCATAGTTCCTGCTGCTACATGCTTGCAGGCTGGGCTGCAGCTATGGAGGCCCAGGGAAGGAGCAGGCATTTACTGCAGCAAAACAGAGATACACAAGTTCATCACTCTATTTCCCTGCAAAGGAAACACAGATACTGGTCTGTTTTTTTTTTTTTTTGGGATAAAAATGTTTTAAAGTGCGCTCAAGCAATGACTTGTTAAGGGAAGAGAGGAGATTTGGCTTACACCTTCTTTCTGTTCCATAATTAAAAAAAAAAAATCCAGAAATAATTTGTTGTAAAAAAGTCTCTCTACACTTTTAAAACTGATTCTGTTGGCAATCTATTAGAAAAAAATCCTATTCCTCAAGTTATAGAACCCTAAGGGGGAAAAATTTTAGCCAAACTATATATTAATATGCATTCTGTTTCTGATAAAATCTGTTTCATTCCAGCATCTATTAATATTTGGACAAAGGGATCTCCTTGTTAATGCTCATACCCTTTTATTTTCTATAGGGATCTTACAGTGCATGTTCCCCAGAGTCACCAAGAATCAAGTAAGGCCAAACTTCTCTGCAAATTTAACTTCAGCCATAACTTGAGTCCCATTCCTGAGTCGGTGCCAAGAGTCCCCCTGGCACATACGGATGCAGCACTACTGGGACACGAGAGCCTTTGTGTGGTGCTTCCTGCTGCCACTCTTGCCTGAGGCCAGGGAGCTCCAGAGTCACATCCCCAGGTCTGGCAACACGAGTACCATCAGCAGAGAGCTGTGACATTCCCGAGCAGGCAGAAGCAGGAGAGAGCCCGTCCCTGTGCTCTGGAGGAAAGTATCTGCCACGGTCTTGCCTCGCTTCACATGCTCCCCCCTCAGATTCAAGAGCCTGAAGGCTCTGTGTTAAAAAAAGCCTCTTGCAAATTTAGCTGCAAGTAAGGAGGCAAGAGAGGAGTTTTAGGGCTTAATTTTCCCTTGCTGTGTCTATGTGACTTAATTGGCACAAAAGACTTCCAAGCTTTATTTTGGTGAAGCCTTGGTGCGATCAAGTGTATCCTTTGTAGAAGAATCTCTCCATCTAGCTTATATAAAGAGAGAGTTTTCCCTCTGAAGGCACTATTCAAATACCAGTACCTGCTATCAACTCATCAGTACCATTCTTATTTTGCCATACTAGCCTTGCATTTGGGGCCTGATTTGAGACCTATTAAAGGAACTCAAGCCTTGCTGTAATGAGCAGGCCCTTAAAACACACCCAAAAGGCCATGAAAAAATAAAAATAATCCGTTCAACAGCTTTGCAGGCTAAATCTCAAATGTATTTAACACTGAACTCTTGCTGCAAAGCTTGTGGGGGGATAAAACAAACAAGCCTCGGTCCGCTGGATTGCTTTAATAAAAGGTTTATTGGAAATATTTTTGTGCAGACATACAACAGTCAACAATGCTGTTCAAAGCTACAAATTGTCTAAGTTTTCTGAACCTTCTAAAAATACAAGTAAATGACCTTCATTTGTATTCAGTCTGGGAGGGAAACAAACTCCACTGTAATGCAATGCTGTATTTAAACTACCAGAGGACATTAATAGGACCTGAAAATGGTAACACTTCTAGAGGAAAAAACCCACACACTACCGCTGCTCTGCTGGGAGCCAATTAAACATCCCCCCACAGCATCACTCCTCTCTGCATATCCAGATTAAAACGTCTCCATCTGAAACAATATTTAAGCAATTTGAGTACAGATATGACAGACAAGCGGGCACATGACTTGGCTCGCTGATGAAAAAGATGCTGCTAAAGATCCTGTCACTCAAGACGCTGAATATTTGACCTCCCAGTGCAATGGGCTGCACTTTGGGGGCAGGAGGAGGGGCTGGGGGAGGTTTTCAAGTCAGACAACTCTTCCAGCACACACATGTACACAGTTCCAGAGAGCTTGGCTGCCTCACTGCTTTATAACTGAAGCCCTTTAAAAAAAAATAAAAATTGAGCAACAACTTTGAGCAACTTTCCAGTCTAGGAACTCTTGACAGTAAGAACAGAAAGTACCCTCGTTCCCTTTCTGAATCAACATATCAACCAGAAGGGCAGAGGAGAGCATATGCACTGTCTGGTGAACTCCATGTTTTCTAAGAAACCCTGCAGATGTTTTGAAATTGATTTATGCCAAGACAACATCTGGAACATCTTCGCAGGAAAACCACCCAGTAAGGTAGTTGGAGTTTAAAACAATCATGTCTTTCTGTTAATGTTGGGTTTTTCCCTTGGCTTCATTGCTCCATAATTACAAGGGTGCTGACCTTCCAGCTATGCACAGTGACAGTTTGGCAATATATTAACACTTTTCTTCATCGTTAGACTTCTGAGTGATTGCCCAGAGCTGGGACTGCCCACACAAAATTTGTCATTTACCAACTTCTTTTCCTCTTTAGTAGCTACAAAGATGCTGAAGGAGAATGGACCTCTTGTGGCAGATTTCAGGAGAACTTACCTTCTTCATAAAGGAAAGGCTTTGGATAAACATCAGTACTCAGCCACTTTACCTTCTGTCCACACCACAAATGAACATGACATGAGTCCAAATGAAACAACCCCTGGGCTTCATACACTATCACAAAGAGATCCAAGTCCCCAGACTAACTATACCTTTGCACTGGCCTGAGGGACAGAAACCTGCCCAGGAGCGACATCTAAGCAGAAGTCCCACAAACTCTCCATGATGGACTGTCAGTCAGGACTGAAATAATTCCAGTGCTCAGTTCTGGTGAGTCCATGAGGCAAAGGGGAACCACTAAACAATTTAGCAATCCTCATAACCCAGGAAACAATCTGCTAGAGACAAAGTATGCTAAGCAGAGGACACTTCTGGCAGGGACTCATTCAAAGCCCAGAACTCAGCTTGGTACCAGAGAAACTCAGCTTCAGGAGGTAACAATGCTGCACAAATTCTCATCTCAGCTCTGCTCCCTTCCCAGAGCCACAGAAAGGAAACAAAGAAATCAGCTTTATCACAGCTCTTCATGGGTGCCTGAGGAATCCCTTCCCTCACTAACCTCTAACAGCAGCAATGGTCTTGGCCAATCTATTTTGTTTCCCAGTCCCTTCACCTCTCCAGACAGCCCATCCAAAAGCACATTCCTGGCCAGATAAACTCAGTCAGGCTGTCTAGGTTTCCTGCAGGTCATTGAGAACTGATCACCTTTGGGATTCAGTTTTGTGGCCAAGCAGTGCAGGGCACTTTCTGGTTTTCATTTGCCAACAAAAGCTCAAAGCCTCCATTAATCTTACTGCTACATATGGAAAAGGTACCCATATGGATTTATTTTGTTGTCACCTATTGTGTTGACCTATCCTGTGGCCTTCTCCGGACACACAGCTCTGGTCACAGATGCTGAAAGGTAGTGATGCCTCTCTTGGGTGTCTATAGGATACTGGGAAGAGATGAGTACCAAGAATCCTTCCTGACAGGACAGAAGGGGTCCAGCTGTTTGGAGGCTGAGGAACATGCATGGTCAGTGCTACGTTTCAGAAGCAGACTGCTACCCAGATACACCAGGTATAGCATAGATACAGCCAAATTCTCCTCTCCAACCCCTCAGGTATTTCATACCATCACCATTTCTTGTTAGACTCAATGGGACACAAAGAGCTCTCCTGCAACCTGACTGAAGTTTAAGGCATTGATACTGTGTGATGATTCAAAACTAACCTCAGCACTTAACGCTAATGAGAAATCTGACAAACCCAAGGTGCGTCTCAGGACCAAGCAGTCAATGCCTGCTCTGTTTCAAACCTGAGCTGTGACAAGTATGCTCCTCAGAGCATTTAAAGATTAAATTAAGTCATTATTTATAAAATCAAAGGAGAATGTAAATGGAGTGTCACTAGTTTTCACTTGTGACTGGAGGTAATGTGACAATGGAAGATTTAGTGAGTTAGCCTAAAAGGGCAAACTCAGCCTGCAGGACAGGGACAGTGTAAGGACTGTGCACCTCTCGGGCACTTGGATTGTCCAGAGAGGGCCGGATTGCACCCTGTGTGGCCACTGACCATGCCCCCACATTTCACATATTCACATAAATAAAGCTTTCTCTGCTTTATTTATGACTTTATTATTATGACTGTTTCCCAGCAAACACGCTCCAGTACATGCTGTAAAAAATAATGTAATCTTGGTAACAGAAGACTTCCCTGCACCATCTCCTATGAGCTACTGGCTGAGGCAGGGGAAGAGAGTGCACAGTTTTGGCATGCACTAAGGGGTGTGTAGTCTAGTGAAATGCAGATTAGTGGGGCTTGACTGTTATCTTAATTTACAGCCCATATAGCTCATGTTAACTCTACACACATTTTTAGATACATTAGCAGCTTAGTTTGACCCAGATACTTTTATTGGTTATTTGCCATTTCTCCTTGACAAGTTATTACTGACTTCCCATTCTAGCTCCCTACAGCAAGACCTGAAGCCCTGTCATGGAAAAGAAAATGTCAACAGACTTCTCAGCAGTGCTCAGAGCAGCTCAGGCTCCCGCTCGCCAGCTTTCAATTGCTACTAGGCAATCATTAAAGGAGCAGCAGCTTCTATGCAAGCTGCAATTATGGTGTTATAAAAAGCAGCAACCAGAGCCAAATCTAATTCAGGAAAATCACCACTTCCATCTGAATATTCAAACCCATCTCCCTCTGGTCAGTGCAGAGAGCTGCTCAGGAAGCCCTTTTCTGATCAACCCTCGGTAGTTAAGTCTGGACAGTCACGCAGAAATCCCTCATTCCTTCTGCTCCGGCACCCTGTCTAGTTGATAACATTTTCACGCAGCACTTTCAAAGGCTGCTGTTACTGCTCCGTGCATTTGCCCTAATGAACAAGGAATTCTGTTGATGCAGAGCAGCTGTCATTCTTCTTCTGCTAACACAGCACCCGAATACACCTCATCACTGCTCATCAAGACAAGCAACTCCAACACCCGGTCCACGGCACATTACAATACATTAATTCCTGTAATGACTCCAAAGAACAAGAGGAATGCCAGGTCTTGACCTGGGTGGGTTCTACAGAATTAACTCAGCCAGAGATTAAGGCCATACAGTGATGATAAAGTCTGACCCACTAGCCCCAAGTGTCACATACTGTATAGCCCAGTGACAAATCCCATGTGCAATTCCCATTGAGCTGACAACCAACACACGTATCTCAGCCTAAGCCACCATTCACTCTAGGGAGGGTTTTTGTTTGTGACACACACTGACCTCAATTTACAGGGAGGTTAAAATGATACAGCCCATAGTCTGCACTAATAAAATAAATCACATCAGACGACAGCTGCTCCTCCCCAACACTTTTCATTATGTTCTGTAAAATTTTGTTGCCCTAAGTTAAGAACAGAAGAAACTCCAGGATCCCTTCTATTCTCTGCTCAACACATTTACTTCCCATTCTTCATTATCCAAAGGCTTTTAAAAGTTTTTTTTCTGCAGCCTCATGAAAAGCCTCCAAATTGTTTACATGCCAATGTTTGGTGTGTAGCTTAGAGTACAAAGACTAAGCTGATCTCATTTTGCCTTGGTGGGAAGTTAATTTTCCTTGTGTTTTTACAAAAGGAAGAAACAATTAGCGGTTCTGAGGAGAGGCTTACACCACACATTTCCTAAACAGATTTGGTTTCTAAATAAAAGGAAGTGCTTAACAGGTTATATCAGCATTAAGATTTAAAAGCTCCTGGGATCAGGTTTATTCCCTCCTTATTTATTCTCTGCACTAGTATTTGTGCCTTTAAACAGAATTCCTCTCCCAGAAAATACATACATCCACACTTGGCCCCTTGACATTCATGCCTATGGCAAAATTATTTGCACGTTTTCCTTATTGCATAATTGTCTCATTAGCACTGCAGAAAGAAGCTGATGACTTTTCCCTCTGTGCCATCAGCCTAATCCAAGACCAATCCTGACTGGTGCTGCAGGAGCAAAATTTGCCTTCTCCAAAACAGAAGGGGACTCCGAACCTCTGAGGTGGCACAGGAAACTGAATTACAGCACTTGAGTTCTGGCTTTTACTCGCAACCCTTACAGAGGACTGAACCAGTAGGCCAGGCTGGAGCTTTCCTTTCCTTTGCTAAACATAAACATTCATATTCAAATTGCTTTCGGATATATTTAAATCAATAAAAAATTCTGGATGATGGTCAATAGGGCAAAAAACAACGCCAACTTTTTAAATACACAGATGTCGTATATACATTAACCACAAAGCCTGGCTTAAACACAGCAGTATTTACTTTATACTGTTCAGAAACGTGGCTTGGCGACTAAAATTAATAGAACTTGTCTGGAGGACAGCATAGGCTTTCTAAGAGCTCTTTCAGCTTTAACTTATGCCCCAGTTTTTGCCTTTTTTTTTTTTTCCTTCAAAATTCCAATCTATGCAGCAGCACGCCTGTCCCAGTGGCACAGCAAGGCCATGGAGCCAGCATTCCTTCCAGGGCTCATGGATCTGAGTGTTTTGGGAAGCCTGTTGATGGATCAGATCTAGAAGAGGGACTGGTTTGGCTGAAAAAACAAACAGCAGGTCTTCTCTTCACAATAGCCAGTTCTGTGTGTGTCCATGTGCGTGCACACACGTGTGTAATCCCTTCCTGCCCTCCCCTGTAAACCTCTCTCACCTGGCCAGGGGAAGGCTTCTTCAGGGTTACACTATCAGCCTCCTATGGAGATGTACATCTTATCAACATGTCTGAGAAGATGGTACCTTTAAATTAAAATTCTCACTGTTTTGTTCTACTATTAAATGGGGAATGGGGTCATGGAGGGATGTCCCAGGCTACATTTGAAGTGCACATCCAAATATATCATGAAGCACTATGAGGAGGCACCCAGTTGAGTTCATCTTTGTGTACAATGCCATGCACTCACGACAGCTGCCCTGCCAAGCTCTGACTTCCATATCCTGGCTGTGTGAGTAAGCTATTAGTTGGGTTTCAGAAAGCTAAGATAGAACCCTAATATATCCTGTAAGAGGGCAAGAAATATTCTAAGTAATTGATTGCTATCTTGTCTTATTCTGTCATAAGAAGGCAAATAAGCATTTTGAGCTACAAACTGTGTTGCAATCAAAAATTTTACGCCAAATGGTCTGTTGAAAATTTCAGCCAAATTAGTAAACAGTGAATACAAGAAGGAGTAAAGTCTGCATGCAGTCGTGTGCACTTGGTCTGTGTGTAACAAAACAGGAAATCTCAGCACCCCATTCCAATTAAGCAAAGGCTGATTTCTCATGGAACATAAATTTTCTACTTTTCCCCCAGAACAACCTTATGCCGATGTTTTAAATAGTGGTAAAACATTGTTTTTAATTTCACACCTCACATAGCACAGTCAAATGCTTCATAACAACATAAACAAAACTTTAGGCAGAGCTTTGCGACTGAAGACAAACAATGATTTCCCCCCACAATATGCACTCAAGGTTTGCAGGGAGAATACAGAAACTTGTTGGCTAAGGCCACAGAAATGAGTTCTCTGGTGTTTTGGCTGCTGCCGCCAAAGCTAGTCAAGAATGTGTTAACAGTGGATGCATTGATCCAAATCCCATTATTCCCACCACCCATCAAGGAATAATTTATTCTATTTCTGTTCTCCTTTTGGTTGTATCGTAGGATCGAACAACTTGAGATTGGGAAACAACACCGTGTTCTTCTTGAGAAAATGCATACCCATCTGAAAAAGCAAAGGAAGAAAAAAATAAATCAGTAACTGGAGTTGAGCTCAAGAGCACAGACCACTTTTAGGAACAGTTTTAGGCATCACTGAAGTTATGTGATTGAGACTGCAACCATCTTAATTTCTGCGCTCTGCTTCTGACGTTTAGAGCTGCACACTGCACTGCCCATGTGGCACAGAAAGGGCCAGCTCTGTCCCTCTGCTCCCCCCACCAGGTCAGTGCACACAGTCACCAGTGCTCTCTGAGTTAACCTAATAAGCTACAGATTGATTTGAACACACTCCCGTAGTACTCCCATAGTGGCAGAGCTTCTTCAAAAGCTTAACAGAGAAGTAGAGGTTTGCATTTTGGCTTGACTCCTCTGTAGTCTGCTTGATACCAGCAGTTTCTCTGGAGAAACGTGGGAATGTCTAGCTCACAACCAGATTTTTCTCACATCTTCCTCTTAACTCCCCTCAGGATTTTTTTATTTTACACATTTTCAAGTGGCATCTGACAAATGACACCATGAAACTCTTGATCCTCTTGACCCGTCACTTATATTTTGCATAGAGCAAACACACATTCTGGAGGTGTCTATTTTGTTAATCCTGCTAGCTAGCACAATCCTGCGGTCTCCCTAGAAACTACCCAGATGAAAACAACCACACGTCTGATTTCTTTTAAAGTACTGTGGACAGGCAAGTGACATTTCTGATGGCATCTGCAGAACACCACAATGCTGGTAAAACAGTCACGAAAAGTTAATGGGCCAACACGATGAAACAGCAGACTTGCAGATGTGGCCCCACAGAAAATTCTGAATGGAAAACTACCAAAGGACAGGAGATTTTTTGACACCCTGAGTCACAAGCACAACAGGAAATCTTTGCCAGTAAGTGAAGGGAATTCAAAGAGAAATACGTATAGTCACATTGCTCCAGTGACATCTGCCTCATGGAAGTGATTGCAGGACAGCAGGAACCTTGATTTGATAACATGACCAATAATCCCAGCATCCCATTTTATTTTCCCTGAGTGATTTCATGCCAATATCCATACTGCTACAGAGGCACAGGTTCGTTTTTCCTGCCTGTAGCTGAAGGTTCACAGAATACATTCATAAAGTGCAAACAGTCTTTTGGAAAAAAGTATGCCCATACTGGATCACTGCAAAGGAAGTACGATGTACAAAACAGGCTTTCATTTAAAAAAGGGGTAGATTCACACCTAAACAAACACCTCCAGTGGGTTTGTTCCATGTGAAGGGCCAGCATCCTGTTAGCTTTTTTGGCTAAATTCTCCATGGATAAGTCAACTTGGCCAAAGACCACAAGCTTAAGCCCTAGAAAACTGAAGGCCACGTCCCATTACCTGATTTGCATCGAGGCGGCTTTGCCATATTTACTTATCCATAAGATCATCCAGCGTTGTGGAGTCTTCAACTGCCACAACTACTGCAAATCCAGCACTGACCACACAAGTCAGTCCTGGGTGTCATCTTCCCATGATTTGCTTATTCCCAGTGCTAGCATAGGCCTGCAGATAGCCAGGCAGCCCAGTCACGTCACAACACCAGTGCAAAATTCAGTCAAAGGAACCTGTTCGCCTCTCTCACACCAACAGGAAACACCTCAATACAGCAAGAAATTTCAGGCTGAGATGATCTGTGATTAAAAATACCAGGGGTATCCTTACATCTTCATGTCCTGCATCCATCCTGGACTACCAGCAACGAGGGTTTTGTGCGTATGTCATGGGAAAGGCTGTGACCCCCCCAAGGTTCTCAGCTGAAGCTCAACATTTGGCAGTTCATTTAAGACTTTTCCTGTAGATCTCTATACAGGAAGATGAGTTCATATTACATTTTTCTATTCAGATTACAACTAAAATTGAACTTCAAGCTGTTTAGGCAGCTGACTGTGCCTTGTGGAATCAAAATGCTGAGAATGCTTGAGCCCCATCCGCACTCCCCAAGCAGTTCTACATTTCCACTGTTTCCACACCCCATCCAAAAACAATGAAACTTGCCATCTGTCAGTTACTAGGGAACTTTCCGGAAGTTTGAACTTTTCCCCCAACTCCAGTTTTAAAACCACACCTATGAGCCTGCCTTGGGAACAAGGCCCTCATTGTTCAGCTGTCCTGCAGTAGCCCAAGGAAGGAGCACATTTCTTTGGGGCTTTCTGGGCACCACCCACTCACCCTCACAGAAGGAAGGACCTTTATGCTCTGAGACTTTCTTTTAATGGAGGAAAGGGGCACTTTTGAATATCTGTCAATGGGGCTCATTTGTTGAGAAGAGATTCACGTTTTCATCAAATCTAAGGTTTCCCTGGTATCAGATATTATCAGGCAATCTACTGAATTTTAAAAGCATCCTGTTGGGTTTCCTTAAAGCTTTGACATTCTATGAGTAGATCCAAATCTAGTCTCCTATCAGGTCTCTAATTTAATGCACTCTTTTTCTGTTCACTGCAATGGCTGTTCTGGTCTGTGCAATGCTGGACTACAGCAACCATCTCAATGGGTGTGCCTTGAACACAGACAGCAACATTGTGCAAGCTCAACAGCACTCTCATGGGCAACAGCTTCCGAGACCAGGACCAGAAAGGGTCCAGAAGGGCTCTTTTTATTCCAGAAGATCTCCTCATGGAAGGACTGTTTACAGTTTTAGTCACTTCAGGGATTTATTTTAGAGGCCTTCTACTCCTTGCAGTCTCCTCTGACACACCCAAGTTGTCTGTCCCAGGATTTGCTTAGGCCAGTCAGCAAGACAGCAGTTGTCACTGGCAGCTCTTCAGAACCTTCACCTGCTGCAGCATTTCACTAGTTTTTACTGCAGTTTAGTACAGTCCAAACTATAAAATGCACCCTTTTGTTTCCTTTGGAGAAAAATGCCCAGATTCAAATCCAGTAAAACTTATAGGGAGCTGGGGAGTTGTGAGGGACTTTCTCCTTTAGGAAATACTGCTTCTTAGATAGCAAAACTCTCTCTGACATAATGAAAACCAACATTGTGGTATCACTTGGCCAGCCAAATTCTGTCTCAGACGAAACATTTGGTTCTGCAGAGTTTTTAAGGATATTTGCTGTGATGTCACAGTTCGCATTTACCAGTTAAAAAGTGAACGCTAACTCAGCTTTGACCTCTCCAGCAACCATCTTCTGTTTAACCTGAGAAAGGGAAAGTTGCCTAAAATCTTGAACAGTTTGACTAATGCTTACAGAAGTAATTAATTTCTCTTCTGATAAACCATGCCTGTGTTTTCTTAAGGACCCAAGAGGAATTCCTGACAAATGGCCCCATCTCTTTAGTCTCAGATACCAAGTGACTGGTATTTGCAAGTAGAAAATAGAGTCAGATGCCACAGCATCAAATTCTAAACCAATTATTCCTATTTCTTTTTCCTAAATTGATATTAAAAGATTGCAACTCCACTTAACAGTCAACAAACATGTAGCTTGGAAAAAATGCAGAATGTATATTATATTTCAAACACATGCAAGATAAGAGGAAAAAGAGTTTAAAAAGCATCTCAAGTAGCTCCCCTGTTGTTTTTCAAATAAAAATGCACTAGCAGAAAAGTGAAAGGTAGAAGGTGTCTGCTAGTGGAGAATAAATGGCAGGATTAGAGCCCTCAGCATGAACACATTATTATTATTTATTATTTGTCAGCCCCCATACTGTGAAACGAACCTCAGATGACAGGTGCTTTTTCTCCACTGATTAATAAGGTGCAAACCATATGCTCTGCATTCAGATTTACTCTATGAAATCACCATATTCTGTCGAAGGAAGAGGGATTTTCTTTGCTAGCATAGGAAAAGCCGTGCTTAATGGGAGCAGGACTCAGCTCTATTTCTAAAGAGCATATTGAGACAAATAAAAACTGAACATCAGCAGGGGCCTTACAGGAGGGAAATCACTCTAGAGGGATGCTGTGGAACTTTCCTTATAGATGGAGGGTATCCTTCCCATCCTCTGGGGCCACAGGTGATACAGGTTAGTCATGCAGGAGGAAAGGGGAGGTCAAGAGCCATCTTTTATATCTACAGAGTTTGTTTAAAGGAGGTGCGACTCTCACAAAGGCACAGTAACAAGAAAGACAAGAACCTGGATGGAGAACTGGAGAAAACCTCACTGCCAGCACACCCTCTGAGGGAGAGTTTTTGGAAATCATTATTGCTCCTTCCCTCAAGGGTGAGCCACACAGCATGCTAAAGGGAAGGGTCCAAAGACACATCTGAAAGGAGTCTGGTAGCATTTCCTGCTCATTCCTAAGACGTTTCAGAAAGCGGATGGCAATGGGGAATGACCAATTTCACCAGGTACCTTCACCAGGAGTGAACACAGCCTGGGCAGCAGTGTTGTCAGCACTGCCTAAAAGATTGCACTGAGATGGTTTTATGTTAGCATCTGAGCTTGACAATCATACGCAACTCTTCCACTAAAGTCTCCTGACAATGCTGTGCAAACAGGAGCTTCACACTTTTTTTTTTTTTCATAAACTTCCCAACAGTTATACTCACAGAAAGGAACCACAGTACAGTGGTGTACTTTGACAGTACAGCCAGAAGACAGATTTCTTTCATGCTTCTGAAAGTTCTACACAAGTCACAAAAACAAAGAGCAAGAAAAACAGCCACGAAGGTTTTACTTTAAGGACATACCCTTCCAAACGGACAGGGGCTACTCTCCAAGGCAGCCATTCTGAGCCAGTTTCTTTAATGAGAGGAGGTGTTTGAGACACTAATCCTGGCTGGCACTCCCATATGGCACCGCTGTGGCACTGGCTGTGTGGCTCTGTTGCCCACTTTGGGGGCTGGATCCACAAGAGCCTGGTGCTACATGGGAGCACCCCAGCCATTCATCGTGCCTTAAGGTCTTGTGCCGTGCTAATGCTTTTGGAGAAGGGCTGGCTCACCAACAGAGAGCTAAGGAAACACACAGTGAGCTTCTGCCTCTTGTACAGGGCTGTGTAGCCTTACCTCAGCTCTTTCCTCCCACCACTGACCAGAAATAGCAGTCCAGAAACTCCATATGAGATTTTTTTCTTTCCATGTGACTGGAAACAAAGCTGTTTAGGCATTGCTTCCTCCCAAAACATTTGGAAATGGTTGCTGTCAAAAATAAAGTAATTTCCAACCCAGTACTGCATCTTTACAATCTGTGCTAAGAAATTTAATCCCATTTTCATTCCTTGTTGGGACAAAGGCAATCCATTTGCTTAAACTTTTGTCAGCTCTAACTAAACAAACCATTTTCCTGCTTTATATGTAAGCAACAGATTCTGAGTTGAAGTCACAAAAGCAACTTTTGGTCTTCACAGCCTGGGAACTTAGGGTCTGGTGGAAACATATGAACAGTTCAAGACTTCAAACAGAGTACTTGTAGTGTGATTTAAGATACCAGCCCGGCATGTCAGGGCTACTGCCCTATTCATCAACTCTTTGCTTTGAAGATTTCTAGCATTTAGTAAACAGTTGTACAATTTAGGGTTGTGAAAACAGCACATATGTTCCCTGGATTTCACATGGCCTTGTACATATAGCAGCTATGCAACACTGGAAAATAATATTTGACAAGGGATGACAGAAGTCATGGATACATTACAAAAATCATCTTTCAATCCTAACAGCTTCACAGTCAAAATTTATGTTCATGTGAAAAACAGATTGTTGATTGTAACGTATCCTGACTGGCCTCACTCATTTAGCACTTAATCATTTGCATTTATAGGGAAGCTGGCTATCCAAATTAGGGTTTATTTTGATCTCATTTTTCTTTCTCAATAGCTCTTCACCTACTAACAACCTGATGATGTGCTTTTTGACACTAAAAGTACATATTAAGTCTGACTAGTTACCTCTGCTGTATCTCCTTTCTGCACTGCTTCACAGGTTTCACAGACTGTGGCAAATCCCCACAGCAGACTATTTTGACAGCCATTTATTTTTGCATTTTATGGATTTCTTCTGCCAATCATTGCTTTTGGAATCTCCTCAAAGAGCAGGTTTGCATGCCCAAAGCCATGTTGCTATCAGCATCCCTGGCTCCTTTATACAAAGGATTAAATCCTTGCAGAAATATGATCCACAGGGGTGCTCTGCTCACTGGCTTCTCTTCCCAGATGTAATAGGATTGATCGCCCAAGACCCTACATACCTTGACAGTGATGGCAGCCTTTCAATGGCTCTATCAAGGACAAAGACTATCAGATCCATCACTGGCCCACCCCTTCTATCAAATTTCCCATGGAAAACAAGAATACCTCAGGTTATTATCCCAGCCCTGCCTCCATGACCTGAGCCATAACAGTTCTGCTACAGAAGGAGACACAGCCAGCAATGAGATTTGACTCCTCTGTGATTCCTAAGCAGCCAGGGGTGTCACTTCCTCCTGCAATGGCAATACAAACCCCAAATCCCGAGTGTCTGCCCCTTGCCCTGTGTGCAGCAGTACTGCACACTGAGCGAGTTATTGTCTTTAATAAATAAGCCCATTGTAACCCCCAGTTTAATCACAAGAGAGGCTGCATTTTCTCACTAGAAAGGGCTGACTGGACTTCCTGGTCCCTCAAGACAGTGTGGTCCTTCAATGCATCTGGCCTACAGAGCTGCTAGAGATGATTTTAAATACTGTGGAAGCCACTGACAAAAACCCATCAGGTCCAGCAGACACAGGAAGATGAATAAATGGATGACTTCTACATCAACAAGAAATGCCATTTATTTGAAGCAGCAATAGTAGCCAGTTGTGACCTTGCTTCTCTTCCCCCAGCAGCAGACAAAGAGGGAGAGGGGAGAAGCAGCTCTTCAAGCCATGGCTTTCCTCACCAGCAACACACAGAACCCTAATGGCATCCCTGAAACATCACTGTATTCTCAGCTAGCCACAGCTAATATGACATTCCCTACAGAAATAATTTCTATTAGGCTCTACCACAACATTTATTTTACGCAGAGTTTTTGATTTTTAGACTATTCTTAAGACTATCAGAATTCTACCTTTAGAGAACCTGCGTACTGGGATTTTATCATTTGGGCTGTTGATTGGATCCCAGGGAATTAACCACATTTGAGCTCCCCTTGCCTAGGGCCAGATACACTAATTCCACTTCCAAATGTACGTGTCTTGCTTGGCAGCTCAGCCTCAGCGCCAGATTATCTCTACCTACAATTTAATTAAAAAAAAAATCACCCTTTGCTTCCCTCGTGTGAGGCTGCCGCTGTGAAGCGCACGCGGACGTGAGCCGCTACTTACGTGATACACTTTGCTGGACAGAGTGAGCGCGGAAAAGGCTCGGAGGAGTTTTCCTGCCGAGCCTTTTTAACAAATGGTCACGTTCGTTCACGCTAAGGGAGACAGAAAGAGAGAAAACACACCAGTCAGTAACCAGATAATTTCAAGGTAAAAGTCAACTGCATTTAAAGTAGCTGGTGGCTTTGACTTTGCCAGTACTAAAGGCGGCTGTAGCATGAAAAAGAATTTTCTCTTTCTTTAAACTGCACATTATCAAGAGAACTCCTCCTTTCTAAGGACATTTTGTATAAGTCTACTTTTTGTTAATTCATCTCTAATATCACCATCATTGTGATTTCTGAGTGCCTGATGCCTCTAAATTATTACAAACCATATCAGAAGTCTGACATTGAGTGATATGGAATATTAAGAAGATTTCACTTTAGAACTATGCACATGAATCACAGCATCCACAAACTGCCTTAGAGAGAAGGAGCAAAGAATTGTAGCTTAGCACAAGGTAGAAGGCTTCTATCACACCTGCAAAATGGCCTGAAGCAACCAAAGGTAGGACCCATAGTTAATTCTGCCTTCTAAAGAATGCTCTCATTTTAACCTCCCATATGAAGAGAAAACTTCCTATCTGGTTTCTTTTATTAAAAACTTCTTTGGTTTACACTGCTCTTGTTAGAGGCCTGAAAAAATTACTGCTGAATTTACAAAAGGTGAAAATACAAACTTAAGGTGAAAAACACAGTACGCTTACAACAGGTTTAATGTACCTACAAAAATTATTAGAGGCACTCCCCACTTTGATTTTCATAAAAACCGCAACACTCGTTTCATCAAGAACTTCATGCCCAGAGTTAAAAGATGATGACTTAGATCCTGACCTTTCAGAGCACTTAATTACGTATATGAGTCCCACTAAGTTCAATGGGGTTTTAAAATAACATAGGCCTTCAAATCTCATTGCACTGGAATCTCAAGTAACTTAAATAGCAGATTATTTTCAGAAAGATATTAGAGTCCACTTTAGTTCAAAGTTCTCCACAATTAGTCTGTTTTTCCATCTCACCCTTATTCCTAACACTGAGATGCAGCTAGTGCACAGAAGGGATCTGTTTGCTGGTACAGCTCCTTGCAGTGCCTTTATCCCACTTGCCCCACATTTACACTGTGTCTCCATTTTCACAGTCTGCTTTTTCTTTCACATCTTTATTCACAAGGGGCAATTCCACTGATTATGCTGCAAACATGGATACACACCTGAATGCCAGTGCTGGTGTCTTTCTTGGGTTAGATTACAAATTCACACGCATTTGCTGTATGAAATGGAAATCCCAGCAAGCGCAGCTGCTGCTGTCGACATGCTAACAACAGTTTTAAACAAACAACTCCCTTTCACTGAAGGAGTTTGCTAACTTCAATCAGGAAAGTAACTGAAGAATCTCTGAGATGCCTGTAATATGTAATCCAGCCATGCAGGCTTATATTCCACTTAATAGTCCATTAGGATAATAGCCAGGCTCACAGTTCTCTGTTCAGTGCATAATGAGGTGTCCACAAAAGAAAGGGTGGAATCCTTCTCTTTTTCCTGTGACCTCCAAGCTCACACGTCTGAAGCAGAAGCTTGTAAAACCTATGGACTCCTCAAAATCTTCACAAACTCTCAGCATTTTCAGACACTTATTCTCTTCCCCTCCTTCCCCTGGCACCACAGAATCACACCTGAAATGGGTATGGCAGGTTACTTTCCCTGCCTGCAGTCAGTAGTATTCCCTCAACACAAAACAGACGTTGATAATAAATTTTGAAGCAGAAGTATTGATTCCAACTGAATTTGTCAAACAAACTCTAACAACTCTTGGCTCATGAGACCTGTATATGTTCAAAGAAGAAAGGATCACAGGTTTCCATTAAAACCAGGGTTACAGCATGAAAGTGTCAAAAAATCTTGGAGGACCCAACTGCTTAAAAACACCAAGACATGTTGCTGGCTGTAAGAAAATCAAGTACATACAGAAAGAAGTTTCTACCTGCTCCAAGCAGGCAGCATGATGGAAAACATGTACTACAAAGACTCACCAGGTAAGGGTGACACAATGGAAGGCACAAAGCAAGACATGAGACTCCTCTAACCTTTAACCTTCCTTGCTTAGGAAGTTGTCAGCCTGCAGCCACTACCGGTGCATGTGCAAACCAGTGAAGCTGTTTGTGCGACCTCCTGCTGACTGCAGAAGAGTGCTGGGGAACTTGTTAGTTTAGTAAAACACTGTCTGAACACACTGCTGTGCTGTGAATGACAGAAGTGCAATACTTGTGCATGTTCTGCAGGTAAAGAACATGTAGGAAGAGTCTTTCCTATCTCAGTAGGTGGGTGATTTAAAAAAAATGAATCTTAAGCCAATCAAAAATACTTGTAAGGGACAAATAAGCAATCTGCCACAAAATTCTTTCACTGAGAATGGAATTAACCACAGCAGAAAAACGCACAAGGAAAAATTCTTCATCTGCTTGTCCACCATGCAGCAACAGATGAAGTGCAGACCAGTAATGCTTAGCTTCTCATTCAGCGTGGAGGAAAATGTGCTGTCAAGGGACCTCTGAACAGGAGCAACACATTGCAGCTCTAAGAATGCCAAAGCCATGCTATCTTTGATATTGCTAATTATAATCAACAAGTTCAAAACTGAAGTCACATCTGATTTTCCCGTTTGGGAAATTATACTGCATTGTATCTATGCAGAGAAAGAAAAACTCACAGTAGAATTTGAGCATTTTTGGTTTAAATATGAGGGATGACTAAATAAACTGCAAGTCAAGACCAGTCAATTAGTATAAAATAAACCTTTAATACACAAAAGTTAATACAACACAGTTCTTCTGAATTGGATGACTATTTGATTTACTAACAGATATTAGATCTCCCAGTACAAACCCTGAAAGGAAAGAAAAGTGAAGTGGCTTTTTAAACTATTATCTGTTTGCACTCATACAAAGTCCTTGCTTTCAGGAAAGCTTTAATGTCACTTTTATGTGTTCACACTCATGCCAAGTCCCTGCTTTCAGAAAAGCTTTAATTTCACTTGGTTACCTCTTAGCCTGCTGCTAACAGGTAACAAAGTGAAAGCTTCTCAGTCTGCCTCACACCTTGATTCAAAAGTAATGGCAACACTGGACTCACAAGCAACAGTTTAGGCCTTGCTCACGGAAATATTGCTTGTAAATCAATCCCAAGCATTAACCATGATTTTCAGATTTAATTCTGTTTTCCAGTGACTCCAAGCCAGGGCCTATACACTCCTATGGGGTCTAAGGATGGCATCTTCAGATGCATTGAGACAAAAGGATGAGAGATCATGAGATCACACTCTGAATACTGAACAGTTGTGTTCGTATTCAGGAACTCAAAAATCTTGTTAGAATGAAAGAAGTCACAAACCCAGACATTCACTGACCCATGTCAGTGACATAGAAAGTGACAGTGAAATATGCTTTAGCTGGTTAGTCAGTGACCTCTGAGAGGGTAAGGGAGAGGCACCATCTATCTGTAATTATAGGAAGGACAAAGGACACAGACAAAATTCTTTGAACTAAACAAATACTTGACTAGAACAAAAACTATTAAAAGGTCCCAATTCTAAGGGTTTCTATGAAAAAAAAAGATTTAAAAAAATCATTAGTCAAGTCAGCTAAAATCAGATTTAGTTGCTATCAATAATGCAGAATACCTTAGGCAAGGAATACCTTTGTGATGGCTTCATAAGAGGGTCAAGATGACTTTTGTCTGCCTGGAAGTCTGCGCTAGCATCATCACACAAATTCGTTAAGTGAATGACAAATCAAAAGGTAAACTACAGGCAACATGTTAATTCATAACAATGCTTTCAATTCCGTGAATAAAATTACTCTTCCATCTTCCTATCTGAATTGCTCTAAGGTGTCAATGGAGACCTTCATTTTATTTTTGTATTCTCTTCTTCTCATCCCTCAGAAAAGCAAACAGCCCTTAAATCTAGGGAACAAACATCTGGCTTTACACATTCAAATGAGGTGCATCAAAACAAACAGAATAATTCAAAGCTGACCACAAGGTCCTGCTGTCTCATTTGCTCAAGTAATTAAAAAAAGATGAGCTGCACCACCAATTAATCTACGGAGCACTAATTAGTGTTAATGAGGATTTGTGGTATTTGGTAAAGCTTGACCCAGAATGTCCTCCTGAGTCCACTAATTGACTGGTGGCAAAAGCAGGGATCACAAAGAATGGAAGGCTAAAGTGGATGCAGGTGTCTCTTAAAATTGGATCTTCCCTTCGAAAAAACACGCATATCCCAGTTAAAAAAAAAAATAAAACAAGATGCAGAGCCCTCCTTCTCTAACAAAAGCTGAATTCTTGTTTGTGTTTTGTTACTATTTGCTAGAGGAGATACAGAGCAGAAGAACATACAAAAGGCAAATACACTCAGTTGCCACTGGTTTAAACTCACTGCCCTTCTGGATTATGAAGAATTCAGTCAGATACAGACATCTGAAATTATTTGGTTTGTTTCTGATTTTCCCCTTTCCAGAATGAAGAACTGAGGTGCCTAGTGAAGCCTTACCAGGGCTGCTAGAGAGAACACAACCAAAGCACACAGGCACATTTCCCAGCTGCTACCCCTGTGCCAAAAACATGCCAGGAACTTATGCCAGAAGCTTGGTTCTCCAGTGCAAGATACTGAATGCCCATGGGTAAGTCCAGAGGACAAGACAGCTGTTCCCCCTACCATCTGAACACCTAGAAGCCCTCACTAAACTGTCTGCATCACTGGTTCTTCTACCCTACAGTGGTGCTGCAGCAGACAGCCACAGGTAAATCATTGTACAGCTTGGTTTAAACCAGAAAATCCTCCAAGGCTTAGGGTGAAGTTCTGTCCTTAACTCCACAGCCTTCCTCCTACCCATACGTATTTTCAAAAAAACAGCAGGTAAACCTTTATTCAGTCTCTTTGCTTCTACTGCCACATACTCTGCTAAAGACAGCCTGAGAAACTCTGGCTGCCTGCATTATTCTCCTGTTGGAGGAAGCATCTTGCAACGTGTTGCCCTCGCACTGCAACAGCAGGGACGGGGAAGAATGACGGAGGGAAGGAGAAATTTTTGCAAAATATCCCATGTGGCTAAGCACAAGGTAAAAGACTAGGAAGTTTCTGTCCTTGTCATCTTTCCCTGTGTATTAAATTTTGAGGGGGAAAGAGGATACTCTTCTCTCTCTTTTTAAATTTTAGAATTGAAACATAGTAATTGATCTCTTCCATACATTTCAATAACTTACACAAAAGTTTGCTCCTTCTTGCTGACATGTTTCTGTCACTGAAAATCACATCAACATAAAATAAAAAGAGCGAGAAGAAAGGTCTGAAGCAGACCTCTCCAGCTTTGATCAGTCCTAATCACCAAATCCTTTACAAGCAGACTGTTGATTTTCATTTCAGTCTCTTGGCTCTCAAACTCCCTCACGTGTCTTCTGAAGAAGAATCAGAGGTTCAAGCACAATGGCTTCTCCCCAAGTATCACCTGGCAAAGAGGGCTTGCAGATCCCTCTCTGGCTGCTAGGACATAGCAGGTATTCCTGAGGATTTACTCACAAGTTCCATCCCTCACCTTTCATGCAGTATAACACTGCTTAAAGGCTTACAGCATCGATCACAGCCCTGGCAGACAAAGAGCAAGAACCGTACACCAGACAGAGACTGTGGCCACACCTTTGTAACTGGCCAGAGGAGACCTATTGTTCTTCCTCAGATACTCCCTGCTGGATGAGGGCAATGCCCCAGAACAACCCCAGGCCTTGGTTTAACGTGTTTTTGTTTGGGNTTTTTTAGTTTGGAATTGTTAGAAGTTTTACAGTGGGCAGAGACATAACTAGCATAGGCTCATAGGCTTGGCATAAGGAGAACATTAAAAACAACAGTATTTCAGACTGAGAATTCAAAATTAAAACATGGAAATCATCTCAGATGCAAGTCACACTAAGGCTGAGTGTTCAGCAAAACTCCATGCTCAAGCACCCAGAACATCCCAGGGCTGTGGAAGAAAGGTTCAACTGGCTCAGACAGCAATTGTATCTCCATCCTCTGGGCTTCAAAGATATTACAGGGAGGATTTGCCCTCCTACAAAACTGTAAAAGTAGCAATGAGGAGCTTCTGCTGGCTTCTCTCTTTCGATCCACAAAGAGGAGATGTTATTTTTTGTTATCTAGCATTTGATTGCAGGAATGTTTTACTCTGAGGTCAGAGTAGGAGGTCTTTTTAATTTAAAAGGCAAACAGGCATTACTGATAATGAAGCTGCAATGTAATCAAAGGAAATCTCTGGAGCATTTCACAAGGAAGTGTCTGAGGTATATAAACAGTAAAACAAAAAAAACCCAACCCAGCAATTTCTTTGCAGAGTCAGCGTCTACAAACACTGCTCCTTAATCGCTCTGGATCCAGCTGAAATAGACATGGCAAACCACCCTTCTTTTGCATTTTACTGTAAATACTCAGCAGGCCATTAATAAAAACCCACTTCTAGGATACCAAACGGTCACCAGGCACAAACCACACGGGAACAAAGACAGAAGTGCTGCCTGTGCCACTTGCAGGCTGGGAGGTGCCAGAAGTTACCTGTCAGAGGTGACTCGTGCAGCAACCAGCCAGGATTTAAGGAGTATCAAATCATTGCTGAGGGCCAGCTTTCCAGAGAAGCTTAGTTCTTGCACTCTGCCATGATATAGCACTTCCAGGCCTTCTTCAGCGCAAAAAGTTCCCCTCCAGGTACTTCCAAAGGATATGTGAAAGCCACAGAGTAACCTTCCCTCTTTATAAATTGTATTTGACATTACCAGCCAAATGTTTGCCTAATAAGCATCAAACACATCTGGATATGTGGCCTTGCAAGGCTGACTTGGAGTGCACTGAGAGCAGCCAGTTCTCCAGTCCATGAGAACATGGGGTACTGAGCTCAGCCCACATGCAACTGCAAGTTTTTTATCTTGCCTCGATGTGAAGGTTGAGTGTTGTACACCTTCAGCAGCAGCTCCATGGATGTCCTTGTAGTGACTAGATGGCTAAAGCAGCTCCTGCCCTCACCAGTCAGTGGCAGGAGTTGATAGTGCTCCCCACACCACCCCACTTCCTCCAGCTCACACATCACCTGGATCCAAATAGTGGAGCTGATCCAGCTGGGGCAAAGATGGCCAGTATGACCACGGCTTGTAAGGAGTGGCTTGGGAAAATATTAAGTCAACCTAGCAGCCACATCAACAGAAATTTATCGATGCATGGCCCTGAAGAAACACTGCTGTTACAGGTTGTGATCTGGCTTGGCAGCATGCTGCTCCAGCCAAACAGCAGCTCTCCCTCTGTGTCCCAGAGGTCTCCATGAAGGAGCACCTGCAGCCAGCAGCACCCAGGGCAGGTGCTCTTTCATGCAGACCTCTGGGACACAGAGGGGACACAGGTCTACCCATGCTGCCACATCACCTTGCACCTGTGGCAGAATCAACAGCTGATGGAAGCCAAGACATGTTGCAAGCTTCAGCCCGCCCCCATTTGCAGCACATAGATCATATATAGAGTTCTGGGGCCAAATTCTCCACTCTAAATCCACAGAATCCTCTTCAAGCTAGTCCTTAAAGTCATATGGCTAAAAGCAGGACAAAGCTTTTTTTTTCATGATAAGCAAAGATGATTTATGTTTTCTTTTTTCATTAACAATGGCTTAAGGCAGAAAAATCAGATCCTCCTTTGATTCCTAAAATCACTTGGACAATCCATTCTAGCCTTCAGTTTTGAGACTGTTAGCCCTAAACCTCTTTCAAAGACTACTTAGAATGATATTGGGTTTGCATAGCAAGGTTTTGGTAGTGGGAGGCTACAGGGGTTGCTTCTAGGAGAAGCCAGCCAGAAGCTTCCCCCACTGTCCTACAGAGCCAATGCCAGCTGGCTCCAAGATGGAATAACAGTGCAGGTTTGATGGGCACCTATTGTCCAGTCAGGGTGAGCCCACTGTAAAAAGACCAAGCACCTTTATACCATCCAAAAATATCAGGGCTAAACATTACATGCCTCTCTGAAATGCAACAATCCTAAGAAAATAACTGAGGTCTCTCTCTGCTTAAAGTACCTTCCATTTCCAAGCACTGCAAACACTGAGCATATGTATATGCATTTCTTTGGGGGGATGGAAGGCAGACATCGTTGTCAGATGTCCTAAAGTCAACTAACTTAAAGCAAGACTTGAAGCTGCCCAGTTTTGCCCTCAGCCTTCCCAAAACAGGAGATCTGATCCAATTTAAACGCCAGAGAAGCAGAAAAGGCTAAGTGTGGCTTGCTGCTTTTCAGCTACCCTCCTTTTGGTATCAGTGCTGTTGACTTCTTGTCCCTAAGTGCCTCACTTTGCACTTACTCTACTGGGTGCTTGGTCATATCCTTTACAGATAAGGTGGCAATACATTTACAATTATAACATTCTTTTCCTACTCACTCATTTTTTTCAGAAGTAGTCACCTTGGAGGATGAAGGTTTCTATGCTTGGTCTCTGTGTATAGATTTTTTTCTGATTTGGGGTTTTTGTGTGTGGATTTTTTAAAAATCCAAACTTACTGGTTTAACAGAAGTTCACTTACATACTTTTACTGAAGTTAAGATTACTTCTGTCTTCAAAAACTCTAAACTCCTCCTATCAGCTTTTTTCTGACTTTTCGTTACAGAAAAGCTAAAGAACAGCTCAGGGCAACAACAAAAACTGAACCTTGAAAGTGTCATGAACGCCATTTAGAGCACAGGCCAGGACCTTTTGTTGAACTGAAAAAAAACCCCCTTAATTCCTTATTTGCTTTTCTTTAAGCTTTTAAGTATTTTGTAATTGTCCACTAAATATTTAACACCTAATACAACTTGCGTTTTCTTGCTCTTGCTACGCTTAATTTGGCACTTTATTCTTTGCTGCAAATCAGAGAGGAGAATGCAGACTGTCCTGCCTCTCTTCTGAGACTGGGTAAGCCAGCTGAGTCAGGGTCCAGGCAGACTGCTGAAGCCATTAGGCTGGAACAGTTGTTATGGAGCAGTTCTCCTGCTGTGCAGCCTGGAGGGAAGATTTCTTCCTCCCTCCCCTGTGGAGATCCTCAGTGCCCAGCCCAGTAAGTCAGGATTAGGCATCAGAGAGATTGGCCCCTTAATCAGTTTTAACTCTCATCTTGTAATGTTCCCTCTTCCTAATCTTTCTTTTCAATTTACAACTCCATTTTGGCCTTTGTTCTGATACTGTACCTCCATCAACTTTGACTTCGATAGCAGATTTGATCACAGCTCTAAATCCTTCTCCAGGTCACCAGGTTTTAACCCTACTTGTGCAGTGGATCTCCCTCCAGGTTACACGATAGGTACAACCAGGATGGGAAATAATTAATTGCACAGGAGAAGGAGAATGTCAACTCTAACTGGTATGCACTAGCAAGCAGGGACTTGGGTCCCCAGTGCCAGTGGGAACATGGTAACTCCCCCTTCAGCCCCCTGGCCAGGTTCTGAAACCCTTTCTGACCTCTGCCCCTTCCCAGCTTTGCCCCACGGCCTCCCCAAAGTGGAATCAAACCTGGTAATTTCAAGTGCCTCACACACAGGGGTTAGAAATGTCAGAAATAAATGGTACGCATTAAAATGAGGAAATAATGTGATGATTCCTTACTGATATGGGACAGAAGGGAGAGAGAAAAGGACATGTGTAGAATAAAAGAAAATTATGCATTTTCCACCATCCATACATGAATGTTTACCATATGGAATCAAAGAATTAAAAAACCCCTCACTGATATCATTTTATGTGTTTTTTGCTAGTAAAAGGAGTCTAATATTTTTTTACTAGAAAAGCTGCAAGGAAAAATCGTAAATATGCCAGTCACTTTCTTGTGTATGCTGGTGGAGAAATCTCACCTTTCCTTCCCAGAAATGGTGAGAAGAACATCTGGAAAAATTGATAAAAAAGGATGCTGAGACCTCAAACCCCAAAATATACCTCTCCCCTTTTCAACCTCATTTTACGCTCAGCTGCAGTGTATGGGCTGGATTCAGATCACAGTCGTGCATATCCTGAGTAAATACATTGAAGTCAACGCATTCATGAAGCAAGAATTTGGATTCAAACATCCCATCCTGTTTAACCAGCTGAAAGCACAAGAGTGAGTTTGATTCAAGTAAGATCCATTGCACCTGCTGATGTGAAGCGGCTTTACTGGCATGGTCTCCCCATTCCAGTGTAGGTGCAACTTGGGGTGCATCAATACAGAGTACTTTGAAATACAACGAGCCCACACCTCGCTCCTCTTGATCCTAATGAAAAAGCTTGCCTCTTCCTCAGGAACCAGGAGATCAGGTCCTCACCTTGTTCATGTATTTCTTAAAAGTTAGGTCTGTTTTACCATTTCTGCTTCTGCCAGTGGGAGGCTGAGCCTCTGCCCCTCAGTTCTCTGCACAGCCATGAGCCCAAGGCAGGTTTCCCATGTTGCCCTCTTGCTCTTCCCCACGGACCTGTGGAGCAGGGAAATCTCCACAAGTGCCTGTGTCAGCTCACTGATTACCCACCAGGTCACATAGTTATTGAAATGACACAGGCAACACCCCTCACACAACAAATAAAAACAAGGCCAAGACAGATAACATGACTTTTTCTCAGGGTGAGAGCTGGTCATGAACTTTTCACCAAAGCAACATGGTTAGATTTGGTGAGAAGCACTAAAATGAAAGAGAATCTACACCAGTGTGTCTCCTTGTTGAAGGCAGACAACAGAGAGACTGTGGGGAGCTGCTGTTTTAGGTGCACTGGAAAAAACAGTACTTGTTTTATGAACTGGAGATGAAAGGGGCACCACAGCCATCACCAGTGGGTGTCTGAGAGCAGCAAGAGTAAAGGGGCATACTGAAAAATGCTGTGCAAACACACACTGCAGCTTGCTAGGTCTGTAGTCACTTCCCTTCATATTTGTTTAAGACAAGACTCTGCCTCCCAGATTTCTGACTCATTTGAAGAAATTCTTCCTAATACTTAAGCAACGCAGGCAGTTTTCTGCAACAGCCCAGAGAGGTCCTTCAGCTCCTTGTAAAGCATGCAAATCGTGAAAGCCACATTGTTCTTCAGCATCAAATTATCTAATCCTGTCCACCAACCAATTAATAACAGGACATAAAAACAACCAAAAAGCCACTTTCGAAGGGAGCTCTCTGGCAATTCCAAGACAGAAACCCTCTGGAACAGGAAATCTACTGTCGCAAAAAGGGTGCTGCACAGCTTTGCTCACTCTCCGTTAGTTGGCCAGTGGAGCAATAAAGTGACGTGGGTTTCCAAAATAAAGTTTGCTTTGGTGCCTAATCAGGCTTTACTCCACCTGAACTCCTGCTGACTTCAATGAGAGGATAGATGGAGTGAAAAGTGAATGAGGACTTGAAGGTTTGGCCCTTTATGAGCCAAGATTTAAGTTGTAAACTTATTTAAAGACACAAAAATCTCTGCAGCTGAACTCAATGCTGCTTTTGAACACAAACCTTGTTTGTTTTCTTTGTGTAAATCTTACATGCTAACATGATTAAATCTGCTGGGCAGGTGTCTCCTCATGTCCATGTTTGCTTTGGCTCATGAGCTGCACCTCTCACCTCCCCAAATTCACGAAAATTTAGTGTTAAATCCTGCCTTTTGTTACATGAGGGTGCCAGGGAGTCCCTCTCCCTTCCTAACCAAGACATGTTCATGTCACAGCTGGGCTGGAATCCAGCCCAGCACTGCCAGGTGCCCAGGCTGGGGAGGGCAAGTGTGGGTACTCATCTTCCACAGGCAGGGAAGCGTGGCATGGGATCCATCATAGCCCCTTACTGCACACTCACTCTCCTGCTTCTCATGCTGTTTCTAGAGTTGCCAGTTTTCCAGCTACATGTTTCCCAGATGAATTCCCTGCTCTTGGAGTTCTCTGACATTGTGATCACCCCAGCTTCTACCAAACGTAAATGGCAGGAGAAGTGGAATTACAAGCATGACCCATTACAGTTCAAGACTATACACTTGCTGTAATCTCCAAGCATCCCTCTAATGCTATTTGCAAGGTTTCTGGGACCTAGCTGTAGTGCCCAGGGTGCTGACACTCTGCCCTGACAGACTAAGCAGTCCCTCATCAACCACTTGCCTTGCCGTTCATTGCCAGCCGTTGGTATGGCAAAAATGTGCACCTGCTTTTTTTAGAGCCATACAAGCAAATTCAATTTTAGAAACTGTTCAAAGGGCCTAAGATTCAGAAAAAATATAATGAGCACTAGTGAAGACTTTTTTTATTAACCCAGAAAAATCTGTCTAGCAAGTATAGCTGTCAGGGTGAAGATCCTCTGAGACAGGATATGCATATATTGGTATCAAGTGGCACACACAGATCTCTCCCAGAACTCCTTCCCCAAGAGCAGCAAAGACCCAGGTGATATCTGCCCACATTTAACAGCAATTCAACTGAGTCACAGCAAACTGTTGGCATCTTGTTGGCAAGTCTAGATGCACTCACTGCTTTCCAGGCTTTGCAAACTGCTTTTTGTTTAGCAGATTAGTTCTGAACATTGAGATCTTGCACCTCATTTTTGAAATAAGGTCTAGGAAATGATAAAAGCAATTAGCTCCCTAAATCTTTCTCTTATCTGTAATTGGGTGTGAGTTTTTTGTTGTTTGTTTGTGATAAACACTGAACAAAAACAGTGTCCACTATGTAGGCCAGGAAAACAGACCCCAATGACAGCCAGCTTATCTTCCACAGCTGCCTGAACAAACCAGCACCTAATGGGCAACTTCCAACCAAGGACTGAGGTGACAGACAGACTCGTGCAGTTTTTACACAGCTCTCTATTTTCTACTAGAACTGAGAAGAGTCCCATTGCTTTCCCTTCCTGGATAGTGTCTTATTGCCAGAAATATCCCAAGAGCAATGGGGCTGTGCACAGGAGGGGAGAGCAGAGCATGCACCATAGCACACGTTTCCACCAGCTTCAACGAAATGTTTAAAAATAAAGAACACGAACCAGAGAGACTAACTGAAGAAAGTTCCCACTTTATTTCTTTCCCACCCTCACCCTTCCCTTTGGACAAGCACACGATTTCTAGCAGGTGTGAAAGAGCCATGAGACAAACAAAAGAGATAAAAGACAGAACAACTCTGAAGAGGAGTCGGGAGGCCACAACACAAGCACAGCACACGAGCTCCAAGCAGGCAGAGGCACTCTACCATTATCTAGTTCACAGATGGACCACCCAGAAAATCTGGGAGCAATTAGAAATGAGAACAAACAAATGCATGGAAAGAAGGGGGGAGGGAAAATGGGGAGGGCCAGAAGGGATTCCTTACATCATCTCCATGCAAGCGTTTCGAGAATGAAGTGAAGCTATATGGAGGAGGAATGCAGATGAAAGAGTTTGCAGTGAGAATGCAATAAAATAAAAGGCTATGAAAACATGGAGTGTATGAATGAATTACAACATGGCCATGAAATTTACAGAAAGTCAGGGCAGTGTGTAAACAGAAGAAACCCATCAAGTTCTGGGAGACACAGACATGCACATATAAATAGATCAAATGCTGACTGCCTCTCTCTCACTGTTAACAGCAATTCAACCCACCCTGCAACCCAGGGACGCACCAGGCACAAAGCTGACTCGCACTCCTCTCTGGCTGTCAATAACTGGCATTAAATACTGGCAGGGAAATACAAATGCTTCAAACCAGCATCAATATAACCTCACATAAATGTATGGATGGGAACCACAGCAACACCTAGGCAACTCATGGAGCTCATACCAGAGCCATGTGCCTGGGAACAATCAGTTTTCTGCTGGTCTGGTTTCCACTTACCTGGCATCTAATCACACTATCAGTCAGCACTTCACAACACCAGGTTACACCTTTCTTGTCTGGGGAGACTGACCTGATTTTGGTACCAAGTGCTTTAGCTTCAACTGACTTCAAAATGACTGCTCAACCTTCCAAGAACAAGGCCCATTATTTAATTAAATGCTTGATATTTAGCATCTCTGTTGGTTATAATCGTGGCATAGAAGGTTGCCTTTGTTGCTGCAAAGTTTGCTTTCTCTTTTTAAATCATTTGGTGCGCAGTTTACGACTTCTGCTAGTGAGCACCATTTATAAACACTGTTTTGCTGGATCCAAAAGTCACAGCAGAAAAAATTACTCAAAAACTGAAGATACCAAGTGTTTTGAAGTGATCTTAATCAATAACACTGTGTTTACTTTGTCTCGGCCTCTGAGAAGCAAACTCTGGTCACTGAGGACATCTTATAAACACATTAAAGTTCACAAAAGCTTTTTAAAAAGCTTTTCAGTTTACCATAATCTCAGTAGATCATTGCCTGATAATTTTCCCTAAAACCAGTCCTTATTAACACACAAATTCAGCTGAAAAAAAAATTCTACTATCTGCTTGTCTTAGCAGCAGCTAAAATATGGCAATTAGTTTACCTTAGAATAGACATCAAAGGCTCAAAGGATGACCCTGCCCCAGAAGAACAAAATCATTTAAAAGCCCTGTTCCACTCAGTTTGCTAGTTTATAAGGTTTGCTAAAATCCAGTTTAATGATCATGTAGTTTCTTAGCAAGCCATGTGGTGCCATATTGTGTAAGGAACAGAAGATTTAGTTCTAAAACCTTTTTGAACTTGGGGAGCTTTTCCAACCAGCTGATGCAGAACTACATTCTGAGATGGTAAATGAAACTGTTGGATGCAAAAGCCTCACCATGATTTTCTTTAGCTTCTTTCAGAGGAGACAAAAGTTCCCACACAACACATACTCTCTCTATACAATGAAAGGGTCAATAACAGCAATATATTCAAGTCCATATGGTGTGGTTATAAGGGAGAGGCACAACGAGAAACTGAGAAGCCTGAAGGCAAGACACCTGCAAGCTGTAGTGAAAAAAGCAAAAGCATAAAAAAACCCCTTAAGGTGAACTGAATAAAGTACTAGGGCACAATGGATTAAGCTACTTCTCCTTTTAGCTACAGTCTTTATATCCTGAGTCCTGAGCTGCTGACAGTTCCCTCCCCTGACATGGTTATCTTTTTTTGTTTTGTTTTTTGGATGACAAAGTGCTTTCAAAACCAGTCTGGCTCAGTGGCCAGGTAAGAGCCCTACACATTTCTATGCAGGAGCCTGAGCAGCAGTTTCCAATAGAGCCTCACAGCAATAATGCAGGAGAAATGAAAATAGAAGGGCTGGTTTCTGGGGAGGGAACAGACACATATGAAAGGGAACAGCAATAAATGAATAATACAGGAGAAGAAGCCTTATTAGCCTGTCTACAACCATATTTTAATGGTGAATGAGAAATAGGGAGGGGAGAGGAAAAGAAGGGTCTGGTTTAAACATTTAGCATGGACTTGCCTCTTTCCATTACTGTCGCGAAGCATAGCTTTTCCCAGTTCTCTTGTCTTTGTTTCCAACTCCTTCACTTGCTCCAGCAAAGTTTTATGGTAGGTATGCTTCGCCCTGTATCACAAGGAAAGGACAAAAAAAAACCAAAAACAAAAAACAAAACAAAACAAGCCACATGAACATTTGTTTTGCTACTAAACCCCAATTTTACCTCTCAGGTGAGAGGCACAAGGCCCTCCCTTGAAAGATCTGGGAAAGAAAACACAGTGTATGCATGTTAGTTCAGGTTCACAGTACCTGGGGAAAAATACATACGAAATGAGAAATCATGACAAGTTCAAATTAAACAGAGCTCAGCCACTTCAACACAACACTCAAAACCTACCCAAGCAGCAATGCTGTGGGACTAGAGACCTGACACTGCTGCCGTGGGACTGCTCAGGACCCGGGCACTCAGACAAAAGAGCTGGGATTCATTGAATATTCATGGCAGTAAAACATGAATCCGCTCTGTCTTTAGAGCTACGCGTGGCACTGCTCTGAAAACCAGAGGAGAGCCTCAGCTAACAATTGCCATTCCAGCCCCTTGATTTTCATTTATCAGTCTCACATGACTGGAAAGGCACTTCTCTCCTCAATGAACTTCCAAACTGACAGTAACAAGACTGCCTGTGCCCTCCTACTTTTTCGGCTTGAGGATTCAAAGAGTAATCTATGCACCATGCACACAATCAAAATTTAGAGTGCAATTTAGAGTCCCCCATGAAGAGACTTGGGCCTTTCCTAGGTTCACCTACTGCTCCAGGGCTATTATACTTAAATTACACTGACATAGGGGAGACAATCTAGTCCCCTTTTTCTTGACCTGTACAAAGCAAGAATACAAAATGCAGGGATCTTTCTCACATGGGCAGTTTTTGATCAGCTTCCTCTTTTGTGCCACTTAAAGGAGGACAAGTGTCCCAAGAGAATATATGGATTTGCATGTGACTGCACAATAAGCCTAAAAACAGGATGGAGCCAAGTCGGCTGAGACACTGCTTGCTTCATAGCATTAAAATAATATTCTTCAGCTCAAAGGTGGCAAAGATTTCTTTACAAGTTTTATAAAAATCTTACATGCAGACATTAAAACCTTTAGCCAATGATATAAAACAATGTAAACCTCCCTCTAGTAGAAAAATAATAACTGATATGTATGTAATTAAAATATAATGAAGACGCATTTATTTTTAAAAAGTATAATACTTATTGCTCCTTCCACAGGGAATAAGAAACAAAGACCACAAAATCTTTGCTGACACTGTTTATAACGACTTGATACTAATACTAGGATATCCAAGTTCTCTGGTCATTGTATTGCTGAATTAGGCCCCAAATATCTAAAAATTAGAAGCTAAAATGAAAAGTACTTTCAAAACACATCCGCAGTTAAGGGGAAAAAAAACTGAAGAAGATGAAGCACACCAAAATCTGAAGGTAAAGATTATCAGGATATACTAAGAAGGGTACATTGTTAAAACAAACCACCAGAGGTGTATGATTTGCAACACCACATACTGTGTCAAAAGAAATGAGTAGCAAGGATATTTTTAAAATGCATAATGCTTCAGCAATGTGAGATTACCAACAGCTGCACAGAAATTAATTAGATTCAAGTTGCTATAACTTGTTAGGCTAATGATTAGACTGGTCTCCTCTTTGAGGAAGGGAAAATATAGCTATTAAAATGAGAAAGCTTTGAGGCTATTAATTTTTATAATCTTTTCAGTTGAATTCACTATCGCACTCTTTAATTTAAATAAATACATTAAAATTTTGACCTTGAAATTTTGACCTTCATCTCTTCCCATTTAAAGAGGTCATACCTACTCTATTGCAAACAAGACAGCACATTTGGAATTTTTCAAATCCTTCATAACCAAGAATAAGCCATAAGAGATGTTTTTCTTTTCTCTTAGAGTGAGCATTGAATTCAAAATTTGACAGAATGGATCCTGATCAACAAACCCAGTTTGTGGAGCACAGCACAAGGAGGCATGACACTGATATGATACAACATGGAAGAAATACTGTTGGCCTAAAGTTGGGGATAATGAAGTGTGTTTTAAGTAGTGTGAAATGATGAAACACATAGGCTCTTCTGGGGCTGGTAGTTGCTATGCATTGAGTCACTTCTTCACTTGGAAGCAAGAGCACCCATGGAACAGTCAGCAAACAAGTATTATCAATAAATATAAGAATATGAAAAAGGCCTGAGCTAACCTATCCACAGGTTCCCTCAAAAGCAAATACTAAAATATGGTATTACAATGGCCTCAGAGTCTGGGCTTGCTCCTATCAAAGTCAACTGCAAATATTCCACAGACTGCTGGCAACAGGACTGGATACTTGTCACCCTAGGTTTTCTTGGTTTTGAGTGCTTGTAACTTTGTACTGCAGATTCTCACGCAGCTTCATGTAAATAATATATATTTTTAGAATGTTTACATATTTCTCCTCTGGGAGGAGAAATGTGACTGATGGTGATGTTCACCATCCAGGTTAAAGAAGTGGTGACCTGTGTAGCCAATCTCCTGACCTTTGTACAAATGTATATAAATGGAGTCAGATTTTGAATAAAGGGGGAGAAGGAAGAAGTTTCCCTGAACCTCTGCTGTGCCTGCTCGTCCTTTGTGACCCTGTCCATGTCTTCATCTGGTGACCCTTCATCTTGGGACCCTTCAGATACTTCATGACTTTTTTACCTACAGCAAATTACAAACTTTTGATGCACAGAAATACAGGTAGGATTCTGAGCTTTAACTTAGGTTAGTTCTCTACAAGTGGCCCTGGATGCACAATCAGTCCTCAATGAGCGATGAGATCCTGTGTTTGCTGTTACTGTTCAGCTAAAATTTGATGCATTACGTAAAGACAAACTCACCGTTCCCTCACGTGCTGGGATATTAAGAGCAGGGACCGTAAGAACAGGCAAAAGGCTATCTTTGTATTTTGTGTGGCCCCTCCCCTTCGAAGCCAGGGAAGTGCATCACTTCACTGGCCCAGGATATTTATGGGGTTCAGGAGGCCAGAATTTTCCAGGCAGAAGCATGGTGACATTCATAAATGTTTCTCAAACACGACGCTACCTTTACTCTGGCTTATTATCCTCACTACACTTTTACAAGTCTTGTATTCCAGAGTCTGCAAGTATATGCAAAGATGGGAAGAGCTCCTCATATCTTCTTCTCTTACTTACACTGCAGAACTGGCAAGTGCAAACTGCTTCTTCCCCATGGTAAAAAAAACCAAAAAACCCAGAAAAGTTCATTAAAATTTTGGTAATGATTGGAAGGCTCAGGAAATTTTTCACTGTAAAATAAGCACTGAGACACCAATCAGGAATAAATTCTTGCCCTCTTGCCTGGTTTTGCAGGAATACATACTGCGTTTTTATGATTCCTGCATACCTCTGTGAGTCAACTATTCCAAGACTTCCTAGAGTCGGTGACATGTACTGAAGTGACATGTGCCAGCTATGAGGGAGCACTCACCTTACAAAGCTCTGCTCATTGTAATTGGCAGCACAACTAGGATTTTTACAAGGCAAACCAAGGCACTGAATTCAGGGTAGTGGACCAAAGTTAACAATGTATTGCAACCAACCATTAATAATAAGCTCGCTTCTCTTTAAAAAGAGAGTTTTCCACATTTCCTTGATTCATTTAGAAAGAAAGAAAAAAAGAAAATGAAAATAAAAAAGCCTGGAGCCACAGGGAACATGGGAGGTAAGTGATGTACTGACAACCGTAGTCTCTGTAACAATGGAAACATGTTCTTGCTTCCAGCATTAGAAATTTTGATAGTAGATGCAGCACAGCAGTTTATAAACAAAAGATTTGTATGTGTCTGAAACAGATTTTCCAATCAACCTTGTTCCAGATAAAAACTCTGTATTGTGTTTATGGCTTTCTGGCAGTATTTTGTACTGAAATTAGGCATGTACCTTTTGGGTCATATGGATATTCTGTCTGTGGACATGTGCTTCATGTCCAAAAGAAACTGTAAGGGATAAATTCCATGACCATGAGCAGTCAGAGTTGCTGGAATTTTATGGCCAAAACCATATTCTGCTGAATTACAGAGAGCAATGTGGTGTAACCACTGCTGTGGAAATGTGCCAGCTGATTTCCAGAGGCCTTAGGCTCCAGTTTTAAATGGCAAGCCTCTTGGAAAGGAAACAGACCTTTACTCCTTCCATATGGCAGTGCTGATAGCTGTGTCATTTCATTTATCCTAGTTAAAATGTTAATGGTGTTAATTTTTCAGTGATAGTTTAGTTAAAAAAAAAAAGAAAAAGAAAAAAAAAGAAAAAGAAAAAAAGAAGTCCTGGTCAGAGATTTTTTGCTTAATATTGTTAGGAGCCTCCTGTTTAAAATCTGTTGGGAAAATATCTGGTCTATGAATCATACACATTTGTCTTGAGAGCTTCACAGTCTCCACACATTCTTGGTCTGAATGACTGAAAGGATTATGTTGCTGAGATTTCTTTAAGAAATATTAAAGAACGGGCTCAGTCAGTAGCAGAGTTTGAAATGACTAATAGCTGAGGATGAGCCTGCCATGGTCTGGGCTGTTTTACAATTCATGAGTCATTTTTGCCAAGAACTGATAAGAACAGAGAACAACTTCAGGAGACTCAACTACCAAACTAAAAACCAAAGGGTTTTTTTTTTAGAGTTTTAACAAGCAGGTAACAGACACAGTTAAGCATCTAAATTTAAACATTTTGACTTCAGTTTTAGAATTTAAAAATCATTTGCAATTTCAGAAGTTTAGTGAGTGCAAAAAAACCCCTCTGATGTGCTGGACTATTAAATCATAGTCAAAATTTCACATTACAATACCTAGTTTTAATTTGAACAGTCTAGCTTGTGGAAGTTAAGCTGAGGGACAAAATTTAAGAAGTACTTACTGACTGGTAGATTTGCCTACTGCCAGTTTAATTTCACTGTGCTATCAACCCCCTATGAAATAAAACCAGTTTTTCTGATCTATGCATATGACTTGATCTACCTTTCAGGAAAGTGTTTGAAATGTGCCTGTGTTTGGGGAAGCTTTCCAGATTTTTTAGTATTTTCTGCATTTTTCTGTAAAGCAGATTGGTGGACTTGGCAGTGCTAGGTTTACAGTTGGACTCAATGATCTCACAGGTCTTTTCCAACCTAAATGGTTGTACGATTCCAAGAATCTTCCCTGACTGACCAACAGCTCATTCTGGGAGCAAAGTGTTATGTGTCATGATGCTTGCACTGTGAGCCTTTCTGACAAGTGACAAGCTAATCTGTATTTCCTCTTAATTCCAGGCAGGATCTGCTGTTTTGCCCCAGAGTTGAAATGTCAGGGTCCTCCTTCCACCTTATCTGTATCCATGTAACAAAACCTTCACAGTTGTAACACAGCTTTCCAAGGGAAAAGATGGAAGGTTTGGTGCTTAACACACTTAAAAATACGCTGAACAAAATGTCACAAATTCGAAATTAAAATTATTACTTCTGTATTTCAAATTGCAATGGCGGAGAAGGTAAGTTGCTTCCCTTTAAATCCAAGTTCTTGAAATTGTTTGCCTTTTGCAATGCTTTGAAACCACAAAATTTTGAAAGAAAGGAATTACACAGGCTTGTATTTCACCAACTTGTTCCTCCTCTCTAGGCAGTGAAGGTACCATTAAGACTTCACTTCAAACATGAAGGGCAGAGTATTGCTCTTCTCCCAGTTCAGTCTTCAAAGACTCACTGCTGAAGGAGAACCTAAAATGCAGCTGACAAAAAGCTGAGAGCTCACTGGGTATGGATTAGAGTGCCACATTTCTACATTCTATCCAACCTTAGTCAGATTCAACTAATTATTTACTCCATTTTTAGCAAATCTCAAATACCCATTTTAAATCTGCCTTTAACTAAAGCATAGACAACACAAACAATCCTAAGGTGACCCACCTTCATTACTCAGACCAGGCCACCTCCTTCAGATTTAGTCCCAGCTATCCATTCTCTCATGTTGCTGAGTGCCGTGGCAGGTGAAAAAACACCCACTTCCCCTTCTTTCCCTTCCAAACAAGTACCACCATTTTGCAATCACTGAGACACTTCAGAGCTCTTTACAGAACAACACTGGACACGTGTATAGACAATAATTCCTACAACACCAAGAGGACTGGTTTGGGACTTACGCTGTCCATGCCACATCTTTAACAAGGCACGCAGTGGGCACAAGAAACAAGCCAAACCAGAAGTATCCGCATCTTAACACCATCCCAGCCTGTGAAGAAAACAAACAAATAACTCGTGAGTATTTCCAAGCCATTACAGCTTTAGTGGTTGTTTACAAGAGAAAAAAAAGGTAGAGTGATGGCAGCAAACCAGCACTGCATCCATGATCTGGGTGAGGTTGAAAATTAATGGTGGGTCAATAATGAACAAACAGTGATGATCTCCAATTATATTAAGTTGTGGATCCAGGCAGGCACATTTTTAGTCATGGGGAAGAGCATCATAAGTATATTCTGCTGGCACTTTTGACTACCTTTTTTGCCCTTTACTTACTCTCTTTCCATCTACTGTCTTAGATCGCTGAGCAGCATCAAATTGACATGAAAAAAAATACATTTCTCACTAAAATGTTTCAGTCATATTCCACTTAAATACAGCACTTCCTGTTCAAGCTACTGCTGCCTGAAACCCAGGGTGGGAAAGATTCACTCCTGTCCCGCAAATGGCTTTTTTTACAAACAAAGAGCTCAAAGTTTATATTCAAGTTTTTCTCATTGTTGTAATGCTTGAAGAAAAAGCTTGGTGGGATTTGAGAAGGAAGATATCTGGAAACCCTGCATATCCCAGCATACACAAATAGTTATGGAATGAAGCTGAAACATGGCACTATTTATAGAAATGTTTCAATCATCAGAACTTTTTGCAGATAAATTACTGGTGACTAAAGACCAGGTTTGCTACACAGAAGATTTGAGACAACCTCATCACCCCCTTCCATGGAATACACATACTTCCCATCAGCATTGTTAAGTGCTGCTGTGCATTAGAAAAGACTTTTTTCCCCCCCTGTAACTACTTGTGTGCATCACATAACTGAAACAGGCTGAAAGGTTTCAACAGCATTTCCAGTGTCTAGACAGATTTTGCTCTCCCACCAGTTATGGACACTGCTATACCTCTCTCCCAAAACCTTTACTTCTCAATATTTTTTATGCCACACACATGCACCTACTGACATGTCAGCAGTGTAACACAGGCTTGGCTGGCTCAGCTTTGTCTCACACTGTAGGATACAAGCACTGCAAGCCTGCAATGCTGAAATGTCAGGGCATGGTACAGGTCAAGACACAGCTGAGCTATAGAAGAAATGGAACTACATGAAACTTCTCCTAGCCTTTGAACACACTGGAGACAGAATTTGTAATTACACACCTTGTAAGATGAAAATGACTGCTCACAACAGTAGACTTCTACCACTCACTACAATAAAGCTCTTAAATTTTAGAGAGAAGCCATCACAGAGCTCTGCCACGATGTTCACCAGTAGCACCCAGCCTCTTCTCCCAGTGTCAATCTCTGTCTAAAGTTGTTCACCTTACAACTCAGTCATATTGAGCAGCAACTTGCCCTTGGGTGGCCCAGGAGTGAATACATCCAAAAGCGGTTTTCACTTTTAAATGTTAAATCCTCCATGTCACTGCTGGACTGACGGGCCAGTGGGAAATCTTGTACTGAAACCAAGAACAAGCTAGACTGTGCTAAAACATTCACGGACACTTTGCCACCCACACAGACAGTAAGCAAATGCATTCCAGTCACAGAATCAGCTTTTGGTTATTTGGGAGCCTTCATGCCTACATTCACATGAGAATGCCAGAAGCACCCAGGCAGTTTTGATCTATGCTTATTTAAGGAAAAGGATGTACAGGAATAAGAGGGAATTAATAACTTTATTGTCAGCCAAGAAGTTGAACTGTAATAACAGTGGCAAAACATAATAAGATTTATCCTCATGCTTTGCTTTTCTTTGGCCATGACCCTGCAAGTGCTAGCAGTCACAGAATCACATCAGCATTTCCACTCACTATCCTTCCTCTGCCTGTGTGTTAATAAAGGCTAAAAAAGGGCCATAGTATCCTATATGCATTTTCTGATATTTTTGATGGAAATATTTTACATTCCACTTCTTGCTTTTCTAGCTGAAAGCAACTTGACACACTTTCAAAGCGCAGAACAATCTGAGTATGTGCTCAATAGAAGTTTAAATGCTATTATTTTTGTTATAAATGCTGACATCTCAATCAATGGCTATGAATTGGACATGGACATGTGGCATGTTGGAAAAAACCTCAAAGCCAAATACTTTTTGCCTGCAATTATGTATTTTACTCAAGTATTATTCTGTCCAAAAACTTCACCATAACAGTAAAACTATTCATCTCATCGGAACCCTGTCAGACACTCATTTTACTACTGGCAAGGCTTTTTCCACACGATTCTCACCAATGTTTTACTCCATTCCTCAGCTCATCTGGAAGGTTTCTTTCCTGCTCATCTCTAGTTTCCTCTTGGAGTTACAGGACTGCTACGCTTCACAACAGTGAACTGGCCTGTCTTTCAAGCACAGCTCTGCCTCTGAACACAGCCTCCTCCCTCGCAGGATTACACCCTCTTCTCACAGGATGGGAGCTCCTCGGCAGAGCGTTCACAGCAAATCACCCAGTGTGATCTGGGGACATCCACAGACAGCAAGCACTTCTAGGTTAGTCCCCAGCTTGTAGGAGAGAGAGCTGGGTTATGAATGAAAGCTGCAGTAAGAACACCTATCTATCCCTACAAAGCTTTCCTCATGCTTCCCAGCTGTTGCTGTGCTCCATTCCAGTTGCTCAGCCAGTCATGACAACAGTGAAAACAGTACTGCAATACATCTCCAGTGAAATATGGCACTTCTACACCCAGTTCCTGAGAATAACACTCTTCAGCTATCAGTTACCCCCACAAGATAAAAAAAAAAAGCAGATACACCAAACAGGAACTACTACAATTCTTTTTTTATAAAGATCATCACATGAAGCAGGAGTACGAACAGGTTGTTTTTTAAACAAATTCAAAATATTGACCATCTCTGTCATCACAGAGGCCTCATGATATGTAACTAAGTCATTTTTGTTCTGTCTACTGATGTAAACACTAGTGACTATCACATCCAAAGCAAATTTGCAGAGACCATTAATCACACGGCACCCCCCAAAAACACTTGAGACTAATGCAAGTCCTTCTTCTGAGAACATTGCAACTTAAACTGCTGCCACCAGTAGACCACCTTTCAATCACTGATTAATCTGCCACAGCATTCATTCTGTGAAATCTGACAAAGCATTTATTTTAGAGAATTGATAATATTTGTTAAAAAGAAAGAATGGGAACAAGAAAAGAAAGAAAAACAACTTAGCTCCAGTTATTTCACAACTGAGGAGGAAATAATTTCGGTCCCAATGCCTTTAATCTCCTCTAAATAGCATTTGCAAGGGTGGACAATTTCTTTTTTTAATTTTAGACACATTAAAAAAAGTGATAGCACTGACCATTCAGAATGACCAGGAAGATTGTCTTTGTACTATTATTTTAGTAAGCGTAGTTAAGGTGGGCTTTTACATTTGTTGGTTGGAGTTTGAGTTCTTTGCTTATTTTAACTCAAGAACATGTTATACACAAGCATATGAAATAGAGAATAGACGGCTTAAAAAAAACCAAAACCAAACAACTTAAATTGCAATACAATCTGGAGTACATTTCAAGCTCTTTTCTCCATTTTACTATTCTTAGTATGTACATAAGCATCATTCCTAGTAGTACTGTTTCACCAATAGGTGGTGTCACTATTTTCAACAACTTCCAAGGAGAACAAGGCCAAAAGTGCCCAGGGATGGGAAGTCAATATGCACACTGTTCTGGTATTCTTATCACAGCATGGTTAGACAACTGGGGACCAGTAAATGATTCAGACAAAGCAAGGAAGGATCTCAACCATATCATTCAAGAAAAGCAAGACAAAATTTACATTCCTATTTTAAATAACTAAAGTTTTTTATTCTTTCATTTCCTCATATATCTATGTATCTTAACTTTGACAAAAAATGGACAGCAAAAGTATAAGACCATGATGGAAACACCTCACTTTATATTTCCAGCACGAAAAAACATATTCCTGAAGTGTACCTGGAGCCTGATCATAGCTCTCTCTGTGAGACATGGATAAGGACCCAATAAGTCGCTCAATTGCAGTTTCATACTCATTCAACTCCAGCTTTGTACACCAGGGATTCAAGACCAACCTGCAACCCAATGATGGCACATCACTGGGTCCTCAGTCAAATGTGGATGATAGCATGGCACTGCCTTTGGCAGCGCCTGGGAAAGGAGGAGTGAGGGAGAGGATAGCCACATGATTATTGTGAGGGATTCACATATGGTGACAGCACAAGAAATATTCACTGCCATCACTGAGGTACTCTTGATCTGGACTTCTCAGACACTGATGACACTTGTGGCTGGAGCTGCAAGTGCAGCTCTGGGAGCTTGGCCCTGCTGCTCCCTATGCTCTGCCTTGGCAGCCAAAGCAGGAAGCAGTGCCTGCCCAGCTGCACCAGCACACCTCGAAGCAGCCAACCAAGATGCACCAGTGGACCTCTCTGCCAGTACCTCTCCTCCATCTGTGGCTTGGTCTGAGCACACCACTTCAGAAGGGCTAGAGCTGGGGCAGGGGAAGCCCAGTTGGTCACCCTGCTCCCATCCCATGTTAGGCAATTCACATGGAAGCATGCTTGCTTTTCAGTCAGCTAAGGGCAGTTTCTTCAAAGCCTGCCCCAACCCATCGATCTGAGGCGCTATTCCTGGGCCTTTAGCCACAGATGTTTTCCCACTAGTGCTGCTAGCTTGGGCAAACAGTCTGGCTTCATTTAAGGTCCAGCGCCTCCTCTGAAGGCACGGGGTATGGACAAACCCATTACTCTCCTTGAGAAGTTCAAGCATTAACACTGGGACACATTACAGCAATGCTCTGAAAGCTCTCAGATTCCTGCAAAAGATGGCTTTTCATTTGCTCTGTAGACTCAATAGGGCTAATTCAGACATTTCTTTAAATATATAGAAAATATTTTCAGTAGAAAGTAAAATACCATCTACCCCACTCTTGAAATTGTTGCACTTTTAGAGATGTTACAATTTTGGCATTTTCGCTGCAGGTTTATTCTTTTCTTTTTTTCCCCTAATTTTTAAAATGCATTTCACAATTAAATTTGAACCCGAACTTCAGTAGGAAGAGAAACAGATTCCATGTATAAAAAGATCCTACAGCGTATTATGAACTAGGTCATTGTGCAAACTCCTCAGCAAATACATATTTACAGTTTGCAGACCATTACCCGCCCCTGTTTTCCTTTAGAGAACTGCACTGTGCACAGTCTACATGTTTTGGGTCCTCTTAAGCCTGAATGTTTCAGTGCTAGGACTGGGTAGTGTTCTCTCAAAAGGCCTGGAAGTTTTACCACGAATGGATGGAAATATTAATTCTTAACAATCAAGTGACTGAACAGATCTCAAGGAGACACAGGACTTGCCACAAACTAACTCTCTAAGCACTCCATGCCTTTTAACAACTGGTAGATACTGTGTCATAAACCAATCATTTTCTATAAGATATTCTCAAGGCATCAGCTAGCAATGGCTTTCTCACACTTCAAATGATAAAAAAGCTTTGTTACATTAAATCAAAACATCCTACCATTTTTATTAGCCTGTGTGGAATGATCAGTATCTCCACCCCATGCTTTTAATACTGTAGAAAATACACAAATAGTTTTAAAATTCCTGTATTATGCAAGATCTTCAAGGTGCTACAAACATCAGACCCACCTTAGAGATTACAGACATTAAAATGTAAGTGCAGAGAGATGACAGGGCCAGGTCGTGGTCACACAAATCGACTGCAGAGCTGGGCAGATTGCCCAAGTCCCCCAGTTAAATCACATCACATGGAGAACGAGCCTACTGGAGCCCAAGTATGAAATAGAATCAATATCCAAGAATGCAGCCTTGAGGATTTTCCCTGTGCACACCGAAACACAGTCTAGTCTCAACACAAGTGGGTGCTTAGGAACTTTTCCCTGCAACATAACTGCAGCCAGCTCCAGGCTGAACAGATTTAGTAGATTTAAGGCTGACAGGTGCAATCAACAGAATTACCAGCTCCCTCTTCAACAAATGTCTAGGCTGGAAAAGCATCTAAAGAATAACCCCTTTGGGTTAGTGGCAAAGTGTTAAGAAATGAGGCAGAAGAATTTGATTTCCCCTCCTGCTTACACCACTGGGAGTCAGGAGTACCTCAGATGAAATCAGTGGAGCTCTGCCACTGAAAGGCTGGCTGGATATTTCCATATCTGAAATAAAGATGTGCAATGTTTTCCATAATGTAAGAGTTTTCATTCTAAAATGACTCAGATGAAAACAATGACCTCACTGGCTGGCTGGATTTAACACAATGACACATTGGTCCAGTCTCAAAACTATTTCCTCCCTCTCCCAGTCTCTGCTCGTACCACCACATCCCCTTGAGAGCAGTAGAAAGAGGAAAGGAGAAAAAAAAATCAGACACCTCACTCAAATATTTTTCTCCTTTTCCTTAATTTTGCCAGTCATACTTGAAGACATATGTATGAGTCTAGAGTAAGAAACCTATCCACTGTCTAGCTTCCTAGTTATGAAGCTTGTCGATGTTTTTAATGTAGCACCTGGATATAAATGTAGGGAAGGACAACAGGAGCAGTACTTTGAGCAAAAAGAAAATGGCCAACACCAGCACAAAGACAGGTATTCAGCATTCCTAATAAAGCCCAAGGTGTTTCCAGTCCAGGTATCAGGCAAGAAGCTTTTCACTAAAGAAGTTGTTGGTAACAACAAATAAAAGAAAGTAGGAAAATACAAATTAAAGTACAGAAGAACAAGAAAAATATAATGCCAACTCAAAAAAGACAAATTTCTTGCTTTAAGTTACTTCATGATCTGGAATTAGCAATACAAAGCTACAAAACAAAAATTAAAATCTTCAAGGGAGGAAAAACCCACAAAAACTTGCTTCACATACACAGCCATGTTTTTGAAAGGACTAGTTAGAGCTATACAACCATAGTAGCACAGTGAAAGGATCTTCTAGATCCTTCAATTTTCTTGTCAGGTATTCTTCCCATAATGGAGCAATACAGCAAGTTAACAACCTATTTTTTATTCTATTTCTTAATGTACCTTACAGAAATTAATATTTGATAGATACATGAAGATATCACTGGCCAAATATGTCCCACAGGATGCTAAAATAAGCTCTGTTTGGTGTTAACTAAAGATATGTTCTACATATGCAGTCCTGCTTAAGGAAAAAATTACTTTATCTCATTACTTAAATAGTATACAACAGTACCAATTAAACAAGAAGCCTGCCCATGCTACCCTCCATTATTACTCTGATAGCAGAGAATTAAGAAAATTAATCAGATAGTGCTTTAATTTGATTTTATGGTTCACTAGCACTGTAAACTCTGATTCAGTTGCATGCAGCCTGTAATTTTTTGTCATTATTCATTACAGTAAGTTTAAAAAAAAAAGTAAATTTATGTATCTTCATAGTCATTTGGAGAAAACGGTTGGTTAAAAGTTAGTAGTAAAATCATGCTCCATGTATAATGGGCAAGTGGTTTCCTGAAATTTTATTAGAAAGCACAGATCTCATTAACCAAAGGACTTTCTCCACACAGTGGATGAAACACCTCAGTAAAATTTTACCTAAATAGCACCAGGCGCTAATTATTCTTTCACATTAAAAACACAAAATTAAAATACCCTTTTGTATTAGCATGAGTTTCTCCAGCACAAATCAAAACCATGAATAATTTGGAAAAAAACCCGCTGACACCGTTTATGTCATCCAAGATTTATTTTTCCTCACCTTAGTCAGGCTTGGTATTATTCTGAATTATCTGATAGTTTGAGTTTTCTGAGACGTGTCCAACTACACAGTTGTGCAACACAATATAATCTTCTTTTATACTCCAATTTAAGATGAACTTCCTCTGGAAAGTGTGGCAGAGCAGGCCCATGGGCAGCTACGGCTGCTGGGCAGTGACCTGCTACGATTCCCTAACTTCACTGAGCCAAGGTCAAACATGTAGGAAAGTGATGTCAGTATGAAAGCAAAGTCACACCTATACAAACTTTTTAAAGAATCTCTGTATTTTTGGTCTCCTTCCCCCTCAAATTACACCAACAAAGGCATGAAATCTGAGAGTAACTTTGACAGACTCGACAATGTAACAGTTTGTCTTCACTGCTTCAGGCACTTCAGGATACACTTCTACTCTGCATATAAGAAATTTATACTTTCCATTCTCCTTTTCAAGTAATGTTCAGCATGTAACCACTCTTGTTTGGTGTCTGTAAGTTTCTGTAAAGGTTTTAACAGCAATGACTCTTGCAGAGTAGCTGCCCTTATTTAATAACTGTAGCTTTATCATGAAAGCTGTGGGGGGGAAAAATAATTTTACAGAACCCACATTTGAATTTCAAACTCCAGGGGAGTAATTATGTTTAGAAGAAGCTGCTCCTTACCTGCAAAATATGGGATATTTGTACAACTTTACCTACAAAAAGATTCAGAACCTTCAAATTTCCTGGCTTTGAGTGTCAAAAATTTCCAACTCTGCTACTACAACCACACTGGCTTCCTCACATAAAATACATTTGTTTCAAGATACTTCCTCCTCCTCAGTATTATCATTCCTAAATAAAAAGATGCTCTACTAAGAGCAGAAAGATCACCTCTGCCATGGCTTCGTGGTATGAATTTGGGTATGTGCACTAACCTCAGAAAACACAAAAATGCAACCACTGTCAGTGGTGTTTTCAAAGTAAGCTTTTAAACAAACATTTAATTGGAAAATAGCTTTTTTATATTACTATAAATAATACTTGCCCCATCTCACATGATTGTTTCACTAACTTAAAAAAGAAAAATCTTTGAAATCTGCATTTATTCCTTTACTGTTTGATTTGCCACTGTGTGTATCTTCATGCTAAGCTTTTTTGTGCTTTTATAGACCATCTTAAGAGAGTACATTAAAGAACCCCAACATCAAGTACACTATTAAATATTTCAGGTAAGTATGATCAGGTATCTATCCACAAGCCCGAGCCATCTAAACAATTCTAGGTCCTGACTGAAGCTGCTGACCAAAAATCAAGTTCTACAGCACAAAGAAAGATCTGAAATGGCCTGTGGCAACACTTCCATCAGTATTAGTTCAAATTAGATTCAGCATTTTGTCCCCGAATCTGGCAAATGAGTTGATGTCAGCAAGACTGCTGCTCTCCAGAGTCCTGATGTAGCAGTTTAAATGGGGCAGGCTGACACCTGCTCTTGCAGGCAGCTTACTGGAGAGTACTGCAACTCTACATGTGGTTTGCTGCCTGCAGTGAATTACAGCAGTGAAACCCACAAATGGAAAACACTGTTGTTGACGTTCTGTTTTTAACTTACTTCTTTCCTAATACGATTTGAGATTGCATTTACCAGGATAACACTATTCCCCATGTCTTACATCCTATAGATTCATTAGTAGCTCAAGAATTTCAGAAAATGGTTAACAACCATACAGCAAGAATTATATCTCATAACTGCAAGGCTCAGAGAAGTAGATCTTTTCCAAGTTTTTAAAATTTGGGCATAGGTTTATAAATTGATGAGCATACTGAATTCTTACCAAAGTCAACAGCAGCTGGAAGTACACCACCTCCATAGATGGAGTTCTGCATTCTGGAAATCTGTATCTTTTAAACTCAGCTTTAGAGATCTTAATCTGGTAAAGCAGTGGTTGACTTGCATCAGATAACACCGATTACTTCCCCACATTTTATTTATCCAGGAAGAGTAATTTACTAGCTCAATCACTACATATTCACATGGGATTTTATCTTCATTCAATGGTTGCACTCTTAAAGCATATTCTGAATGCAGTTTGCTCAAAGTTTTCTTTACTGTCTTACTGCCTCTCCTGGAGGCCCCTAAAAGGCTTCGGGTTATTTTAGCATGACTGCAATTCAACTCCGATCAATGGAGCCTTACGCACATAGTTTTTTCCCTAAAACCTCACTCCTTTCCTTTGTTTTCATTCCCAGAATAATTTATGTCATTGCTTGAGCATGCAGAACTTCTTCACAGAGCCACCATGTCTCTGTGCCTTGTATTGTCACACATGAAGTACATCTGCAGCGACTCCCACCGCACCCTCTTGCCAAAGTCTGGAGATATACCCTGTGTCTCTCTTTATTTTTCTCCCATCCTTTCACCCTTTACTGAAATCTTCACAACAGCATCACAATATAGAAACAATTTATATATGTGTGTATATATATATTTTCCATATCATAAATCACAGCTATAGGTGCCTGCTCTCATTCCATAACTTAATGAATTTCTGCCAAAAGTTAGCTTCCAGCCCAGCCAGATGCATGACAAGCCTCCCAGTAATGTGGTGCAGTATTTGATGTCTGTAGGAGACACAGAGTGCCATGCACCACTCAGTCTTGGCCACCTCGTGCTACTCCTATGTTTCCACAGATGGTTGATTTCTGACCACAGAACATTCCAAACACAAGGGCCAGCAATAAACCCAACAACTGAAGACAGGCAATCCCATAGGAAACATTCTCTTAAACATAAAACACTGACAAAATGACAAATTGACCATGAGCACCAGCCCAAGGTGTAGAGACTCTGCTGGCTTCCAGGTCAGGCACAGCCACCTCGTGCCTTACAGCCCTTCCCAGCAGGACAGACCAGGCAGCCTTTCCCCGCACAGCGTGCAAGGCAGCGTGACTTCCAGAGCCCCACATCACCAGCTTCTTTGCTGGGAAGAACTCTGTAGAAACACAATACCACTTGGCCTGCTAACTTTATTTTACCGTGTTGATTTATGCTTTCCCTTTAATTAAAAGGTGCCAGGAGAACATTTGGTTTTGATTCAGATACACAAAACCACCGAGACCCATTTCAGGCGACTCCTCAGCACAGGCCCAGTGGCCCCGTCCGCGTCCCCACAATGAATGACTTCCGCCAGCACGCAGCCCCAAAGCCTGCCCAGATCCTTCCCCACTAATCCCCGACATCTGTTCTGCGTCCAGGCTGGGCAGAGGGACCCGCCAGGGCCTGCTGTCAGCGTGGCCACAGATGAGTAAACACAGCAGAGCCCGTGTTGGGCCACATGTGATTTCAGCTGAGAGCTCCGGACACGCAGCACGGTTCTCATTTAAAGCCTTCGGAGCGCTGGGGAAACACCTGTTAAGAAGCCATCCAAAATAAATTTACCATAAGTCTTTTAAGAAAGAGAAAGCCCGTGATCGACAGCAGCAATACAAGATCCAACAGCAGCGGAATTCAAAGCCCCACTGCAAACCCTGACCAATTAAATACATAAACAGCACCATTTTTCACTTCAGGGTAACAGTTACTATATCATTTCTCATCTTCCACTTAAAATAGATGCTTTTCTCACTGGAAGACTGAAGTTTGACCTATGCTGACCTATTTATTTTCTTCTGTGTGCAAAAATCCTACAATGCCATGTTGTGTGTAGTTTTAAAAGAAACACTCACACAGAGCTACTCTTTAAAATTGTGTCTGCCGCATATAATCAAGAACAGTTTTGAAATAGTTTCTGCATGACTATTAAAAAAGGTGGATTTTATTCTGCTGATTATGTTATATTATATATTAGAATTATATTCTGCTTAAAGCCCGCAAAGTGCAGTTGATGAAGATCAGTAATTTTAGAATTTATTTTAAAATAGTAGAAGCATTGAGATTTTCCAAAGCTGTGACACTGGAAACAAATCTCAAAGTCTTTAAGCCTTGGAGTAACAGGCAATTAGCATTTAAAAAAAGTTTGCCAGAAATCTTTTCATTTAAGCCATTGTTTCCCCCCTTTAGGGACTCTGGAGGTTTACCTTGGCCCACAGTGGGTACCTCCCCCTCCTCCCTGTGTACACATCTCACCAGCAATCACACTGCAAGCTGCTCACTAATGACTATGGTATTTTTCAAGAACACTTAAGTGACTTTGGAGCATGGGTCAAACTAATGCTCAAGCAGAGTCAGATCAAATTTTTAAAATACTTTGCATTTCCCCGTTTCTTTCTATTAAGGACTCTCCAGCAAAAGTTATGCTGCTTACTAATTTGAGCACAACACCACATCTGTACGGTAGAAAACTTAATTTCTCAGACTGTAGCATGCTGGCTTTTGCCGGGGTAGAGTCAATTTTGTTCACAGTGGCTGGGATAAGGTTGTGTTTTGGATTTGTGCTGAAGGAAGATTTGATAATATAGAGATGTTTTTGTTATAGCTGAGCAGGGCTTACACAGAGCCAAGGCCTTTTCTGATTTCCATACTGCCATGCTGGAGCTGGGGATGCATCAGAGATTGGGAGGAGACACAGCCAGGACAGGTGACCCCAACCAACCAAAGGGACATTCCAGACCATCTGACATCATGCTCAGTGTATAAACTGGGGGGAAGAAGGAGGAAGAGGGGGATCTCTGCAGTGATGGTGTTTGTCTTCCTGAGTAACCAATATACCTGATAGGGCTCTGTTCTCCTGGAGATGGCTGAACACCTGCCTGCCCATGGGAAACAGTGAATTAATTCCTGGTTTTGCTTCTTGTGTGTGCAGCTTTTGCTTTCCCTATTAACCTGTCTTTGTTTCAACCCATGAGTTTTCCATCTTTTACCCTTCTAATTCTCTCCCGGATACAGCTGGTGGGAGAGGGAGCAAGTGGCTCTGTGCAGCTTGCAATTTTTGGAAATAAAATAAAATAAAATAAAATTCAATGTGTTTCAGTAAAAAGTGATAGACATGGGGGAAAACTGCATTAGTAATAGTCAGCTGAAGGCCTAAGAATGTAATCCTGTTGTCCAGGAGTCAAGAAAAGCAAATTTAGTGTTAGGGCTTACTAGAAACGGGATTGAAGAAACAAATATATTGTTGCTTCAAAAAAATCCCAACGAAACAACTGTGCTTCTAAATGCTGTCTTAATTCCAAAAAGGACACCAGAAAATCATAAAAGGTTGAGAGGAAAGGCAATAGAAATAATCACATGTGGCATGGCTTCACTGCGAGTAATGACTAGTGCAATGACTTTCATTGAAGAGAGAGAAACACTACATAAAGGCCTGTAAAGGCAAGAACAGCAGAAAGCAGGTAAAAAGAATAATTGCTCCTTTCTTCTTTCATTACAAGAACTTGGAACACAAGAGCAGACAGCCAGTGGTAGGTTCAAAAATGGAGGTAATATGCTTTCACATATATAGCATATATGCTGTGGACCAGAGAGTGATCACACTATATAAAACTAAAGGTATTTTTCCTGAATGTTGAAATCCCTGACCTGCTTAGAGGTAGGAGACTACACCACAGCACCACCATTACATACATCCCTTCCTATTCTTATACTATTCTTATACTCTTCCTATACCCTGCCACTGGGCATTGCCATAGCCAAGACAGTAAGAAACCTGTACTGGCACCAAATATGCATTATTTAGACTGTATCAGCTGGAGGCTGCAGATACAGGAGACACTAAGAGCTCTGGAAACTAAGGACTCGTGCACACAGGAGCTGGAATTTGACTATTTCCTCTCACAGCAAGGCAAAGCAGCCACCCAGCTCAGTGATACTTAAATCCATTGCAGAAGCTCTTCAAAGCTTTTAGTTTAGCTTAACAGACAAGTAAACTAAACTGCTAATAAAGCCATGTGTATTTCAATCAAAAAGGAAAAGGAAGAAAGATAACTCAATGAATATGTGTTATACAGAGCTCTTTAAACAATATTTTTAACACAGGAAGAAGAACACCACAGTGCCAGGCTCTAGGGTTCAGCTCCTTCAAAGGTGACAAGCTTTCAGCCCACAAACCCACACGTTGTGGCCAGCTTGTGATTTCCTATTAAACTTCACTGCAAAGTGGGGCTTTGCAATCCCTTCCAGGAAACTCTTCTCTTTTCCGAGGCACAGACATGGAACACAGCTGCACAGATACAGTCTCAGGTATACATTCCATCATTGTATCTCCTTCTCCCTGCAAATAATTTCCAGCATGTCTGTGGGTGGCCTGAGAGGAAAAAGAGCAACATGAAGCACATTCTAAGCCCCCAAATCATTAAGTTCCTTCCTCTCCTTCAGAGATTGACACACATGCACAGCAAAAGAGAAGGATGCTGAGAATTTGCACTGTGCAGGAAAATGCTCACAAAACAAATCCCACAACCATACATAATTGAGTAATCCAGACTTTGGCTTACTCAGGTTTATGAGAACCAAACCAGCATTTTAAATTCTTATTTTTGCTTTCCTTCAAGTTTAATTAAGCTTGCCTTAGGCTCACAAGCTTATTGAATTTGAGACATTTCTAAGGTAACTGACCTGCTGAGTCTTCCTGTGTGCTCTGCCCTTAAAGTATGTCCCAAGTTCACTCTTTTACCACAATCCTGACAGCAACATCAAAATCATATCAGAGGAAAAGAAATTTTGGTGTTTGTTCTGGTTTTGTTTGGTTTTTTGTTGTTGTTGTTGTTTTAATTATTAGCTGATAAACATTAGCCACACTGAGTAGTTTCAACCTTGCTGGTAGCCTCAAGTGGTTCTTCTGCAAGATTTGATGAGAGAGGAGATTTACTTTAAAGTTGCGATCTCCTGTTTCTCTCTCAGCTCTGAAATTGGGGCTTTCTGAAAGGGTTCCTGGTTCCCACAATAAATCCATTTTCTACGGGCCGCAGAAACATTATTGAAGACCTCATTACAGTTGTCATAAACCAGAGCTATTCTGCAACTGACAGGAAAAACACGGGTTTGCAACACTAACAAATGGATCCAATAGCTTCTCCAGTCTCAACACAGGCCAGGAATTTGCCAGGAAAAAATAATCCAGAATATTTACGTTAAGCCTTCCCCCTCCCAAAACTCCCTTAAGTCAGCAGGGAAGAATTGGTGAATAAGAAAAAGATTGCAAAACTCAGTACAGCGACAAGGTAGCACCATGCTAATGAAGTCATTCTGCTTTTGCACAGGCAAAAAGGATTATAAACCTGTGCAGCAGGGAAAAAAAATCTCCAACAGGAAAAAAAAGGCAAAAAGAAAAAAAAATATAAACATAGCTCTGAAGCCAAATATTTCAAAGAGGGATTAATCTGAAAGCTATTTTTCGTGTGCTGTTATTACATTCTAGATCATTAATGAAACAATTCAAGAGGAAAAAATAAAGGCAGTGCAGGAGGATATAGCTAGAGGAAAATTCAGAGCGTCAATTCTCTGTTAATGGTTCAGATTAATTCAGATGGGGTATGGTCATAAAGCTCTAGGGATTCACACATCCCTGCCTCAATTCAAGGCACTAATAACCAATCAGTATTTTAGATAAGACTCTATAAATATTTAAAATTTTTAATCTTTTGAGGGCCAAAAATAACATTTCCCATCGTGTCCTTGTCTTTCTTACAGCAGCAACGATGAGATTTCTCAGCTGGCATTGCTGGCACCAGCATGACGTCAGGTGGTTTCAGTAGTGGCACTCAATTAACTTAGAACGTTACATCTAATTGATCCATTTCCTGCACAGATAAACAACTGTAAACAAACACTTCTCTTCAAAGGAGCAGCTTTGTTCACAAATTAAAAAAGGAAAGGGGCCATCTGAATCACACCAGCCATGGCTGTGTCAGGGGTTTTACTATAAACACTATTTTTAGGGCTTGAAATGAGTGATGTGACATTAAATATCTTGAGCCAAATTCTTCCCCAAGTTAATGTGGCAGTGGTGCTTCCTCACAAAACAATCTTTGCCTTTTCTTAAACTCTCTCCTGTGTTACTGACAGCACTGTCTGTGTATAATTACACTGTTTTGATTCTCCTAACCCATATTCAGCCTTTCCAATTCACGCTCATTTTTGGCACAGGAAGCTCACTACCCCCCTTCACTTACACTTTCATTAGGCCCAGTGTCCGATCTCTGTGTCTCAAGGGAACAACAGCCAGAGCAGTAAAAAAATAATTAAAAAAGCCAAATCTCTTCTGTTTCTGTTTGCAGCACCCCTTATAAACACACACTCACCCCCACCATTTTGATAAGCATTCATGTTGTGGTCCTCTTTGCAAACCTTTCAAAATGCAGTCAGGAACGATTTCAGCGTAAACTTTACACTGATCAGAAAGAGGCCACAACACGCAGCTACTTGCAATCGACTCCTCCACAACCCTTGGTAAAGAGTCTGCTACTATAGCTGTAGTTCACCTTGCCAATTCCCCCATCTGCAATTTTGTTTCCTTATCTACTGGATGCAACCACAGAAGTGTTAGAGTTGGGAGGCTCCGCTGGTGGGGTAACCTGCTCCAACCTCCCTGCTTAAACAGGGTTTTCCTAGAGCACATTGCACAACAATCATGGAGATATCAGCTTGCCTCTAAATGATTTCAGATCCAATGTGAAAGCACGCTACAGAAATGTCTAATTATTTTTGCCACTACTATATTCTCCTCTGGCAATGAGTCAGATTCTTAAATTTGTGGGATTAAAATTTCCACTGTCATTTCATTAGCCTAAGCATTTATTAATTGGGAAATGGAAGTCTGTGCATTTTAAATTTTGGTATTGTCACATATGTTAATTGGGGAGTTCAAGCCTACTTTTATTACACACTTCACACATCACTTGAGCAGAGACCAAGTGATTGATTTCTGCACTGTCAGCTGCTATGTCTGTTTTGACAGATTCAGGGTGTTACCACATCCAATTGCCCTGACTAACATGAGTACAACCTAGGACAGCTATTAGCATGCCAATAACATTTCTGAAAATGAACTGTGCCACCATATACTGATTATGTATTTTCAGGAGTTAGGTGCCTTCTATTAACTTTCCGGTCTAGACACCTGTGGTTTACCTGAAACAATTTAAAGACAGGAAATCAAACCCAAACGCAACTAGCAAACTAAAGAAATCCAACCCTGTGTGCCACTTGGCAATCAAATTCCAGGGCATGCTCATAGGAACAAGGTGTTAACAAGACCGGAAAAGACCATATCTAAAATAGTTTACCGAGCAGCAAAGGAGCTGCATTTTATTTACTAACCCAAGAGCTCAAGCATGATATTTCAGGACTGTCTGAAACCGCAAGTTCAGATTTATGAGTATAGAATGTCTAGAAGAAACAAAACTAAATAGCTGCTTACAAAACAAGTGATCCTCTGCACAGTGGATTCAAAGCACTAGACTAAAGATATCCCTATATATATAGTGTTCCTGCCCATGGCAGGGTGTGTGTGTGGAGAGGTTATTCAGGGTTTGGAACTAAATGACTTTCAAAGTCCCTTCCAGTCCACACCATTCTACAAGTCTTTGCCAGATATATACATAATCAATTAAGATGCATAATGAAAATAAAAAAGAAATGAAACATTACAGTAATTAGGAAAGGTCAGTCGACTCCAGGAAAATAATACAGTAACACAACTCAGTGACTTTTGACTTGACAGTGTTGTCAAGTGCAAACAAGAAGACTCCCCTGTCAGGTCAAAGAAGGTAGGTTAGTCTTATGCCAATACTATTACAATAGTAATGCTCCTTAGAAATTAAACAGGAAACTGTGTTGTAGGGGAGCTCAAGTACTGAAGGAACAAACTGAAGTCAAATGAACTGGGAGCTCTCCAAGACTAAACCAAACATGAAATACACAGAAGACATCTGCTTTAACCTCCTTCAGAGACATCACTGCTTTTAATCCCTGACCAAGATTCTGCTGTTCAAAACATATCAGCCTTGAGTTCAGTCCCTCTGGTGGAATGCAAGTTTCTTAACATCTCCTCACTTAGAGCAGACTCCAGTGCTTGCTCAGATGTCAGCTTTACCCTGACAGACTTTCTGGTTAGGTCTGTCTACAACACAATTATTACTGTTAGAGCTTTTCCTTGCAAGAAGATCCAAATTAGCACATTCCAGCAGTAAAAACTGATCAAGTAAATGTTCATGTGCCCAGTGAGTTCACTGCATCTGGAGGTAGGAGAGGTCCTAAGAAACTACTGCCTGGGGAAGCCAGACTGCTTAGGATATTTCCTGCCACATTCATAGCTCAACAATCGAGAAGAAAGTTCCCTCTCTGACAGCCCTTTCTCCAGGCCTCTCTTCACTGATTTCAGACATAGCGTTATTTCCCCAAGACCACCTTAACTCCTAGAGCATTCAGAGAATAACTTCACATATTTATGGGAAATAAAAGATTAAAANAAAAAAAAAAAAAAAGGAAATATTTAAGTTATAAATGGAAAAAAAATACCAAACAGAACAGCCCTATTTTCATCTAAGAGCATTATCCCTTCCTGACTCAAGATACCACAGGAACTCATATATCTAGTTCATCAAATCCACAAAGAATCCAAACCAAGAGATAAGGCAGCCCAGCAGTATTACCATCAATATTACCACATTTAAGAGAAATAAGGTGAAGATCTGAACCACTGTGGATTTTCCTGTCTTTAGGAAACTTGCTGACTCTGGCAGCCTCAAACCACTGAAGAGTTCACAGAAGAGTAAGTACTACCCTCAGTTGTTAGGAAGAGGAAATATCCATGCTGGCTTTTAATGGATCACCTTTTAACTACACTGGGTCTAAAGGAGGAGTGTGTATGTGTGTGCATCTATATATTTATGAAAATTAGGTCTGTAAATTCAGATTGAATGGAAAGAGAGACACCTCTACAAATAAAAGCACAAGTGAGAATCAGCTCATGCACCTGAATGCTGGTGCAAGGGTGCCATCAACCTTGAGAGTGTGTCTGGGCTATGTTCCAAGTCCACACGGGGCAAGATACACTTGTGCAGGTGACATTTCTTACATTATGGCTTTCAGGGAAAAAAATGCTGGTGCATGGGTTGGAAAGGAAGTGTAGCTTATTTCAACATGTTTCAGACTTGGACAGATAGGGTTCCCTGCAGACCATATCCAAGAGTCTGCTTTGACATAGCCAGTGAAACCAAAAAATAGTGGAAGTTCACACTACGGTATTCTGTTCAAACTGTACCTCTCACTGTTTTAACTCATGGATTTGGATTTTACATAACAGAAACAGTAAGACTGAAAGGTTTCCTAATGTAGGATAAAATTTTAATTTGAATACTTTTAAGGCAGAAAATAAATTCTATTTTGACCATAATGATGAAGACTGAAATTTAAAAACACTGCCTAGAAGATGACAGTAGAAATATAATATGGAAAAAGTAACCCGAAGGAAAAAAATTAAAAGGAAACAATAAAAGAAATTAACACAGACTATCAAATAACTGGAAGAGCTGCATAAAAGAACTGGTCTAGAAGGATATTTGTAAATTACTTCCCTTTCTCAGAGGGCAACTAAATGCTTCTGAAAGAAATGAAAAAGCAGTCAGATGCTGAAACAGATGTGTTATAAAGAGAACTAAAACTAATAAACTCCTCATCTACAGCTTAACAGAACAGAAAGAAGCGAATTACAAGTATTAAGATTGCAAAACCAGAAGTTTAGTATAAAAGCCAGAGAAAATGCTGGATATAGCTGGACAGCAGGGCTGGGGGAGTTGCAGACGAGCCCGGATGCTTCCTGGTACAAAGATCCTGCGGAGAGATATCAGCGAGGCTAAGAGCCTGCAGAGCCTGAAAGGCCAGCAGAGGAAGAGGGGTCAAAGAAGCAATTAAACTAATGCAAACACAAAAAGCCCCAAGACCACACAGGTTCTCTGTACAGATTTAGAGCAGAAAACCCGACATTCAAGGTACACAATCTCTACTCGCTCTGTCTGACATATCTACAAAGTGTAGTTCCCAAAACCAAAAGTGAGGCCAGTCCAGCAGCACAGAAATAAACAAATATGAATATTGCACAGGCCAATCCTCTCTCTGAGGAGGGAGAAAAATCCTCTAAAAAATCCTCCCCAGAAGAACAAAAAACCATCCATCTCCAGTGTGTACGGTTTTAGCAGAAAGCCTTCCTATGGAATGGGAGGCTGAGGCACAGGCAGGCAGGAGCTACATAAGCACACACATGAACTGGCAGCATGGCACGTGCAGTATGGAACTAAATATACTAACACATCTTAGTCTGCCTCCAGACTGGTGCTGGCTTCTAACCCTATGTTTCGCTGCTGAACCCACAGTTGCTCTGCCCAATCTTACATACACATGGTGAGTGAGGACAATGCACAAACCACAGTAATGACAATATGTGGCTGCTGTCTGTCAAAGGCCTGTATGGACCATTCACTTAAGACCTGGAATCAATGGTCTTTGAGGGTCCCTTTCAACTCAGAATATTTTTTGATTCTGTGATTTGGTTTAGAGTGATCTCCTCTGAAAATCTCTATTCTTGAGGATGGGACTTAGAAGTGACATGAAAATTTGTGTAACCTTACTTGAAACCCACCACCTTCAACCCCCAAATTCAGCAGTGAACTCTGCAACAGCTGAATTACAGAAGAGGAAGACACACATCCCTGTTTCATCTTTTTTTATGCACCTTCAATGAATTCCTGTTCCAAAAAGCTCCAAAAGAACAACAACCCAACTCCTCAGTCTTGATCCCAATGTAACAGAATGTACAACTAACATGACAGAACATAAACTTGTTCTGTCATCACATAATCTGATAACCATGTTAAGCACTTTCTCTGACTCGTATTATGAAATATGTGGATGAATTTTAGTAACATAAAGTTTTATGGCTTCCAATTTTACTATAATTTTAAGTACAATGCTGAAAGAATCTGTAATTAAACAGCTCCAAGACAAACTAGAGCTTGTGTGGTCTGAACTAATCAAGTATGTATTGCTCCTAACCTCAGTCAGCTATATGAAATTAGTTTTCCTCTTATTATTTTGAGAAGATTTTCAAGATAAAAAAAGCCTACATTTTTCTTGGCTATGTACTACAGTAGGGTTTAAACGGAAAGGATTGCTAAAAATTGCTTTTCTGATTTGGTATATATCAACACAGTTATCAAACAACATTCTAGATATCACTCTGAATTGAATAATCAGATTCTGCCCTAATAGCAAATAAACTCCCAAAACCAATTATGGCACCTGATAGCCTCCTTTGGAAAGACAGGACAACAGTGCATACTAAAAAGTAATCAAAATTATACCAGCCAGTCACCAGCTCCTAGGAATCTTGCTAATCCTTGAGTTTTAAAGTAGGATCAACAATAGGATATGATATACCTATGTATTTCATTATTTATTCTATACCCAATGTCTGACCTGATGCAAAAAGGTAATTACCAAGGAATACATATCTTTCTCAGGTGAGATTTGTTACAAGTAAGAGATAGCTTGGGATCTACTAAAGCCAGAAGAGCCTACTCTTGTCATCATATGACTTGGGTATATAATACACGGGGGAGAGTGTAGAACTCTAAGCCAACTCTTGTCAAGTGATAAAACATTAAAAAATAATACCAAATAGATCATAACATTAAAATACCAAACTGACTTGTCTATAACTGAAAAATTATGGTAGACTAATGGGAATTTCCAACTGGAAGCTATCTTGCTGGTCACTGAATTCACATGGGCAGCAGTGTCATTTCAAGTTTACACATTTACAAAGTTCTGGGTTAGTGGTGTGCTATGACTCCTGCGGCTCCTGGTGCACCACTTCAAATGCACACAACATCTGCTGCTGTTTTTTTCAAAACAAAATTAGTTTGTCACCTCATGAAAATATTAATCTGCTTCTCACAAAGCAATTTTTTTCTTCCACTTGCTCTGCTACTGCAACCATTATTGCAAAGCTCTACTGGAATTTCCTCACCCTAGAAAGCAGCTCCTCAGAAGTACTCTTCAGCTGAGGTTACACAGGGCTTGTTTAGATCCCTTTGGCATCAACACTGTCCTTGGGCATTAATAACATGTTTTCTTATTTGATGCCCCTTCTCCACATATCTATATATATTTTAAGTAGAACTAGTAATAGTAAAACTGTATTTAAAGTAGTGTTTCCCTCTGTGTTTGCACACTTGCAAAGTACAAGGCAAATTCTTAGTCTCTCCTGCCTTCTGTAAGATGAGACAGCTCAGAATCATGAACTGATCCAGGAACAGGATTATTAACTGAAAAAGTTGATACTTCTGGAAAACTTTTTGCACTGATTTTTCAAACTTAAAATTAACTGGATGATGACAGCAGTGGATGTGACATTTTCATTCAAGGGGAAGATGCTTATTAGACAGTTTGATTTATCATAAAAAGAGCAAATCAGTAGCAAAAGTGATCCCATTCTCTGTGGAAATTTACAACAAAAAGTAACTTTACTCCCTACACTTCCCTATCATCTTGATTGAAAACAACCAAGGCTGACCAAGAACACCACTTCCTCAGAAAAGCTGAGGAAGCAAATGGTGATGTTCAGAAGATGGGCACATCACAGATATTAGCACTGGGTTAAGATCTTATAGAGAAAGAGCAGAGAGGAAACATTAAGGAGATCAGTAAACATCAACCTGTCAGTCTGGCAGAAATCAGAGACCTTCCTTTCTGTGGATGCAAAGCCCACAGAGGCACTAGCTGCACTCTGGTCTTTACTGAGAAATAAAGTCTCCAACTTCAGTGACAGTCGTTAACTAAAAGGCAGGATGAAAATTCGGCCCACTGAGCTACATAAATGTACTCAGTTGAGCTCTTTTGACTACTAATAGGAGTATTCTCTATTGCCAAAAATCCTGGAAATTTCCATCTTGGCAGCCATATAGCTGTCAACTGTATCATGAAGCAAAATGGAGATGAGGCTCGAGTAACAGGCTTAGATGTGAATTTGTCATGGTAAGAGGGTCTGAGAACACAGGCAGGATCCTTCTTTCTTTCCAGGGTGCCCAAAAACAGAATGAGCTCCTCTCCAGCAACATCACCAGCCTTGTTTCCCATTGCTAATTACCCTTGGCAGGAGGAAAGAAAGGACACAGGACATTCCAAGTCAAGGAGAGAGCAGATTTAAAAGTGAAAATCCATGCCACAGAGCCTGAAGAATGCACTGCAACAAGATTACTTTGAAGCCAACAACCTACCCAACTGTGAGGAATCCTCCTGCCTCCACTGGCTTTCCTGGTATGAGACCATGGAGCACGAGTGAACCCTCAGATTTCCTACGGGAATGCACTGTGCAATCACACAGACCTTTCAAAGGGGACAGGTCCTCCCATTCCTAACTCTGTGATGGTTTCCTACAACCACCCAGTTGCTTTCATGGCAGTGTAGTATTAGGAAAATATCTGATGTTTTTTTAGCTTTCTCCTATTGTAGTTTAGCAGCTGGATTCAAAGACAGCCAACACCCTGTGGTGGACCTGACCTGCAAATGGATCAGTAACTTATGCTCTACCAACCAGGCATGAGTCCTCTAAAACATGACAAAAAGGACCAAGGCAGGGATTACAGTTTCTAGCGTATAAATCCTCATGGATTAGGCAATAAGGTGCACCCCACTGTCATCCAGATTACTATGGTTAATTAGCAACTTTTCATGTTTCAGTCAAACTTTGATGGTTCAATTCCTGTTTTCTAAAAAATACCACATGTAACCTGAGAGAAGATAGAGGACTAACTGGATTAGTGATCTGATACAGCAACAATTTGTATGGCTTGGCTTGCCATAAATCCTGTTTAAACACTATCCTATTGCTTAAAGCTGGATAGTCAGTGATCCTCAGCCTACTTGGCCTGTTATGGAAGTGACCAGAGCAAACCACTTTTGAGTACGCCAAATCCCTGCCTGTTGAAGAGACATGCCTTCACTTGGCAAGGTTGAGAAGGGCAGTGCAGAACATGGCTATGCTTTAGGTAGAAATTTAATCTGTGCAGGGGATATTACCAACTGGAAATATTTGACTTAAAGAGTTATGTGTTTCCATATATTAACATACTTCCCACACTTGCTCACATCTGCCCAAACAAGCTATGAAATAAATATTTTCCACCTTGTAAATATAGCAGATATTTATAATGCTCAGTGACACATCACTTAATCCAGAAGCCAGCTTTTGCAGCTAAGCCTTTCATGGTACAGATCAGCAGGCAAGTAAACAAGTTGAAGAAAATTTTGTAGTTCACTTACATTTTAGTTTGCACTTCTCTTGTGCATAATTTTGTTTCATTTACAAAAAAATTACTTGTGTCAATGGCTTAACAGAGTAACACGCAGTGCAATTTTCTTTTAACAGAATACCTTGTGATAAGAAGAGAAACTTCCTTATTGTCATGTGCTTCCTGAGTATCAATCCAGGGTCTGATGCACAGAATTAGTGAAATGGAATGCAAGTATAAAAGGTTCCTTTAAGCTCTTCATCTAATTATATAGTATTTCAATTATCTCAATTTATCCCATTTAAAAATACCTTTTTGTCAACCCATTGCTATGTGCAACCTCTTTTACTTTTGATATGAGTATCTCAGATACATTTGTTTAGTGAATTTTTAATGAAGATACTCTTTCTCCAAACCATTTAGTTGAGTTTTAATCCATCAATTGGTGGGTTTTCTTTCCTGAATTTTACCATTTTTAACTCAAGAAATACTAGGTTTAACTGGATATATCCAGAACATTAAAGATGCAGTGAATGAAACAAAGACACCCCTTCTTTAAAAGGTTTAGTCTGGTGACGTAATAAAATAGGTGTTAAAAAGGTTGATTAAAAAAGCTAGAACCAGTATGATTAAGGAAACACGTTCATTCCTATTTTGAGAGCTCTTCTGTTTTGCCAAGACTTCAGAAGCTAACCTGCCTACCAGGGTAGTCAAGTAATGAAATTAGCATTTGAAAAAAAAACATACCCAAACCTTTTACCTGGCAGAAACCTTGAATGGAACATTGTAAATAAATAGTATGGAAAACCCCACAAAACCACAAGATGTTAACCAAATTACATTTACATTAACACAACCATAATAATAAACCTGCATTATAATTCAGAGTCCTTTTTCTGGCATCTTCAGCTATATGTGGCATCAAATTTAAAGTGAAGAAGGCATTTACTAGAAAATAAATCACTGGTAGAAAGATGAAGCAGTATCTTCCACATTTTGTACAAAGTTGTGATTGAATGACAACTACTTGCCCTCTGTTTAAATAAAAATTCTAATCACTTTTCTGAAAACACTATCACAAAAACTGCTGAAGTTCGAAGTCTATTCCAGATATTGTCTAAAATAAGTACTAGACTATTTGTGCAGCTTGTATGAAAGGAAAAGGAAAAACTGAGGTAACTGCTGCTTGGGAACAGGTCAAAGACTGTGAAAGGACCGATGGCAGTAGAATTCCTCTGCTACAACTGAAGGTCAGCAGTAGCCCAGGATTTCTGTAAACATGACCATAATATGTGTTACCATAACCGCCATACTATAGCTACAGCTTAGCTAGCTTTGTTAACAGAGGAAGCAACAGAATAAACTGAACTCCTTCACTGATTACAAAATCAATTCTTGAAAGATTTTTTGGGGGGGACATTGGGGTTTTTTGGTTGGTGTTTTTATTTTGTTGTTTGGGGTTTTTTCTTGACAAAAGGATATTCGCCCTCACAAGAATCTGCAGACCTTGCTTTCTCAGTCAGGGTTAGTACATACAGTATTTTACTAAGTTAATGGCATTTCACTAGAAATTTATTGCAGTAGGATTAAATTCTAACCAAGCAGTCTCCAAAATAAACCAACAAAAATTATGTTTCCTCATCAGCTAAGTGGTGACAGATACTCAGATACAGTATCAGATACACTGGTAATTCTTGCAGAAGTCTGAAGGGAACTGAAATGTTACTCTAAGCAGTCTCGAACTACATGCACTTTCACAATTTATATTGCAGGACCGTTTCAATGTGCTATTATTGAAGAATGGTTTATTTTATTTATTCATAATGTCTCAGTGCAACACATGATTTGGGGTAGTTTGATCACAGGAAAGGGACCTTTCATTAATGTTTTGATCTCACCAAACACTGCCATGTTTTTGCAGGGTAAGATAAGCAGAAGACTGCTCAACTCTTCTCTCATGCTACAGTGTGGTATTTACTTGCCAAAAGTAAAAAAGCTTTACTTAAAAGCTTTCTTCTGGGTCAAATCACCTCACTCCTCCAAACAATTTCCAATTCCTTGATTCAAGTATTATTTTATGCTTCAACATTCAAGCTGAATTTCCTTAGAGCCTGCCGGCTTTCAACCACATGTCACTGTCTGCTCATCTGACAGTTCCTCCTGAGCAGCCCTTGACAAACTACTATTCGATCTTCTCTCCCATTCCTTAGTTTCTGTGTCATAGAGACCCACAAGTCAACCCCCCATTAATTTTGTTTCCTCTGCACCAGTCTCAAGAACAGGTGATTTCTATTCTAGGATCTTCTACATCAGCCTCTCCTCTGGATAAACTTGACAGAAACTTTTCTCAGTTTTTTTTTTTCTACATCCTCCATCACCTTTGCATTAAAGCACTGCTTGCTTAAGTCACTTCCCTGACCTTGTACACACCTGCTTGAACAGTTTTTTAATCCACACTAACACTCTGCCTTGGATTACACGGCTATTGCTTTCCCCAAGAGACACTTAGGAGGAACTTTTTGGAAAACTTTTAGGAAAGCCAAGTCATTTGCCTCATCCAGGTTACCTTTATCCTCCATCAACTTCTTCAGTAACGCTGATAATATAAATCACTGCAATTTCCTCACCAAAGCCATGTAATTTTGACTTAAGTTACATTAACCTAATTTTCCCCTTATGCTCTTCACGTCTGAAATCTCTGTGGGATGAACTCCATATTCACTTACATAAAACCGTATCAGGAAAATTTTAAAAGATAATTGACAGAGTTATTCATGGCTATTGCTGTTCTAATAGGAAAATTCATTCCTCAATTTCATTTCTGAGAGCTGAAGTAAAATTAAGTTATATCTAATTCTTACGCTTTCCCTTGAAGACAGACTTAATTTGCATACCTTTAAGGTTTTCAGGAGCACTTGTTAAAAAAGAACAGGAGAGGATTTTGTAAGTGCTTACTATGTTCCATTCATACAATAACTGTTTTATCAAGGAATTTACAGGGTACAGATTTACTGTTCTATCTTGTCATTATCTCCACTACAGTATCTGAGTGATTTACCAGTCCTGAATTTTCAACAGATCTCCTAACTTTCTCCTAAAACATTAAGATTTCCTAAGGTCACACACTGATTTCCATTAAAAAAATGCCCTTGGAATAATAATTTCCCCTTCATCTTCTACAATGAAAATAGATGTAAAATAATTCATAACTTCCCTGCCACCTCATCGTCTACTTTAGCTATCACTCAACTCTTGGTCGCTTTAGAGCGACCAGCCCTGCAGTCACAGATAAAAGGAGGACAATGATCAGCTGATATTTCTGCCTACAAAGCACAATGGAAGATAAAGCTTTATAATACTGATCTCCTTAACACATCATGAGAGCTATCTCATGCAAGCATCAGTGGGCATCTGCCAGTCCCTCTCACTGCTTCAAGACCCACTGAAACAAAAAAAAAAGAAAAGAACTTGAGAGAAGCAATGGGAGGACATCCTCAATTTATTTGAAGCTGCTTCTTGGAAAATGCTTTTAAAGCTATTTTACTCTCTCCCTTCACTATCCCACATCAGAATTGCCCTTTCTGGCCAAATCTGTAAGCTTACCTCAGCAGTGTACAGACAACTCTCACAGTGTGCAATATTGCATATTCTCTTTGATTCTCCCCTTTCTCTGGTGCTCAATATACAAAGCACACTGTAGGGGCAGAGACTTTTTCTTAACAAGTCTAGGCCTCCTGAAGCCTCTCGGGAGTTACAGCAGTAGGAGTAAGTGTGGAGTTCAGAGAGGAAGTGAAAGAGTCAAAGGGCCAGGATGCTCTCAAGATTTTTCAGGTCTATGATATGAGCTTAAACTCTCTATTAAGAAAACATGCAGCCTCAGTAGGAGTTTACTGCAACCTGAAAGTACAGCTTAAAATAAACTCGGTTTCCACTTCAGAAAAGATTTGTGTCTGATGATCACATGATGTTGACCACAACTAGCCCCTGATTTCACTCCTACTGCTGTGCTGCCGACCCATCTTGATCTGAATGCCTCTGCAAAGGAGACCCAGCTCTTCCAAAGTATACAGTTGGGTTTGCCAGGCAAAATTTATCTTCAGGCCTGCTCCTCACTCCTTCTCTAGCGCGCTGAAAATGTTGAGTCTGAGTGACAGGTAAGGACAGATTAGAAGGAACAGCGAGAGCACATTTAAAGGGAAAGAGCTTAATATGACTTATGTGTAATTAATCTGCAACATTCATTTTCCATTCATACTCAGCTTATCAGCCTTCAACTCAAATATTTCTTCTGTTATACTAAACCTCCTCTGGACATCCATAATGTTAGTTAAGGAGCATGCAAAACAAGAAGTGTCTACTTAAAAGAGCAGCACATTGGAAACATCTTTCAACTAGAGTCTATTTTCTTCAGAATACTGATGTACCATATATCACAAAAAATATGCCCATGAGAAAACACAGTGGATAAACTGAAATGAAATTCAGCACAAGGCAATTTCATCAGACTTTCTGGTGACCTTATAAACATAACAAAAAGTGCTGTTCATATATCACCTAGCCAAGTCAATATTTATTTTCTTGCTTTATGCACGCTTTGCAGGAGTGACCTTAATCATAAAAGCAAGGCACTAAAAAGCATGGTTAGGTCCAAAACTTCTTTTGGCAGCCAATATGCAGATCTTCCCAAGAAGCTCTGCCAACATATCTCAAGCCAAACTTGCAATAGTCTGACCTAAAAGGACAAGAAGACTGGCAGAAATGAGACTACAAACATTTCCCTCAGGAGCATGCTGTGTGCATAGACTCTTTCCATGTTTGTAAGGGGGAGAGGAAGGGATTTTCCATGTCTGTAGGTGTTTTCCACATATATTTGCCAACAGTTCCTAGATTATCCCCAGAGCCTACTTTGAACACCAGGATAACTGCCCTACTGTAGGCTGTATTTCCTTTCTGAACATGGAGACTTCAGAATAGAAGGCCAGATCTTGATTTCTGAGTTATTCTGGGCACACAAACAAAATAAATGAACCCTGGCTATAGCTCAGTGTCAGTGAGAACAGATCTAAACCCTCAAGTTCTGTAGCACCTCCTGAGATTCAGGAGTTGAAAAGGAAGGCAAGCATAAGAACAGGAGTAGAGGTAAAACCACACTGGATTTGTTTCTTTCCATTAAAAAAATTCACATGTATCAATTTCTTGCTTCTAATAATGTCATTTTATTGTTGTGCAAGTACAGTGAATATAAGGAGTGCTGAGACAGAGATATAAATTAGGTTAAGGCAGTAATCCCCCTCTTACTATCCCCCAGTAGTCCTGATGAAAATATGCTCTTAAAAACACCACAGACCAGAAGTAGCTGCACAAGGCTTGACTGCTGTCTGCTTCATCAGTGCGACATTCCCTCGATGTAAGCTGCCAAACTACCAACCCAATCCTTTTTATTTCCTCCTTTGTCATCATAAGGATAAGTCTAAAAGCTTTTAGTGCGTTTCCTCTCAGTTAAACTCAAATTAGTCCCCTCTGCTGGACTCCTACTGGGATGCCTTGGTCTATCCCAGAGCCCTTGCTGAGAAAAGCCCTTTTCAGCCCAGCAAATCACCTCGGTACCTGCTACTCTGACAAGGCTGACGCCATTATTTATTACATAATAAGCTCTCGCTGTTGAGGGTCAATTATTCCATTGACTGGGCATTACAATAATTCTTGGTAATTAAAAGAGGTACTTATGTGAATCTAGATGCATATTGAAAGAAACATTAGTCCTTTTGTTGTCTTGGCAAGCCCTTGTTCCTAGTCGGCCCAAGCAATTAGCATCTTTTGGCAATCCCTGTCAGCTGGGGTTTGGAAAGCCTGAAAAGAGGGTCACTCAGATGCTAATTTAGATACAATTGTGACAGCAGAGTTTAGAAGGAGCTGCTCCAAAGGCACCATCAGGGTTTAATAAAGCAAACAGCTTGGGTCCCAGTGACCCTGCTGAGGTAATTAAAAAGACTGCTCTATGTTGCTGCGCCAAATGGGAGAGTGGCATCATGAAGCCTATCCACAAAAACCATTTTTAAAAGACATATAATCACCCATTTAATCTGCTCATTAAACAAATCTCTCATGCGGACTTAACAGGAATTAGCACTTTCTAAAAGACAAAAATTGACAGAAAGCAGACTGTTCAAATGATTCTAAAGGTCGTGATTCCTAAACGTTTTCCATTATTATTATAAGCTCATTTAATGCTAATGTATAATATTTGGGGATATCGGTGTTCAAGACTATTCTTTTAATGCTGTCTTTATGGGAGAAATATGAACATCTACTTCTCAAAGCTAAGAGGGTGCAATGATATCAGCTATAACAACAGTAGGAAACCCAGCCCTACAAATCTTGTCACACATTCAACCAACAGCAAATTCTGTGAGGATACTGCTGACACTTCGTTTCCCAGGATCTATCCTAGTAAGAGAGCTCTTGCACACAAATATTGGCTCAAACACCAACACACAAGTAACATTAGGTACCTTGTAATATCCACCTCTTGAGTACCTCTGAGAGTGTTAATGAGTTAGAACCACCACTACTGACAAAGCAAAATTATCTTTTCCTGCTTCAAAAAAAAAGAGTAAAACAAAATAGTTCCTCCTTTGTGCAAACCAAAACTAAAGTTCTAGGGGTTATAGGGCACTGAGTAAGGACTAAGGAAAATGTACTTCGGTGTGACAATGACCTGATGTGCATCACATGCAAGCTGTCCTATTCCATGCAGCACATAAGATTTTTATTTTTGAGAAGTTAATCTGCTTTGGGTTGGGGTAACAAGAAAAAAGGAGGAGGAAAACAGAGAAGACAGCAGGTAATGCTAGCAGACGGGTTTTTTTCTAGTTTTAATTCAGTATTGAAAAAAATATCTCTGTACAATGTCTGGGAGAGAATGCAGCTGGTAAGTCATCACAGAGGTTAAGCAATTATACTGTTTTATGAGTATTTCCCATTTCATTGTGCTGCATTCAAATACAGCCTCCAAAATTCCAGTTTTCTTCACCTTCCTGATAATGAGAGACTAAAACATCAGGGAGGCAAACTTGTTCCCAGGAAATAAATAAAATCATTAGGCATTGTAGCACGCTCAGCCCAGCTACTAAACTTTCTCAGACTCATGAGGCTCGATACTATATGACCTCATCATTGACAAGCTGATGTTCTACTGAAAGCTGTTAATCAAAGACTCTAGAGATGTTGCCAGCATACTTAACATCTCTAGATATAACTGACGCATGCACATCTTTAACAAAAGCAATGTGCAGAGCTGGAACGACAACCTCAATTCCACACAAGCTCAATACTTGTCATGTCCACCTTATTTGGAAATGAAAGGCCAAAATGAGATTAAAGCCCTACATGCCTGTAATTTGCTAGATCAGTGTTTCTCATTTTGTGATCTATGGACTGGTAAACCATGAGACAGGTGTATAATTCCTTTTAGCTCTCAGTTAGCATATCATAAACAAGATCGTTGTTGTACAGACAGGCACAAACTTCTGACTTCCCTGATGGTGATTATAGAGCAGAGTCTGGCAAACAAAGCAAAGACAGCCACCACCTTGTTCATTCTCAGAGAACTGATTCAGCTGAACCACAGTATTGCAAACATGAGTTGTTCTCAATTCTAAAGATCACCAGTCTTATGTTTGCAGTCATAAGTCTGGTCAGTACTAACGACCTGACAACACCTGAGTGCTCTTTTTTCTTTAGCCCTAAAACATTTCAAAGTAGGAAAAAAACCCCCATAACTTCTCCAGAGGTTTCCTAAGACAAGTGACAAGGGAAGCAATATCCTACCTTAGGAAATTTATCTGTGTATAGAAATGCTAGTGACGCAAGGGTACTTTTTTCCTCTCTCCAAGGGGCAGAATACAGGATGGAACAAGCCATGTTAGAAATTCAGAGAAAAAAACCAGCCATCACCTACTGTTTGCAGGAGCTGGTGCAGTACAGTGGGAATGACCATAGCCTTGGAAAGGGAACTACGGTATCGTACCTGAATATCTGCAGAAAATCCCCAGGGAATCACCTAAAGAAACCTCTAATCTATATTCTATGGGAGTACACCCAAGTTAATTAGGCTAAGAAACAACGATGATATAGGTGGTAATTCTTATGTGAATTCCGTCTACATCTATTTATATCTGGTTTTCAGTGCATGCTACTTAACTTGCCTTAGGTTGTTCCTAAAACAATCCAGCTATACCTGGAACAAAGCTCTTAAAAGCAAAAAGAACTTCAGCACCAAAACAACAAAGCTTAAATGGGTAGGGGCAGGAAAAGTCTTTTTTACTATGAAACGAAAGCTGAAACAAGTGTAGGATAGGGTGAGCTACTGGTTTTGACCAGCTTTTTAACTACTTTACAAGTTCTTTTTTTCTTAACTCAGTGTGGGGAAGAAAGGGATCAGGAAGATGACAATAATGCGAAAAGGATGGAGAATATAAGGAACAGCAGAAAAAGAGAGAAGGAGGAGGAAATAAATCATCAAAACTTTATAACCCTAGACTGCCTCACAGGGGAGCAGAGGGAAAAAATCAGACCATTCGTCTTCAGCATGTTTGCTTATTATCTCTTGGGAGAGTTTAAGATGTTATACTTGACACCATTATATGTATGTGCAGTTAACCTCAACCTGTATTATTTCATTGTACCTTTGCAGTCTTTTACATGCACACAAGTATCTTGTACTGATAAACCATGCTCAGTTCCTCATAGTATTGTACAGAGAATAATTCTTATAGCAAATGATTACAACTCTTTGACTTAAGTACACTTTGATACTGACATTTGAAAAGGGCTCTGTCTAGCTCCAGTAACTACACACCCCCTCTGTATTCCCTACCATCAAGGATACTTCCTAACACACTTGAGAAAGTAATTCAATAGCTGAATAACCACAACTACACTTTCAGGTCTATTTAAAACTGCAAAAACAATGTGTTCTTTCTCTTGGGAGAGCTATGCTACCATTTGGTCAGACAGCAACACATTTTGGACACACTTCAGAAGTAGTTGTATGCATTGTGAAGATTTATAGTTGGACAGGAATCAAGGCAGGGGTGCAACTCCCTGGAAAACACTGAAATCCATCCACAGATGAACCATCACAGACAAAGTCGCAGACACAGTTTCTTGACCAGTTTGACTGTGCAAGGAGATGAGAAGATTCAATAGTTCAAAATTCAAATTAATTTAGTACATTTATTTTCTTGAAATGAATCTTCATGCCACAAGTGAATATGTTGTTTTTCTGCAATATGTAATACTGTGCTTAACTCTGCTTCTCCACCAGCATATGTGACAGTCATTCCAGGCATTCCTTCTGCAGCTTTTTGTTTATTTTGGGGAATGTTTAGAATGCTTTTGTGTTGAAAAAAATGAAATTTTTAAAAAATGTCCTATTTAAAAAAAAGCCCTCCAAACTGAAGGGATCATCTATACAAGAGCTTCTAAAAGAATAAACACAGCTGCTTACAAATAAATAAAATGTTATAGGAAAAAACACTAGTAGGTGCCAGTTCAATTTTCTAATAAATCTTAAGGCTGAGGCTGTCCTTTGATTCTTGTGAGTTTTAGTGTTTTATCTCAAATGTATAGTTGGGGTTTTTTTCTCAAAAAAGTTATTTTAAGTAATGATGAAGAGCCAACTTTCCACTAGCAGCTATTTGTAGTAATAAACACATAAACTACTAATATGAACAAAGTTGAGTTATTAAAAGCATACTTCAGAAAAGCAACATTAGTTATGCTTCAAGCTCACATACAGAATTGAGAGATTGAAGACAATTTTGGAAGAAAAGCATGCAGGTCAATTTATCCTCAACAATGAATATTCATTTATTTCTGGTCACTGCCTAAATCTGCTTTTCTAATTCCATTATTTAACTGTCTGAGGTTATAAAGATATAAACCCGAGATCATATTATTAGGCCCAGAGTTAAAACATAAAAAAATTGCAATAGGGAGACAACTAGTTTAAGAACATATGTGCTCTATGTTTACTTCTGTCTGGTAAAACAACAGTGTCAACTGGAATTTGAAATGTTTTCTTTATTTAGATCTTGTAGGCTGAACAATAAGCCCTGACAGCTCTGTCTCAGCCCTCTCAAGGCTCGTACCAAATGAAGCCTAAACTCACCATTCAGCAACTGCACCGGCCAAGGGATGTCTGGAATTTGTTATGTGCACTCATCCTTAAAATGGAACAGCTGCTATGAAAGGCTGTTACAAGACACCCAAGGGGGCAAAAGGTTCCAGTGACACCCTTATCTACAACCTGATATGAACAGCTTTTGCTGCTACCCTGCTCCCATCTCTAGGTGTAAAGGTTACACGATAGAAGGGCCCAAAACACTCCCCTCTGTAAAAGAGAAAACCTGTATGGCTTCTGTTCCTTTTCATGCCATTGACTGTGCAGAGGATTAGATCACCTTTAAAATGTACTTATTTAGTGTAACACATCTGAATGTCAATTTTAAAGATGTGTATTTTAGAAAACTACATTTCTACAGCGCTACCACCCCCCCCTCACCTTTTAATAAAGCAGCAAGACTGTCCTTGGGCCATGCCATGCTTGCCTTGCTCTCTTGATTGACTATATAGCCTATAAGTCCACAGACTAGTTAGTTGCATGAGGGGCTCAACCAGGATTTGGCTGTTAAGGATCAGAAAGCAATAGCAATATAGCAAAAATAGCTCTCAGGGGAAATATATCTTGTTACTGCCAGAAAGAGTATTTTTGTAAGAGAAGCATTTCTGTGATTCTTATTAGTTAAATAAAAGACTGGAAATAACCAGAAGCATGAAGACTCAAGGGTCTGAGCTCCCATTAGAGTCAATGGCAGATTTCCCACTGAATTCACTGGATATGCAATGAAGACCAAATGTGGAATACAGAAAGGAAATGATCAGAGGAAGGACTCCCGTTCACAAATGCATTCTGCATCTGTGAAGTTTGTACCTGTGACTGAGTTCATAAATGAGACTAGTGTCCGCACACCATACAACTGTGATCAGTTCTAGTTCTGGTGGGAAAATCCAAAGAGCTACTTCTATTTTAAAGAAGAAAAAAAGCTTCATTTTTACAGAAGTACAGTACTGAGCAAAGCCTAGTGTCATTAGAAGGTGTACTTTTCCACAGATTTCCCCCACTCCCATCCCCACAGCCTCTGCTTTCTCTGATGCTTGCTGAGGTGACCCAGAGACCTTTCATGATCTGCAACCAACTTCCTCCTTCCACCAAAAAGTACATACTATTTTTTTCTAAAGTTCCTTTGATATATCAAATCCTCTTTCTAAATTTTCTATGGCAGTGATAAACAAATCAGTAAAAAGACAGACACTTGCCCCAAGCTCTTTTATGCCTTCATAAACATTGCTATAATTGCAACAGATAATCGGCTCCACTTCAGCATAGCTCAATACCAGCTTGTAGATGCATCTATAAACCAAACCACAATTCATTTGGCTGTGCAATGAAATCCTGTTCCCTATCTTTTTACACCTACCTTCGGGACATTAGTTCGCCAAATTTCTCTCCACTGCTCTTTATAAGAACTATGATTCTCAGCATCACACAATCCCACCCTCTATCAATGTTCTGGCCCAGAGTTTATATCCTGAAGTTTATATATGCTCTCTAGTGGGACAAAAGCCTTACTTTCCCAAGATCATGAATAACCTATTCTTTCAGACTGAATCAGAAATTAAAATCCCAGAGCAATAATATCCCCAAGAATATCTCAGAAAGTGAGGAAGAAAGAAGAATCAGGAACATGAGACTACTGGACTAACATGGAGCAAAACATGGCCAGGCAGACATAGCAGTAGTATTTGCTGCAACAGGGACAAGGATAAAGTGAATCTGGTTTGGATGCATCAAGAGACAGGTAAGTGCAAGCCATAGACAACACACGGTTCTCCTCTCCACCTCAAGATGATTTACCTGTATCAAAAGAGACAATCCCAACACAAAAATCCTTCTACCTCTTTCTGAGTTCTCTCAGGAACCATTGCACTTGCCACAGTTCTGAGACAGGTAGGTCAGCTCAGAGTAAAGGGGGGGATGAATCAAAACTACTTTTTCATCAGCCACTACTGTACATGCTGACCATGTACCATCAAAACAGAAGCTGCCCGCTTTGGGCATGTCTGGAAGCATGGCTCTGTATCTCAGATGGCTGAGTCAACACTGTCCTCCTTCCCTGTCACAGACTACTAAAGTAATATGTTAAATACTCATTCAGTATTAATAAGCACATTTTTGATGTTGTGCCCAAAAAACAGCCTTCCACCTTAGGTTTGCCATATTAAAATTATCTTGGACTAGGCACCTTCTCACAGACTTGTCCAATTGCGTATTTGCTTCACACTTCCAGCTCCTGTTCCTAGATGCTTGTGATGCCATTTGAACTTGAATTCTTTAGGGCAAAGTGCTGTCATTGGAAATCATACTAAAAATGGCAACAACGAAGAATCTTCCTGTTTGACCCCCAGCACAATTGAATCAACTCTTTTACTTCCTACTGTTGAGCTTTTGATTGCTTTGGTATTTCTGCTGCTTCTATTGCTGTTTCTAGCATTCTTCTAGAGTCACTGCTACCCTATCACCCTGAGGAAACATCCACTGGAATCTACTTCAGCCACTCCTTTTCAAAGTCCTCCTGGTATTGTTTTTGTGGTTAGGAATTACTAAGTCAAGGGTTTAAAACAGGAAGAAAAAACACCCACCAAAATAAAACCCAAACCCACCTGCCTAGAGCTCTTCTCCCTCATTAAAAAATGGACGACTTGGACTCCAGCTGTTCCTTCAGCCCTACCACACTGAAACCCCTCCTGAAACAAAGCCCTTGAGACAAATCCCGTGAGCTCACTCTTGGAGGCTTTTTTAGTTGCATGTGTGTCATGTGGCTGAAATCTGCCTTTCCCGTGATCCAGCAACACACTGTACAATCAGATTTGTACTGCACTTTCCTCTTTCTCTCTCTCTTTCTCTTAACATTAATCCCCTCCTCAGACTTTCTCCTGCACAGCTATACTGGGCTTGTATTCCCAGCTACACAGATGTCAAATAAACCCTAATTTTGTGTCTGGTCAGTGAACTTCATGACTGTTCTGTTTTATGCATACTCTGTCTTTTGTAGCTGCCACTAGACTCATTGTTTTACATCTGTTTGCATTAAAGCGCCTTTTCCACTGAATGACTCAGACACTTAAAAGATCCCAAATCCCTCTGAATAGGGTTACATAAATTCTGAAATGTTTGCTATTCCCTTCCTCTAAATTCAATATAATCAGCTAACATTTGCTACAATCTTAGATCTGATATTCTCATTCAAATTATTTATATATGTATTATTAAAAAGATCAGTCCTCTGGAGTATGCCACTAGTAACCTATTTTCAGCTACAGAAATTATCATTTGGAGACATGCAAATGTATGTTACCTGCTTTAAGACACTTTTAAAGCCAACAGGCCATTCTTGCTCCACAGACCACGACTCTGTGGTTTAACCAGTAAGCTCCTTTATGAAACCTTATAATTTGTTAAAGTGTCATTAATTCACAGAGTTTCAATTTTTCACAGTGTATTTTCCTCATAAAGTGAAAAGAAAATAGAACAGTCTCAAGATGAATTTGGAAAGCCAGAATTCAGAGAAAAGGATGTGTGCTTATTTCTCAAGATTCCTGATTTTCTGTTTATAACATTCTTATTCTGGTAACAATGGCAAAAATACAAATAAGCTATTCAAGGAAATTTCAAGCACACAAATACCACGATGTTGAATTTAGTTCTTCAGCCCTTTTTGTCCTGTGTTAGGGTCTTACTCACTTTTCCTTAAAAACCATCAGTATTTCTCTGTCTGACAGTTGGTAAGTAGGAAGGGAAATGGTTTTAAAGATCAAATTAAGCAAACCTGATTGAATAATTCAGATTTGCCATGGGACTCAATTATTTCTATTAGAAATCCTTATTTTTAAAAGGAAAAAAGCTATTTTCTTTGGCATTCAAATAATTATTTCTTTTACTTCTGGAAACATTGAAGTAGTGGTTTCCTGAGGTTTTACATGTTAACTCTTTCATATTTTTCCTGAGGTTTTACCTGTTAACTCTAGCCTGAAGCAACAACAGATGCCCCAAAGACAAGCATAAAAGAAGTAAAAGATATTTTCCTCTCTGCTATGGAAAGCATGATATAAATAGATTTGCAAACAAAAAAACATTACAGGATTTAAAAAAAAACTGTCAAAACCTGCATGGGCTCTCTTACAGTAGGATTATTTCTCTCACTTTTGTAGATGCATTTATGGATACAATCAGCTCTGCTGCAGAAGACCTATGCAACCTTATGCAATGCCAGTGCATCAACCTGCTGGAGGTCATCACTGTCCCCATGTCTCTCCAGAGCACAGAATCAGGGATAACAGTGAGAAATGCCAAGCAAGGCAAGCATCATGCTTAATCACAAATATTCCAGAGTCATGGTGGCACAGAACCCCCTCCAGGTGATAGGTGCACTCATCCACCACAGCACCACTGAGGAAAGGCTTGGCCCTGCTCAAAGGGCTCCAGTTCCTCAACCCCAGGCAACCTGAAGCACGGAGTCAATCAGGTATAAGGACTGTGCTGTCTTTTTCAGCTCTGGCTCTGAATACCAGAAAAAGAAAGATAAAAGATATATGGTCCCCCCATTCAGGGCCTTATACTGATGGGTGACACACAATTAGAGAGGACATCAACTGAAGGCCCTTGAGAAGAACTGAAGGCTCATTACAAACCATGACCAGCACTACACAATGTGCATACTGAAGGCTTGTTACAAACCAGGATCAACACTACACAATGTGCAAACTATCTGGAAGAGCCCTCCCTGTATCAAAATTCACTTCAAACCAACTGTATTAGACTTGATAGCTCATATCCCAGGAAAAGAAAACACCAAAAAACCCAAATCAAACACAACACCTCCAAATCCCCCACACTTTATTTAAAAGCCAGTCCTGAGGGTGGAAAACTCCGGTGTAGAAGCTTCCTTGTGACTGCAGAGACAGACACATAGCTATTTGCCTGCTGTTCTCATCCTATCTCTGCCCTTGTTCTATTCCCCTTCTCTTCCAGGGCAAGATGTCAGCTAGGTGATATGGAGTCTCTAGAAAGTTATACCTAAAGTGCACAGTACAGAGATGAAAGGGTTACTGACTTTGCACTCAATAGGTCCGTGTCCTTTCACAATAAACCAGTTAAATCCTTTCATTCTCAGTTATTTGCATTTATACACGGGATTTTTTTTTAAACAAGAATCTTTATGTGACTTTAATTAGGTCATGTCTGCAGAAGGATAAGGCAGAAAAAAGGCCCTCAGAGTTTTAATTTTTGGAGCAGAATTGATATCACTTTTTAAGTATATTTGAAATATTCCCAGGTTTTACAAAGAATGATAAAACTAAGCGTAAGATGTTTTTTCCAATTCAAAATTAACATAGACTATCTTATAGTTAAATACAGCCCAAAAAGGACAGCTGCAGCTAGAGCAAAGCTTCATCAAGAAACAATGCCATTAAATCACTATACTTAACAATTGTCAATAAAAATCTCACATGAAAAATCAAATGTTCAAGAAGCGTTTGGACAAGGTTCTCAGGCTCTTGGTGTGATTCTTGGGGATGTCCTGTGCAGGGCCAGCAGATGGACTTGATAATCCCTGTGGGTCCCTTCCAGCTCAGGGTATTATAGATGCCATGAAATGGCTATATAGGATTCAAAACTACAAGTAATTAACAGAAAGATGTACTACTCTGTACAGAATGCAGTAGGCATTCTGCTCCCCCAAGCAAACTGATCCTGTTGCTAAGGAGTAAGCTCCTACCTACTACCATGATTTTAGAAGTGTTCCAGAGACTTGGTGTCCAAGCAGAGTGTGTTCCTCTTTGTATTGTACTGCTGTTACAACTACTAAGAAAGAAGTGCTTCCCCAATTTGGGGCACCATTAGCAGATTCAGTAACTACATTCTGCAACACCACCCTTACTCTGCAACATAGAACAGGGAACACCTCTACTTGAGAAACACCTGAACCCTATGAAACATATGGAAGTGATAGGTAAAATTACTCTGTCAAACTATCAAAATACAGTAACACTCTTAAAGACACCCTGTGACCTACAAGAGAATCTCCTATTTAGAGGTAATGGCCGTGTCTAAGCTGCACAGAAAGAACAGGCTCAGCAATTTGTCTAGGTTTGTAAAACTTGATGACCTGCTTTCTTACTTTCTGTACCACAGGCTACTGACTTGACTTTAGGCTTCTCCTCTTAATCATGCTGGAATTCACAGATTTCATGCACCTCGCAGGAGTCTGGGCTGCAGTACATTCAGACCGATCCAGAGCGCATACAGTGGCACAAATTCATGCTCAGATAGTGACTGCTCCTCTCCAGAGGGCTCTTAGCTTGGCCCGATTTCTCACCAATATATTTATCTCTAAACAATAAGAAGATTGATAGGGGGACCATGACATAAGAGGGCAAGAACCCCTCAAGGCTATGTGCACTCACTGCAATTGAGCTTCTGAACCCATCAAAAGTATCAATAAAATGATCTAGCATGTGTAAAAGCCAGGTATTTATCTCCTTTTCAAACCCTGGTCTGAAAAGATGATGAAAACTGCAAAAACAAGGCGTGCTGAGGTCAGATGATTCATTTCCAGGGATGCAGTACTGTTCTTCTGGCAGACATCTCACCACTCATCATACTGTCTTGATATAACAAAGTGACTTTTAAACTACTCTATCATTCCAGCCTCAAATCCTAACAGCAATTTTCTTAAACTTTGGAATATACTGCTAAACTCAAAGAAGTTTGGCAGGAGTTCCCATCTTGGCAGTAGTTCAGGTTCACTCGCATTGTACTGAACTAAGAAGGTGGATAGAGAAGAGCTGTTCCAAGTGCCCCTTCAGGTGCCCTTGGAAGGAAAAGGCTGCAGGGCAGATTCACGTGTGAGACAAACAATCAACAGAAGTGTGACTCAAACACAAAGTAAGGGTTTGATCACAGTGGAAATTACATTCCATAGATAAATTGCTTCAGGACATGAAGGTCAAATAAGGTGTACCCCTGATAAACAAGGACTTGGGGGTGCGATGTGCTCTCGCAGCCCAGAAAGCCAAACATGTCCTGGGCTGCATCCAAAGTAGCGTGGGCAGCAGGGCCAGGGAGGGGAATCTGCCCCTCTGCTCTGCTGAGACCCCACCTGTGCAGTGCTGTGTCCAGCTCTGGTTACCAACACAAGGAGGACACGGATCTGTTGTAGCAAGTCCAATGGAGGGACACCAGGATGTTTAATGGGATGAAGCACCTCTCCTACAAGGAAAGGCTGAGAGAACTGCAATTATTCAGCCTGGAAAAGAGAAGGCTTCAGAGTGACCTAACTGCAGCCTTGCAGCCTCTGAAGGGAGCTACAAGAAAGATGAAAAGAGAGACTACTTACAAGAGCTTGTAGTGACAGGGGGAATGGCTTCAAACTGAAAGAATGCAAGTTTAAATTAGGTGTTAGGATTCTTTACAGAAATTGTTAGCTGTGAGGGAAGTGAGGCACTGGAACAGGCTGTTGAGAGAGGTTGAGGATGCTCCATTCCCAGAAGTTTAAGGCCAGGTTGGACGGGGCTCTGAGCAACTTGGTTTAGTGAAAGGTGCCCCCATCCTCAGCTGGGGCGTTGGAACTAGATAACCTTTAAGGTCCCTTCCAAGGGCATTCTATGATTCTAGAATTATTTCAAAACACCTGATACACCTTGTGTATTATAGCATAAACCTTGGCTATTGGAGTTTCCCCTGACTAAGGAAACACCCATTGTAAAGAAAATCTTTCTAGTGCAGATTATGTGTCTTAAAAACATTTATTAATTGGCAACACAGTGAGAACATGCACTAGCCTTTTTCTCCTTCAAATAAAAGGTCAGATCTCACCTTGGTTTGACTTCACAGGAGGCGATTCCTGATTATTGGCAAAGTGCTTCTCCCTGAATTAACAATGCCCCTGCTTTAACACCACTTCAGTTACAGTCAGACTTTCAATTGCCTTGTCCAAATTTATATGGATCCTCTGACCATGCAAAAGATCAAATGAAAAGAAAAAAAACAGCCAACCAGCCAGAAGAGGTCAAAGTTCAAAGAACATGCAATATTATTTGGAGTCAAGACAGAACTCAAATGACTGAGCAGAGGACCTTATCTGACACCTACAGAAACTGAAATTACAGCACACTTCAGGAGCAAAGACAAAAGCAGAAATCTACATGCATGGTTGTATTTTATTAAACTGTGTTTCAGTTGGAAAGTTGGCAAGATCTAGAGTGATATTAAAGAAAATGATCAGTAGTGTAACCATCTCTGGGTTATTCACAAAGCCTCAGGAACAGAGCATCAGAAGTCACACAATTGAGCTTCAGAAACTATAAAACTAAATGTTAAATACTTATGACATTGGTGGTGATTTGCAAGAAATAAAAAGGTGGCCAATACTGAAAGATCTGTTATAAACCATTCAATTCAACGACAAAATTTAAGTAGTTTGTGTTTTCATCTTTGACCCTCTCCTAGAGACACCCAAACCACACTGACAAATGTTATCACATACAGCAACATGCTGTGCTCTGCTGCAGAATTGCCTAGGAGAAGACCTAACCCCAAGCTAGGACTCGACAGTTCCAGAAGGTTAACACCAAGCATCCTATCAGCTGTCTGCAACATGAAAAGAAGCTTAAGAAAAGGAAAAATGAGAACCTAGAACACTGATAGGCCTGCCACAGAAGGTGGAAGCTGATGGCAAAGTTTCACCCATGTTGCTAAATCAGTATGGCACGAAGCTTGAAGTAACTTCCTCCACTGCTTCAGTCACTTCATCTCCTGTGTCAGGTATAGGGCATCAAGTAACTCTGGGTGCACAGACAGGGGATTCTGTACTGGCATGACCAGAGAGTGGAACAAAACACAACAGTGATGATACACTAGTGATACACTAGAGAGGCCAAAGTGGGCTTCTGCACTAGCACAGAGACATCAGCACTAACTTTAAGCCATCTCCTATACTATTTTTTAGGCTCTATGGCAAAGAACAACATATTTTTCTCTATATTTACACAAAAAGTTTTTATTCTTAGCATGGCCTGAAGCCACCTTTAAAAGATGAATTGTCTTATGTGTCAAATGGGTCACTTGTCCAAAATAACATCAAATAACAGAAAAGGCTGAGGGATCCATATATTCAATGACTATCACTAACAACTATGAAGACATGGGATCCTTGTCTGATGAATAGAGCAACTTCCTTCATGCTACAGTACACCAGGTGGATATATACTCAGTTTCTGAAGCATATGAAAGTAGAAAGGATATACTGCAAATTTTCTCCTGTTCCTACAGCCTCCTGAGCAAAGGCCAGGCTCACGTTGCTTGTAATAAATTGGCAAGAGTTGCCAACACTAGAAACGGTACATGGGGAGCTTGAGGAATTTGAAATTATGCATGTTCAGATTAACAGGTTAAAATGAGAATTTTTAGGTGCTGAAGTTTGGAAAGATTGCAAGTATAATTTGGGACTCAGTGATATCAAAACAGTGGAGTTTTGAGCAATCAAAGAAGAAGATAATTAACATAGAAAAAGCACAGCTTTGAGAAGTAGATACCAGGGCATAAAAATGCTCGTTAACTCCAAGATGCATTTGCAAATCTGAGTTTAAACCCTATTTTTCCTCAGGGGATAATGGCCTGAATCCCCTTTTAAAATTAATCCTATCCATTTTACTATTTCAGAAAGAATAGGTGCAGCAAGTTATTCAGAGTGGACAGGGGCAGCTGGGTGCCAGACTGCATCCTTGCTCTTGAATTGATTCTCAATTGGAATGAGAGAAATTCTGGCACTCAAAATGGTGGCAGGGTTCAGCCCACACATGTGGAGACCCAGGATGGCTCCAGTCAAGACCAGCAAGTTGCTTTTGAGTTGCTTTTGTACCTGTAGGGGAAAGGAGATTCTTTGCCATGGTAAGAAACACTTCAGAAAGAGGCTGGCACCTTAGATGGAGGGAGGATTATAGTTTTACAGGAGAGAAGGACAATGTGAGTTCCAGAACCTCTTTCACAGCTCTGTAGAAGGTTCCTTGACTTGCTCGCAGTTCCCGATATAGATCCATAGTGCCAGACTCAAATTAAAGTATTCAGCATTAGGAAAATAACACATAGACTGTTCCTGGAAAAGTGATATTGATCTAGTCAGTGTTCCAGTCTGATCTATGTGCCAGGCCAGTTTCAGCAAAACTATCAGGGCATGCATTAAAGCATGAACTTGTTCTCAAACACTTTATTCTGCACTACTGCTTTCCACACTACACTTTGCTGCACTGAGATTCTCATCAAAGTTCATCAGGGCCTGCAAGCTTGAGCAATGGGTTGGCCTCTGCCTTATTCTTTTCACAATAAGAAGCTTGGTGGAAAAGAGTAACCAGTTTCCTGATCCCTTCTGAGCAAAAGAATGCAGGCACTGAAAGAAGCAGATAGTCACTGGGAGGGGCAGAGGAAAGAAAATGGGTAGAGAAGGGAAAAATCAAGTGGGGGGGAAATAATTTCCAAAAAGCAAGTCTAAGCCTTTCAGGTGTTCACACTCTCCTACTTCTGCCTGCATCTCTCAGCTTACCCCAGCGTACCTGTGAGAAAACTGACAACTGTAAGAACATCATACTGTGCATCTGCCATCACTGTGCTCAGTTTGCATGCTGCCTGTTAAGAGGCCTAAGTCCAGATGTCTGCTTGGTAGAAACCATGCAAAGGGAGATTCAGTGACATTGTACTGAGAAGATTAGATTCCAAAAAAAGAAAAAGCAAAGTGCTTAGTCAGAGCAGAAGTCTCTGCTCTGAAGTTATTTACTATCCTCTAGACTAGAAGCTTATTCATAATAAAATCCAGTGTTCCTGCCCCCCCATCCTTTCTCTTCTCTTGGTCATCTTGTGGTTTGTAATTATTTGGAAAAGTTTAGGGGCGTTCCTAAGTAGTTACACATGTGTAAAGGATGCACACTACAGGCCACTTCATCAAGAGGATGACATAACCCTGCATGCCAGCTTCAAAAGTAGCTCGTTTAATACTGAACCCAGAGACACAATTGTCCCAGGCTTGCTTTGTGCCTGTTGAGAGTGATGGGATTATAACAGCAGCTGGCAGCACTCTGTTCCAAGAAAGCTCACAGCATTATTCAGTTTTGAGTTCTCTCTTCCTCTGTGGAGCCATTTGATCCTTAATCTCTTATGGATTCTTAACCCTTTTGATGTATTTCTCCCCTTGACAAAGTTTCACAATACGTGTTTATGCCAAAATGTGGATGAAGACTATTAGTAAGATGTTACAGCTGTACACTTATTTTGAACACTACTTAAAAACACTTGTCAACCTTGCATTTGAATGAAGAACTGTCTAGCATGTATTTTATGAAATTAAGTACAGAGAAATAATATTTTAAAATCCACTGCACTGCTTTTCCTGAATCCAAGTGTGTAACTGGAAAACACTGCCATGATGTTGCATGGCACCCATGACCCTGGGCTATCAATGCAGCCAGGATCTACTCTGGCAAGAGTATCTGCCATCTACCTCTCACACAGCACAAAACACCTCAACTGCTTAGAAACACTCAAAGTCAGTAGCTGTTAAGAAACTTCTTTGCTCATGTTCTGCTGGGACACTGTCAGGACCTGCTTCACTTTCTCTCAGCAGTGTCTTATATAATTAAAGGATAACTCCAACTTGCTGTTTCTGATCAGGTTTCTTTACCATATGAACCAAGGTGGAAAGACACTATGGGACAAGTGGTGGCTTCTACAAAGACAATGATCAGAATTGTCAAAAAACAGAGACAAATAAAAGCCAGTGGCTTGAGAATTAGTCGAGGTGTATGATAAGCAGATGACAGAACTGGACTTCTGGTTGAAGAGAATGGGAAACTGCACAAAGGGTCACCAACATTACAGTGAATAAAGAAACAACAGGAAAAAAAAGGACAAGAGAGAGTAGTACAGTGTGGTTTGATAAACATCGGATGAAATCAATAACATGGAATAAAAGAAAGTCATGGGTTACAAAAGAACTCGGAACAGGAAACAATGTGCTTGGGGCAGAACTGCTGGAAAAAAGCAGAAGAGGACGATAATGCTGGGTATGGCAAGAAAGAATATAGAGTGGCTATATTAGATCTTGATTTCACCTTCCTTAAATATCTTGAATAAAGTGGAAAGGAATACATGGAAATCAACACTGACAAATGGATAGACAACAGATGGATGGGAAAATAACAAAACTGGAGCAGTAGTTCAAGGCTGGGAAATGACCTTGAAACTAGCTCTGGTGAAGTTCCTAAGAGTCTTATACAGCTTAAGTACAGTATTTCAATACTGTCATTAAAGTGTTATGTATATACTACTTAAATAGAAATATTATTCATTACATGGGTTTCTTTTTTCACCACCTGATCACTGGTATACATCCCACTCCAATTCCCCCTTCCATCTCCCCCGTTCTTGTCTATTTGCTCAGTTCCTACTATCAAAAAATCCAATAAATCTTTATTGAGTTAGACTTAAATATGAATACATCTCCTCTCCAAGGAACACATTTTAATAATTTAGATGGTGGCTCTGTACTGCATCATTTCTTTGACTTCAGGGGATGATGTGGTGAGCTATAAAGCTAATTTAGACAGGCTTAAAAATTACCACATTTCCACGATTATCCTATGTTCTAGTATTCAGTCTGACACATTTGGTGTGGATGAATGGTTACTGTATTCCACACCTCTCCCCAAAAGATTTCAAGGAATATATCATCTTGCACAGTAAGCACAGTAAGTAGCACTATCAAGCATGACACATGTACCCAAGTAATGAAAAAAAATTACACAGCACTGCAAGCTATTGTTTGAAGGCACATGTGCAATTACAGTAGCAGTCATATTGTAAAGCACACATCGATGGCAGAATTAAAGTCATATTAAAACCCACCCAAGCCTTACAGTGACACAGCTCAAACCCACAAGACTGATTCTATAGGAAAGCTAACAGCTACTTGGGATCTTTTCACCATAAGAATTCAGCAATAGGAAATTTTGATTACTGCAAAGGGGGAAATTCCCAGCTTTCCAGTGAGAGGCAGACAAAGGTCATAACCTATTAGTCTATAAAATCACAGCAGTAATTACTTCAACACACTAACTTTCCCATTCTCTCAGGCTTCTAGCCATGGACTCCAACAACAAAAGCCTCCACTTTCCTTAGGAGATATGAAAACTATTCTTAATGGAATTAATTTTATTAAAAACATCGCTATCAAACGTTTTAAATGTCATACATGACAACACTACCTGGCAGAAAGCATATATTGTCCTATGTCCAAAATAAGAATCGATGAATGTCTTCCTTCTCCCTTGCTATCAAATTCAGCTTCTTGCTTTACAATGTTAAGAGGGGTATCAAACTCATCACTAGCTTGTGGCTAAAAAAACCCCACTTAATTTGAAATACCGGTTAACATGAGGAGGAAGTCCCACATTTCAAAAAATATATACAGAGAAAACCTCATTGGATATCTGATTTAATAAATAAAAATCCCCAAAACAGGCAGACCATGGAGGCAGAACAGGAGGTTTACTGGGCTTTGGAATGCTAAATCCTAACTGCAGAGTGCAGCTGTGGCAAAGAAGTGCTCTGCATCATGTCACCATGATGACCAAAGCACAGTAGTGCAGCCACACTTGAGACTATCATATTGATTTTTCAGTTTAGGACAGATCCAGCTATTTTTTTATGTTTCATAGCTCAATTCTGGCACAAAGTTTAAAACTGTTTAACAGATTACACAAACGACCAGCAGTAGCTAAGCAGGGAGAAAGAGCTCTAACTCAGTAATGTATTCTACTGTGATAAATTCTGTTTCAGCCAGACTGTGATTCCTGTCCTAGTTAAGTCCCACCGGAAGAAAAAGAATAAAGGAAGGAATCAAATATAAAGCAAAGAACTCACTGAAATGACTCTTCAGGGCCTTCCCTGCAGTGTTAGCACTCAAAGCTATACCTGGGCTCCAGTAAGTTTTTAGCCACAGCAACACTAATTAATTGAGGGCACTTCGGAAAATGCCCTTCAATCCCCTGCTGTGCTGCTGGACGGCTCACAAAATTTCTCCCTCAAGTCCTTTCTGCTCTTTTGAAGCCCTACTGGAAAACGCAGTCTGGGCCAAAGGAGCAGCTTCCACTGGATGGAGTATTCCTGGATGTGGTTCCCTGAACAGGTGTGAGGGGCCCAGGGGGTGAGCAGGAAGCAGGACTGTGGCTGCCAGCCCTGCACAGCACGGGGGCCCTGCAAGGAGCCAGCCAGGAAGAAGTCAAACTTGACCCTGCAAAGGTGCTCCTCATCTGTCTCTGAGCATCAAGAGAGAAAACAGAGTAAATCCAGGACATGAGAGAAACAAAGGGAAAATCTTACCTACAAACCAATGCAGGTAAATTAGTAGAAATTAAGTTTTAAGTGCCATATACATCCAAATGTACACAAAACTTGTGGTGCAAGGCGACAACCACGGTCACCTGAGAGAACTGTGGCTGCACCTATGTGTACCTATATGGGGACACACACCAGGGTCCTGGGCAGCAGAGGGTAAAGAAGCAGAAAGAAAACAACCATGCCAGTGAGGCTGTGCTGTGTGCAGATTTTAAACACTGGATGCCTCTCTGTATATCAGCAGAGAAGCCCACAAGAGGCAGAATACAAATCACAACTGATCTTATTCCAGTCAAAACTAGCAGCAAGCAGGGATTTCCAGGGGACTTGGACATGTGTGTTCAGACTCACTGTACTGAAACTGATGAAAGAGTGTTCCTTATGCCGCTCTTGACAGGAGCAAATGATTAAAATTCAAGTTTCGCAAGAATGGCAAAGCCAGCCAGAGGCTACTGACCCAGAGGCAGCTATTGAAAGACAGCAGGTGTGAGCAGATCTTGCTGGTCTTCTATTGCTAAATCACACATTAGATGATGCTTGAAGCTAACAGTGTCAAGGGTGAGCTGGGCTGAAAGGGGCAATAACAACACTAGATGTAAACAACAGCTTAAAATAGAGGGGAGCATAAAACAACATACTAAGTGTTTCAGCAGTTTGCCCTGACTTTACCACTGCTTCTCCAGCAGACACTTTCCATAGTAAAAGAGTCTTATAATGAAACTGTCTGAAAGACTAGTAAACTTCTGCATGTTGCCACTTTCAACAAAATTAATGCCAGTGTTGTGTATGACAGAGTCTATCCTTGCTTGACTGTTGGGCTGCCTTTTTCCAGTTCCGTGTTTATATGACATATATTTCAAATATCCATCAGTAGTCTCCAAATTCAAAGCCACGAAACCTCTGTTCTGTTCATGGATTCCCTTGAAGAGTAGTAAGAAAAGCTTACAATGTCAATGTATTGCATGTAGCTTTGCTTCTGCTACAGAGACACAGCTATTTAACAAAATAGCTGCCAGTTCAGGATCCAGATAATTAATCTGATTGTTTGTGACACCCCCTGGATGCCTCCTGGCTTATCATCTGCCATACGTAGGTGCCTGTACTACAGAAAAACACAGTGGTAAAGTCACAGTACGTAAATATTGCAAAGTACTATTTAGGAAACATAGTTTGTAAGTGTTATTGACAAATTTCATTACATGAAAAAAGTTACAATTAAATACATCAATACCTTTGTTTGCACTAATTAATTTAATTTGCAAAGCAGCTATTCTAAAACCCAATGAACATTCAAATACTAAGCATTATTATTATTGTTGCTAAGGTCAAGTTCTTCCATTTGCATCTTTTGTTCTATAGTTCTGACCTTACTAGATCTCGTTTTCACACAAACTCCCTTGCCAGCACACTTTAAACAAAATTAAATATCTGATGTGCAAATATTTGAAGACAATGGAATTGAGATTAAAAAAAAAAAGACCTATAGTAGAAGCTGGTTTCCACTTGAGGAAAAGATCTTTCTTTTTTATAGATCAATAAAGTAATTGTCAGATTTTAAGTATCTGGTAAAATATAACCAATTGTTACCTCTAATGTCATTAAAACATTCATCTCAGTGNTCCTGAAAAACTCACTTCCCCTCAAACCATAACACATTGTTATTTAAAATTCTAGATTAAACTCAGAAAAACCAAAGATTCTTCTTTGGTCACAGACTGTTCACATTGGTTGTTTTTTTCGCTTTTTAAAAATTTTTTTGAATGTAGCTGATATATCAAGCTTATATTCAAATCAGTTTCAGACAAACAGCAACTACTACTACTTAAAAAGACAGAGTTGAAAAAGCTACTGATCTGAAAATCCAGCATCGCTTGTTAACTGTTGCAGAACCATCCCTCTCTCCCCATCCTGAGCTCTGCAGCACCCATTGAGGGATCTGTCCTCTGAATATTTTGGTGGGGGAGAAGGGGGAGCGCACATTCTCAGACCACGTGAAGTGATGGGAATGCACTTCCAGGCTTCTTGGGGATCCAGTATCAGGAAGAGCACCAAAGACTAAACTCTTTGGGAAACCAGCCAGTTCACTTAATGTGGTCAGCATATCTGACTTTCAGTGCATAGCACAAACAGCTACACTACCTGCAGACAATTGCTAGCGAATTTCCAGACTCGGGTTACTCTGAAGACACCTAAAGGTACAGCTACAGTTCTGCTCCATTTTGAGGCTGAATATTTGGAACATGAATAATGCCATTAACCCAGGAGAATTAGGTAAGCCCCATGATTTTCCAATGACTTAGTTTTTGTCTGCACTAATTTTACCTCCAAATCTGCATGTCTGAAACTCCACACTCTTCAAGTCTGCTTAAAGTGATTACGTCTTCTCAGTAAATCTTAGATTGCTCTTTCTTCTGGCTGCAGAGCTGTCTGCCTGCAATTTCTCAAAAGAGAGCCAGGATTTCATATCCATTGGCCCCTGCATTCCTGCCAAAGCCCTGCAGAAATGAGAGCTGCTGCAGCTGCCAGGGTTTATTTACACACATTCCAGCCTCAAATTGAATTAATGAGCATAATATAACTCAGGCAATGTCCTCCACAGCTCTTGTTTCTCTTTGCCCCTCTTGACATTTCTTTCTCTCACACAACCTCTCTTGTAGTCTGTCTTAAAGCAGTATCTAAAGTGATTCTAGTGTAAAAAAGTAATTGCAGATGCATTCAGACTGATAAACGTGGAGATACCTGCTTATGGCCTAATTTATGGAAAGCCTAGGATCACGCTAATGAGTATCCAGAAGGTTAAATTGAACTTATTTGCTCTGTTCACTCCAAGTTTGTCAGCTTAGCAACAACTTCAACATTTAATCATTCGAAGACCCAGCCTTGCAAAGAGCTCTGATGCAACAGATGAGAGCAGCTGATGTTACAACATATCTACAGTCATTAATGTTCACACTCTATATTTAGTAAGCCATTTCCACAGGTGTCTCCAGCCCATTTCCGTCTTCAGAAATCTGAAATTCTGCACCCACAGCACAAGGGGTCCCACCACTAACAAGGCCTTTAGACACTGTATGGACACATCACATATAGGAAGCTTCTGTTATGCTGCTAGCTAGACCAAAGTGGTGTTTCCAATATATTATGGCAGAGACAGAGCCCAAAAATGTTTGTCCAAATTCATGCCCATGTGACTACTGAAGTCCATTCTCCCCTATATTATCACCCTGTATAGAATGCGTATCTCACACACTGTATGCAACATGCAAGGCTTGAAAGGCTTAGAACAAAAGACATATACTTCTACTGGAAGAGTGTTAAGAGAAAATGTATAAAATCTTTAGTGAAATATACATTTGCTACATCAGCACTTAATCAGCAGCATTCACAAGAACATGGCTGGCAACAGACAGGGTCTACCTGTCTCACGGGGGAAAAGGATCTTTGCACAAGAATTAGCAGATGTCACTGAAAGAGCTTCAAATTAGATCTGAAGAGTGACAGGGATAAAACCAGATATAAGCCTGGGGGTGGCATTCCATAAGGGATGGTGTGCTAGTGAGATTCTTTGGTCTGATGTCTCAGTGGAGGTAGGGGAGGGAGATCCATGCATCAGCAAAGATGCAAGGGTTACCAATGTGTTAGAAACCATGGAAGCTCGTGAGAATGGTCACACAGGAATTAGGGCTTCTCCCTGAAGAAGCTGGCACGATCATTAGCCCAACTGAAGTGAATTTACTCCAATGCCCATAGCATGGGCAACAAAGAGGAGGAGCTGGAAACCCCTGCACAGGACAAAAGCTAATGATGCATTAATGGGAGCATGGTGGGGTGACTCACACAACTGGAGTGCTGCAGTGGCTAGAACCTCTTCAGATGGAATGGGCAAGGAAAGACAGCTGGTGGGGTTACCTTGTATGTTAGGGAGCCTCATGAATATCTAGAGCTTGACGGTGATGACAGGGTTGAGGGTTTATGTGTAAGAATCAGGGGAAAGGTCAACAGCCAAATACCCTGGTCAGAGTCTATTATAGAGCGCCCAGCCAAGATAAAGAGACAGACAAATATTCCATAAGCAGCTGGGAGAAGTCTCATGATCACTGGCCCTCGTTCTTGTGGGGGAGTTCAACTTACCAAATGTCTACTGGAAATACAATACAGAGGAGAGAGTGGGTCCGGGTGGGTTCAGGTGACCCACTTTGTGGAAGGAGGAAAGGCTGTGGACCTTGTCTGTTTAGACTTCAGTAAAGCCTTTGACACCAATTCCGGCGCAATTCTCCTGGAGAAACTGACTGCTCATGGCTTGGATAGTTGCACTGTTTGTTGCCTGGGTAAAAATCTGGCTGGATGGCTGGGCCAAGAAAGTGGTGGGGAATGGAGTTAAATCCACTGATGGCTGGTAATCAGTTGCATTCCCTAGGGCTCAGTATTGGGGCCAATCACGTTTAATATCTTTTCAATTATCTGGATGAGGGGATCGAGTGCAGATGACACCAAGCTGAGTGAGAATGTTGATCAGCTGGAGGGCAGGAAGACTCTACAGAGGGAACTGGACAGCACAGATCAGTGGGCCGGGGCCAATTGTATGAGGTTCAACAAGGCCAAGTGCCAGGTCCTGCACTGGGATCACAACAACCCCAGGCGGTACTGCAGACTGGGGGCAGTGCCTGGAAAGCTGCCTGACAGAAAAGGACCTGGGGGTGGTGGTCAATAACTGGCTGAACGTGAACCAGCATGTGCCCTGGTGGCCAAGAAGGCCGATGGCATCCTGGCCTGGGTCAGCCATGGTGTGGCCAGCAGGACCAGGGCAGTGACCGTCTTCCTGTACTGGGCACTGCTGAGGCCACACCTCAAATGCTGTGTTCAGTTCTGGGCCCCTCCCTGCAAGAAAGACATTGAGGGGCTGGAGCGCGTCCAGAGAAGGGCAACGGAGCTGGGGAAGGGTCTGGAGCACAAGTGCTGTGAGGAGCAGCTGAGGGAGCTGGAGGGGGTTTAGCCTGGAGAAAAGGAGGACTAATATTCTCTACAGCTAGCCGAAATGAGGCTGCAGCCAGATGGGGGTCAGTCTCTCACCCCAGATAAAAAATGGTAAGAACAAGAGGAAATGGCCTCAAGCTGTGCTAAGGGAGATTTAGACTGGATATTAGAACAAGTTTTTTTCACTGAACGGGTTGTCAGGCATTCGAATATGCTACCCAGGGAAGTGGTGGAGTCACCATGCCTGAAGGTATTTAAAAGACAAGCAGCTGTGCCCTTGGGGACACTTGGCAGTGCTGGGTTAATGGCTGGACTCAACAATCTTAGAGCTCTTTCCCAACCTTAATGGTTTTATGATTCTTTTAAAGCTTGACAGCAGCAAAGAACTGGGGGAGGGTGTGTATACAACTTTCAGTTTCTTTCAAAAATTGAAATTTTGAACGAACAAGCAGAAGCCTGCTCTAGCTGAAGCTTGCTCAGATTGCAAATTTTGGTAACATTTGGACTAAACAGAAGTGGTATGTCCTGGATTCCCTAACTAGAAGACATGAGATATGCCCAATTGCAAGGCTGATCATAATATTGTGCTTCTGCATATAGACTACTCATATGAGGAAAATCAGGTATTTGGTGTTCTGTGCCACAAAGAAGGGTCTGTGAAAAGAGGGGACTGTCTAAAGAAAAATACAAGTCAGAATGTCTGGAAAGAGGAAGGTGAAAATGTTGGCTGCAGGAAAGAGTCTGGAAGTGGCAGAAGGTCCCAAGGAACAGGGACTTTCATAAACATGAATGCTGGGTTATGGCCAGGGACCTTCACCAGGAGCACTTGCAGGTGGCCAACACTGACAGTAGTGGCACAGCAGGAACCAGCCCAGCTTTCCAGGCCAGCAGTAACCTCCCTGCAGGGATGAGAAGTTGAGACCTAGGGAACATAATGCTGTAAGAGGAGAATTTGAATTAGAATAATTAAATAGACTATAAGTGTTAATCTCTCTGGTCCTGAAATAAACTGTAGCATTCAGGTCCACTAGAAGCTGTCATTTACTTTGTCTTGCCTGCGACAGCACTCGGCTAAACTTGAGTCCTTGCAGGCCACTTTCACTTGAAGCTGATGCAGCCTAAATATGACTTTAAATAATTCTGCTAGCTTGCACAGAAAAAGCTGACAGACACTTATTTTTCTGACTTCTAACATCAGGAGACCAGACCACACCTACTCTTCACAGTTCCAACTCTAAATTCAGTAATTTTACTTACAAGCTCCCTCTCAGTTCCCTCTTTGGCCATTTCCAACTTTTCAATATAATTCCATGCACCTCATTAACATCTTCTTCCTTACACACAGCCGAAACCAAATACACTTGTCACTAAACTTTTATTGGGTCTTTGGAAAACATTTTGGATGTTGTGGCTGCCTTTCATACACCTTTTGGTCTGTGTGAGAATGCCAGTGATTCAAGAGTTGAACTGCTCTTCGTGTCCATTCTGAATGAACAGCAATGCTGAGACTCATCAGCTAAACAAAATTTTGCCTAGCCCCAAATAACAGCACTTTGGATTGGTAGTCAATTGACAGATCCTTATTTTCAGTTGTTCTACTCCCTACCAGATACCTGTTGGGTTATTCCATATACTCACTTCTCCCTTCTCCATGTTTTAAAATTTCTTGTTATAATGATATCCAATTTTACAGCAGCAAAATAAAAGTCAACTGTGTAACATTAAAGAAATTCCTCTGATTTCTGTTTCCGAGTGGACAAACTTCACTTGAATTGGGAAAGGCTTTCCCTGAATGCAGCTTCTGTTGAAGCAAAGCTTCAAGTAATTACTTTTCATGCTTCTCTGAAATAGAAATAGCCTAAAAACATCCCTTTTGGTATATCTTTCTTATAAATTCTTTCAGAACCTCACAAGAAGTATTATTATATATTTGAAAATAAAATACCTAACACTGGTAGTTCTACTGAATGTACACAGACTGCTGGATAATACACTGCCTAAATAGATACTGGAACCAAAATACTAATGAAGAGTTGCCAAAAGAAAACCCTTTAGGACATTTACTAGGAGAGATGCCCACTCCAAAACATTGCACAAAAGTGGTCCTTGCAAATGTGACAGCTATTTTTTGTAAAGTATAAATTGACACTCCGACTACCATAGTATCTTCTCTTTGAGTCACTCACACGTTTTGTACACCCATGCAATGGCAAGTAATGAATTGAGTATTGTCAAAAAATAAACTCTCATTCCCTCAGCATGTCCTTTGCTCAGTACGGGGTGCAGCTCACAGCCTATCAAAAGTAGAGCTGATGGCTGGTATGTATCCATCCTTTTCCTTCTCAGAAGTCTTCTAACATGAGATACAAACCATTTCAACCCAAATGAGAATGACATGATTAAAGAAAGTTTGCATATAATATTGTTCTAGCTCATTTCTTTTGAAAGGAGCTCCCAGGTACTGAACAGGGTAAGAAGTGGTAAGTAGTACTTACAGAGAAATGCTGTTTGACACCCTGAATTTGGGATAATTTATTAAAAACAAAAAAGCTATGTTGGGTCTAACTTCTATTCTAGATTTCAGCCACTGCACTGAATCCTTCCTTTTCCTCACCCAGCATCTGTCATAAAGCACTCCATGGTACAGAGAAAGAATGTTTATACTTGCTTATCCTCTTTTTTTGTGCAACAACAGTATTGTCCAAGGTTTCTCTGCACTGGCTTGCTGACTCCACCATAAGCATGAAACTGCCTCCAGCCATATCCTAGAAAGGGGAGATGTGTCCAGAGCTGCAAGATGTAGTTCTGCAAGATGCTCAGCAAGAAGCTGCAGCTCCTAATAGTGAAAGAAACTTGTTTTCCAACATCAGGATGGGAGGTATCACTGCTGGGTTTTTTGCTACAGAGACCAGTGGTGGCACACGTAAACATTACCGACTCCTCCATACTTTAAGCATATTATGGGCAGCACTTGTATAATTCTGTCTTTTTCTCCTATCAATCCTATTGAATCCAAAGAAAACACAGCTCTCTGAGGACACTCTCCTTCCTGTACCTTCTGACAAGAGCACTGGTATAAAAACACCAGCTCAAGTGCTGCAAGTACCCAAGTGAAAAATTACACTGTACAAGCCAAATGGGTGCAGTTTGACTTCCTGCATAGACTCAAAACCCCGAAGGCACTCTCAGAAGTGGCTGCATTCAGTTGCTTTTTGCCTGCCACATCCACCAATAGAGAAGCAGCATGAGATACCATTGCTGCCGTCAGCTCTTGAGTTAACAGGAAAGCCACAGGGGCCAGGCTGTTCTGGCTGACCCACACCAGCAGCCAGGGCACTTGGAAGGGCTGTACTCCTCCCAGCCTCACTGCTCCTGAAGCCTGTGTACCTATGCTTGCCTTAGAACAATGTAAGACAGATCATTTCTACTCCTCAGGGCTTTTTGGATCAAATTTTGACATAATACAATTGGGGGGAAAAAATGATCTCATGAAACATATACTTTAGGGAGGAAAGGGAATAAAGGTATGTTTCAAATTGATCTGGAAATATTTTCCCATGTGAAATAGTTATGCTTGTCTCTTAGAAAAATGAAATCAACTAGTGAAGGAAAGAAACAGTGGCATGGAGCACAAATTTAGCTAAACAAACAAAAAATCTTCCACAAACAAAACCCCTTTATAATATGTAAATTCAAATAAAAACATAACATGACCCTTTTGTCCCCAAGGAACGAAGGTAAAAACAACATCCCAACCAACCCCCAAATATCTGCTATCTGGGCTTCCCTGCATTCATCAGAAAACAAAGTGCTCTAAGTGTGACCAAAGCAAGCCATAAAACCACTAATTCCAACTCACAGACAGTCACCTCCTGCCCTCTGGAATAGATCCCATCTGCTGCACCTCTTACTTTCTAAAGGAGCCACAGCTTCACTGCGATGAGTTTAAACGGTCTTTTAAAAGACCATTATTGTACACCTTCTGTACATAATTAGCCTGCCACCTTCCTTTGTTTCTGTGTGGTGGATTATGGGAATGGCAGGAAGCTGGTCCTGCTTTCATGTCCTCTCTGCCATGGCCTTCCTCATCATGCCAGACTGTTCAGCCAACAACATCCACATAGGATATTGGTTGATGTCTTCACAGCAGTTGGAAATGCATCTGGTTTGCACACCTGGCAAGCTGGCAGAGCAGTGCTCAGCAGTGACGAGATGTTGAGGCAGACCCACACCTCCTGGCTCCCAAGCCTCTTACACTGCCCCCAGCCCAGCCTGTGCAGGACACCACTGACCTACAAACTCCATCTTCAAAAGATGCTGCAGAGGCCGAGTGCTGCTTCATGAGAAGCATAAAAGCTGCTTGGCTGCTTTCCATTTATCCCACAGAAGAACAGCTTTTTCTCTGAGGTGCACACAAACCCTTGTCATACATGACAAACCCACACTGTAGAGCTGCTTGGTTTTCCTTCTTAAGTTCCTAATGCAGAACACAGCCTGCATCAGGAATGCTCTGATCCAGTATGGCAAGCCATACGTTCTTAGTTTGTCCTTGGTTGTCAACAGGGTTCAAAACACAGACTTTTTTTAAGACATGAGTATTAATACACATTGCCTCTGGTACAATACAGTAGCTGCTCTTGTATATTTAAAAGCCAGCTGTTTCTAATTGAGAAAATACAGAATAGGATATCTTCCAAACATCTTTCCGCAAACTTGCAATAAGGCTTTGCTACTTCTAAATATACGAATAAAGCTATTTGGGAAATTTTTGAGGGAACTCCAAATTGAGAAAAGATGCGATTTCTGAAACACTTCTGAAGTCCATTACTACAGAACAATAATTCCATCCTGAGTGAAGGAGCTTGCTTCTGGACATTGCCCTTCCCCACTCCAAAGCAAATAAATTGGGATAACAGGCCAATTACACAAAAGTCTAAGTGCTCTGTATTTTTATTTAAGCTACTGACCAGCATCTACACTTGTTAAGGCTACCTGATCTCCAAACTGACATTTCTCAGACAGCATGGCTAGAGAGCCAGGTTACACCCCAACACTGAAGAAAAACCAGCTGACTACCTTGGCACCATCAGTTACAACCTGTAAGTAACCATTAACAACCACTCCTATTTCCCAATTTCCTATTGCTCCCTTATCTAACACACTCATCTGCTAGCCACAATTCTTCTGCAGAGCAGAAACCAAGAAGTGAAGGTGAGCACATGAAAACTTTGGAGAAGTTTGAAGCCAGTTGACTGCCTCGCTCTGCACTGCCAGTTCCTAAATGTGAATGAGTATTTATGCTTCTGGCTTAACACTATTTTCACATGGCTCTATATAGGAAATGCCAGCACAATGCTGGGCACAGCTGCATATACAGTCCTGCTTTAAAGCCTTGGTAAAATATTTCCTAAGGAGAAATTTAGTCTGGGACATCTTTTAGAAATACTTTTAGAAATAGGTTGGCGCCAAAGTTGCCAAATAGGTAAAGGGGCATGTTTTGGGGGATTAGCCTGCAGAAAATAAGCATGCTTAATCTATTAGTTTCCCATTCACAACTTATAAAAATATTAATTTATCTCCATTTTTTCATCTTTGTAGTGTATGACATAGTATAACACAATGCCAAAGATCTAGAAGTGAGAGATTAATTTCTGAAAGCCATGTGTGGCTCATAAAAGCAACAAATCCACTCCTTCAACAGATGCTTAAAAATATATGCATGCTTCGTTAGTCTAATTTGTCTGCTCAGAGTCTAGTCCAAAACTGCAGAAAGCGTTCCAAAACCACATCAAGTGCCACGGAGACCTCTGTGCATAATAATAAAAACAAACATGATCAGCAGGCATTAAGGACCTCAATCTGCAGTTATGATTTGCACATAACAGCTGGATGAAGCATTTTCACCAACCAAAACATTGACACCACAATGTAATGTGCAACTGATTGCAGACAAACAAACCACAATCAGAACAGCCAATTTTCTAACTAGCACCAAACTGCAGAAATACGAGAAGCCAGAGAGAACAACAACCGAGACCTCTGGAAAACAATTCACATGTAGAGAGTAAGACAAAAATATTCTGCAAAACACAAAAAATGTACACTAAGCTGTCAGCTTTGCAGGGTGGATTTGGAAGGGCAGTAATGTGAAACCTGTTTATTACACCGCAATAATGGTTATTATCTTGCCTCCAGGATTTTTGGGGGTTGTTTTGTGTTGTTTCCAAGTCTTGAAAACCATGAAGTTTTCTCACATGCTTTGGTAAGAACTCAACCAGCAAGATTGCAGAGAGTTTCAGATCAAAGGCCAACTACAAAACCAACCATGCAACCCAACCATCACACCCTTTATCACACGACCCTCCCTCAAAAGCCAACCATAGTGCAATAGTCAAGGCAAGCCCATCTTGCTAATGCCATACATAGACGAAGGGGAAGCCTTGCTAAAAGAGGCACAGATGTCTTCTTAACAAACCATTAAAACAAGCAATGCCTGCTACTGTCACATTACACAGGATCAACCAGAGATCTCCACTACTAGGATCTTTTAAAAAGCACCTTTAATCCAGGTAAAGCTCATGTGCAGCTTCTTTAAAAGTCTTCATAAGCACACAAATAACCTAGCAAAAATCTGACAGTTTAACTGGAAAAGAAATAACTATCTTCTGTCAAGGATTTGCAGAGCACTAGGAAATAAAAGCATCCCTGCAATTACAGCTAAGAAAGTGGCTCTTACATGGAACTGCTTCAGCTATGCTGGTGGTAAAATTTATTTGGACTATGATTCAAGAAGTCTTCTCTCAAATGCAGCTGTATAAAGGTAACTGAGAAGTGCAGAACCCCCAATTTCAAAACCTCCAGCCATGAGGTTTTGATGAGATGGGCCTCTTAATGACATCCTAAGATCAAGATAATTGTTAAACCCCAGTTCTGCAACATGACCACATATAGCACAAAGCAGAAGTCGAAAAAATAAGAAACACCAACCTGCATTTTAAAATAACCACAGCATACGTCTCTCTCAAAATCAGATTAAAACCCCTCTCCTTCAGGCAGAAACAACAAGACTGATACTCATCTTCCTAAACATATTTTCTTAATGGCAAACAACAAATAGAAATAGTCCCTTTCCTGCCAACCCTACTCTCCCTTAAAACACAAAAAATTTCAGCGCAAGGTGGGGAAAGAAGATACCTGTTTTTCTTCATCTTAGATAATGTCTAGATCAAGACTCAAAGCATAATCATTTTCAAAGCATCATCTTGTACACATATGCATGCTTTCAGGTACAGGTATTTAGACATGTGGAGGTGGGAATACCTGCACACAGACTTTAATTCCATACAGTGCAATATTATTACTGTGAACCTAAAGTATGCTTCAATTCCAATAAAGAAATCAATACAAGAACAGAGCATTAGCAACATATTTCTTACACCATATGTATGACTCATATAAGAAATGTAAGCACAAATGTTAGGTGTCACTGTTCCCTTCAGGGCACCAAATCTCCATCCCCAGGCAAACAAACCAAATACCCAAGATTGCATGAGGGCAGGACTGTGGCTAATGTGCTCATCAACAAAATACCACTGGGTTATGAGCTACAAGCTCCATAAGTTCAGGGACTTGATAATTAAATAGGAATTCACATCCTCAGAGTGGCACATTTCTGTACCACTTCTTCCAGTTAATGAGTATCAAACCAGGTAGCTCTTTTTAAAAACACAAACATCTACTCACTTTCAAAAATCCGTGGTGGTAAGTCATAACTACACATAAGGTGGGAAAGGATTCATATATTGTACAAAATACTGTCATCTGGAAGAGAGCATTCAAAAGCAATCAGTTCCCATTAAAGCATCTTGGCTCCAAAGGTGAAACAAAAAAAAGGCGCCAACTTTTCTCAGTGTCACTGTTCTCTGTAAATATATATATATTTATAAATTCACTTGAAAAAAATGCAAAAATTTAGGAAAGCCAAGAGAGCTACCAGAGAGTTTCTTGTTCTTACATTATTATTTCTGATTCTATTAAAGAGAAATTGTGTGTCTGAAAAGGTTCCCCAAAAGCCAACAATTTGTTTCCAAAGTACCAGATGTCATACTATTGGAAAATTTCTAGTAAGGACTACTGAGATTTTAATCACAGCTTTGTCTTAATATGTCACATGTATTCCATTATTAATATTATAGTGGAAAGAGAAGAAATTTTTTGACTCTGACAAGAGAGAAGAAGTTGCTTTCCTTTGCCCTCAAGGAGGAAAAATGGTATTACTTTCCTGTGAGAATGCTCAAGATATTATGGGCAAGAGAAAGAAATACTTAGTGCAAACAATTTAACAAATCCCAGCAGAAACAAAGCATCACATATTTGTAAGTCTGCTAGGCTTCATACTGACATTTGGTGAAACAACAGAATAAAAAGTTTTGCACCTCCTGCACCTTCTACTGATGACAAAAATCCTGGCTGGCACAAATGCTAATGACTATTCCAGCTAAAATCAGCTCCCTTCAAATGCTATTAGATTTGCACAGTACCAAGATCTAAAATATCCTGGAGTTCAGTTTATTTGAAGATAAATACACTAGCAAGATCTGAAACAAGAACAGAGCTTTTAAGACACCTTGATTACTTATAAATGAACAAAAGAACACAGCAAGAGTAAAGAAATTGCTCAAGTCTAGGAAGCAGCAAGGCAACACATTTTACTGACTAGAGCCTAGCACAGTCCCAGCTCATTTCACCATGAGCGGGTTTCATGACAGCAAACGATTACTCAAGAGACTTTGTGGGAGTTAATGCAAGTGGTAAACAAGCTCCCTTTACCTTGGGAGCTTCCTTTGATTTTACAAAAGGATAAAAGACCAAAAAAAAAAAAAAAAA
>VZDJ01000158.1:5516553-5586481 GCA_008694505.1 Cyanoderma ruficeps | reverse complement strand
AAAAAAAAAAAAAAAAAGAATATTTTCATCTTGGCAAGATATTAGTACCACTTCTCAAGTCATAATGTCAGTAAAACTAGAGCACAAAACCAAAGGTTAAATACAAACACTTTCTAAAAACATACTCAAGAAAGCCCAAAGCCTTATTAATATGAAGGTTTTGTTCCAAGACCTGTGGTTTTATATGCTGCAGCAAACGCTGATGACCAACACAAAATGAAATTTGCTTAAGTTGCAATAAAAAATAAGAGTCGCTCTTGGAAAAAATGAAAGGAAACAACAAGCTAAAGCTCACTGTTTGGCCCCCTATGTGTGACATAACATTCTACCATATTGTCCACCTTTTTGAAGGCTGACATGTTAATGGCAGCACTAAAGTCTGCTGGGGAGGACAAGTTGCTCCCGACTTTGCATGATACTGAAGCCAAATTCCTGCCCGATATATGAAAACGTGGATTAGAGCTACTGATGCTGCATGTGCTGTAAAACATGGGAAGATCACCATGAAATACTACCAGAGGACTGAGGTTTTGTCAGTCAATCACTTACTTGCTCATCCCAGCCTGTCAGCTGTCAGTCTTGGCTGTAAAATGCTGTCCATGAAAATGTATCATAGCCTCCATTATCCTCAGTGTTTTAGAACATAATAATAAAATATGTATTAAGCCAGAATAGCAACAAAACCATGCCTGACTGCTCTTGTTGAATACAAATATGGCAGTAATCTCAAAAATCTAATTGGCTTGCCAACACTTGACATTTTATTGTCATTTTCTAGTACACAAGAGTAGCAATCTAAGCAATATAATTTCTTGAAATTATTAGATAGCTTTTCTTCTTTCTGTATAATAAACCACATCTTTGCATTGAAGCCTAAACTTACAACCCAGATTTTTTTCTGGTAAATTTGAAAGCAGTTCCACCTCTACAAAATAAATTTTTATCATACAGTTATTAAATCCTTAATTGTTACAATTGTTAATTGCAATCCCCCTATTTTCAATATGCACAAGGCCCTTGAGTGATTTTGGTTCTTGTGATTTGATCTTCTCACCAGGGGTTGAAACAATAACACCTAAGGAAAAATTTTACCACCTGGAGCTCAGCTGACATGGAAGGAACAAATCCAGAATTCCTACAGTACCATAATCAGTAATGTATCAGCTCTCCTTCTGTTTCTGACCATCTCATTCCATTGTCAAGGAAATTCTGTTCATTTAAAATGAACTATGGCAAAAAGCAACAATATGAAACAAAACATATGGAAAAGAACAAACCCATGACAAAACAAAATCCCAAACCAAATATGACATTTTGTGAAAACCACAAAATCTTGCCAGGACTAGACACTAATAAAAGAGCCAGTCCCACTGCCATCACAGCGAATTGTCATATGGTTAGTATCCACAGTGCATAGATGATGTAATTTTGGGGAGAAGGAGAGCTCTTCTCATGGGGAGATTAAGCTAAATGAATACAGGGATTAAGAAAAGGTTAAAATGAAGCCCAAGCACTCTCACAGGAGTAGAAGTCCTTTGCTAGCACTACGTGAGTGCTGAGGAAGCGGGAGGCACGGCGATGGCAGCAGCAGGGCACTGTGCTGGGCCCTGTCCCTTGTGGAGTCCCTGCAACCCCTTGACATAATACCCAGGGTCTGGCCTTGGCAGGACAGACGACAGTCACCTGCCCAGACAGAGAGAGAACTTCCCAGTGATGCTCTATACACATGGTTTGCCCTGGTTTCCCCCCTCCATAATGCCCCTGGCCCCTCGGTTTCTCCTTTCCTCTGTGTCTCCATTGGTCGGGGACCCAGTGACCAGCCCTGTCTTCCCTATAGAACACTGACCTTTCCTGCCCTTTGCTCCACCTCCATACCTCAGGGTCATTGGCTGGTGAACCTCATACTTAAGCCTGAGACCGGCACACGTCCCCCCTTCTGGCTCTGGATTTCCCTTTGGCTCCTGGTAACAAACCTGCTGGAATTGATCTGGTGTCAAGGCCTTCTGCCTCTCCTAGCTGAGCTGGCCACGTGGTGTGTGTGGATGTGTGAGCCAGACTGCTCTGCCTGAGTTTCCCCAAGAGGCTTTTCCAAAGGAGAGGAAGGCTCCAGCTCCACTCTTAAATAACACGATACCAGAGTCCCCAGAGACAGGAGTGGGTACTGACCTGCCCCAGCATGTCCGGCGCGATGGGGAATGTGGGCCAGATGGCCGAGTACACCCCGAAGAACACGAGCCACAGCAGCATGCTTCCCCAGACGGCCAGGTGACTGAACTGCCAAGGAACAGGGAGAGAAGCAGAGTCAACACACGGCACTTCCTCCATTCACCCAGCCCAGAAGTGCTTCTCTGTTCAGGTCTCTGTCAGTCTCACTCAGGCCTGTCTACTGCTCTCACTTTTGGGCCAGTAGCACAGGTTGTTCAAACAGCATAAACCACTTCTCTTTAATCTTTGCCTCATAGCAGGGCAGACAGATACTCTTCTCAGCCAATCTGTCTTATTTGAAGCTCTGAAAACTCGTCAGATTTTCCTTGGAACCATGATTTCTCTCATCTAGTTCCTGTATCCTGTCATGCACATGCCAGATTCAACACATAAATCAAGGCAGAAATTTTCAAAGGCACAGGTTAAAGTTCACATGGACAAGTCCCTTATGGCAGTGTATACATACAAGCCATATACATTACTCACTTTCCCTGGAGGAAGATTCAGTGTTGTGCAATACACTACCACAGTCAACATTGACTGACCAACTCTGTTTTTTTGTGTTTTAAAGGTGTTCTAATTGATTTACAGATATGCAATGCAGTTTACACCTTTACTGGTTCTTTAGTCTGTAGACTCACTAAGAGAAAATAAAAGAACTGTTAAAAGACCAAGAGCAAATCCAGCACAAACTTCTTCTTAGTTGCATTAAAGTATTTTTTTCCTGCACACCCAAACTGTTTTTCTGTTCAGGATGATTTAAGTTGTTTTACTTTTACACTGCAGTGGATGGAACCAGTAATTTCAGTTGTAACAAGCAACTGAGCTCATTACTGGCTCCAGCTTTTCTGGATGCCAGCAACTCCTGTGGCTGATGACTTTGGCTCCAATTCAGAGAAGTACCTGCATAAATCTCAATTACTAATTACATATGAGTTCAGGAACATGGGAATGAATTCACATACTGGGGGCTGGTGGACACAACGTGTTTTTTCAGCTCTCGACTTTATACTTCCTACTGGATGACTGTGTCTGTTGACTTTTGGAACAGCATGTCTGAGAACCAAAGAAGTGTCTGAGTATTGTGTTCTGCTTGCTGTGAGATAAATACAAACTTCTGGAAGAAGGAGAAGATTGCTCCTAATCTGCAACCGCTGGACATCCTCAGAAAGGACGGCTTTCTCCAGCACAGGCAGTGAAAACAAAGAAGCAAGGAGCCTGCAGCACCAGTGCAGACTGGCAGATAGCTGGGATCAACTAGAGGCTACCTTACAGTGCACGCATTCATACGACAAAATGTCAGAGGCAATGGAAAGAACATTCTTTTAGGCACTCTCAGAAAGCTGGACTTTTGTTCAACCCTGAAAGTTGCTGGGCTAATAATAAGCAAGACATGGGATAGGCCCCTTCCTGGAGAGACATAGTGGGCAGGAAGATTTGTTTTCAAACTTTACTGTTTATTCTTTTTATATCCAGGAGATCTGACTTGAGTAAATCAGCAACTCCTTATTTAAAACAAACAAACAAGTAACAAACTAATCAAAAAAATCCAGCCCCAAACCCCTACCTAACAAAGAAAAACCTCCAAAATACCCACATACATGCACAATACAGTTTTAATGTGAAGAAAAGTAAGAAACTGAAGGATTTTTCTTAAAAAATACTTGGAGGACAAGAGGGATTTTATCCTTTCAGTCTACTTACTTTTCTGAAAACTGGGCACAATTCACATCAAGATTCTGACTAGAAGCCCAGCCCTAATGAGCAATGGTAGTGCTCAGCTCCACAAAGATCAGGTACTGCAAGGCTGCTGCAAGAACTCATCTTTTCTAAGAAAAGTCACCCCTATGCAATGGCAGAACAGCACCACCACTGCTTTCTGAAAAGGATGTGATACCTTCTCTTGAGCCACAACCTTCCTCAGACAAGTGGACAGAAGGCTCAGGACTGCTGCTTTCCTAACTGCTGGAATTTATGACTAAAACCAGTAAAATGAAAGCAAACAGAGAACCCAATCTCAGATGCAGCCTTATTTTGTAGGAAGTGTATTTTGCTAGTGAAATGACATCAGGTTGTTTGGTTTTCTTTTTGTCTCACTCCAGTTTTTCTTTTCATTCTGCTGCTAGGACAGTTTTCAAGTTTTGCAGATCTTTACCCTTTCCAGCTGAGCAGACTTTGCTCATTTTATATTGTCTTTACCTTCTTCTCATGGTTGTCCCAATCATCTCATTATCTTAGGCTTTTTATAGCTGCCCAAACTGCTTCTATGCCTTTAAAATAGCTGCTGCATTCTGGAAGAGCCCTCCTTGCCCTGCTTGAAAATGTTCCTTACACAGTCACCCCACCAACCTCTGACTGTTGATTCTCCATTGACGTCCCCATTCACCCCTGGAGACTTCAAGTGCAAAACCAGAAGCGAGCCCATCAGATGTGTTCAATGAATGACAGAAAACAAGAAATCAGGGTTCTTGCATAAAAACTAAGCAGAGTGTGTGGGTCACCCATGTGCCCTGCTTATCTGAAACAGTTCCTATAGAGTGGTAAAGCAGTGATGAAAAAAGTTGTGTGTGTTTGGCAAAAAGCCTACTGCAGTGCTCCAGATAGTCCACACGTAACATGAAGCCACTCCACTCAGCTTCAATGTGTGGATTTTATTGTGCATTATGTTACCGCTTCTATCACAGCCTTTCTTTCCACACTACCTACTGGATATACCAGGTTCCCAAACACTTTGTGTTATTCATTTAAAGCTTTCTGCTGAAACCACCATGTTCTCCCAAGTGGCAGTGTCCCTCTCACTCTCTAGAACAAATTGCCTGTAACCAATCCACATGATGATGGAGAAGAGGCTTAACTCAGTGTTGTAAATTTAATACTCTTCAAGTAACCTAAAGATTCTGTGTCAATTCACTCACAGCTGAAACTATAACCAATATCAGATTTTGAGATGATGACAGTCACTGTTCCAAGCAATGGGACAGGATTTAGAAGTGTATATATAGGAAAAAAGTTGATTCTGAACACAACTGTTGTGTGAATAACAATAATTTCTCCGTAAAATGCCAGTGTTCTAGAACTTCAATATCTACTAAACGTTATGGTATTTTTTAAAAAGAAGTTTAGAAATTAGGGGATCATGTTTATCCTCAAACGACTGAAAAGACACCCACTACCTATCCAGGGAAGAGAAGAGAAATCATCAAACAATTCACAATGTAACAGGATCTAAACAAGCTCACATGCCTTCAATGCAGACTTGGTTATATGCTTTTCTGGTGCACAAGGGATTAATTTAAGGATTTTTCCATTTTAAAATGTTGGTACACAACAGAGAAGTGATGCATAAGCAACAGTAAAAGACACCCAGATTTTATTTTCAGATGAGAGAATGGGGTAGAAAATATTAACATCTCCCTAACAATTAAATAACTCATATAGATAGCATTTAATCTTTAAAATTCAGAACAGATGTCAGCCCATTGATCTTCACAATTCCTTTGGGAGGAATGAAATAAAACATTTTACAACTAACAGAAGCAATGAGGTCAACAAGATTCTAAACCAAACCCTCCAAGAAACTGGTAAAATAAGAATGTTTCCTGAAAACATCTTAAGTATGTCATGAAAACTGGATAAAGTATCTTACTGGTGTGGAGAAAAAGGGATTCCACCAAAATTTTAAAAAATAGTGTTTCAGAGGGGCTAGGGGAAAGGAGGGGAGAAAGGTGTTGAAGGTTCATTAACACAGGAGCCCTCCCCTCCCTGTCCCTCACACTCTGGAGCTGACTGCCCTGCTGGATTCTGTCATCTACCAGTAACCTGCCCATTTCAAGTAAATAACTCATATCAAGGTACCAACATAACCATTTAATTAACATCTTTATTACGCTGTGTCTCAAAAACAAACAAACAAACCAACTCAACCAATGTGAAGTCATCACTAGGTTCTTTTTGCCAAGTTCAAAGATGTTTTCAAAGCCCAGTTGTTTATCTGTGGGCAGACACCTTTCATTCCCTATTGCCTTAATTTTGAAGGAGCTATAGAGTACAAAGGATAATTTTCTTGATGTATTTTCTTAAGCAAGTACAGTGGTATGTTGATTTCATGCAAAATTTTCCTCATTTTTAAGTAGAGATGTTGACAATACACTTTTAGTGTACTCTTCCCACTTCTGTCAGGCTGCCCTTTTTCATCACAGATATCATGTGATCTACAAATTCATTCCTCTCACACTCTGTACTTAGGGAGCTTAGCAGTCCATCCTTGCTTGAAAGACTCAATTAAAACTCTGAAGTTTCAAATGATTTTTAGTACTTCTTATCTGTATTAATGCTCATTAGCGAGGAAGGTGTGCTAATAAAATAAAAGATACTGGAAAGTACTTACTCTTGTCCATGCAGTTGTTTCCAAGCCAGCTTTCAGACAAACAGTGACTACAACATACTGCAAGGAAACAAAAGAAAGAAGACAGCTTCATTACTAACACGCTCAAATTCCAAGGTGTTCATGGCCCAGTCTCCTCTTTACACATACAAAGCTACCACCATTTAGGTACCAACCCAAGAACTTGGCAGAGGGTGGGGGAGACAGAGCAGAAGCTATTGTTGCTGCATGTCTGGAAAAAAATTTAAAAGGAAGAGGGAAAATCATGCACACACCATCAGATTGATTTTATTTTACTCACACACTTTCTTTGGGTTTACACCATTCTCCCATGGTGAAAAAAAAAGCTGGAAAGAAATTCTACCATTCAAAAATTTCTAGGATACACAAACTTACAGTGTAAACTNCAACAAATAAATAGTCAACTCCCTGCCCATTTGTGAATACTGCATCTGAAAGAAGATGGGAAAAAAGATCACATTTGTTATCAGTTTATCAACAGAATAGACAAAAGAACAAGGAGATTTTCAAGAGAAAACAACTGGTCGCAACCTTTCCTTTTTGAACATCAAAAAGCACTCTTATAAGCCGTGAGGTAATTGTAATGCAGAAGTTGTGCTCAGCCAGGCCTCAGAAACAGTTCTCGGAGAGAGCACATATCCATAGTCCTGGCTGCCAGAAGCTGGCCTACCAAAAGGGGCAGTGTTCACCAGACCCCAAGGTGTAATTTGCCTGTAAGAGCTGAGGTATGTCACTGTCACTTTTTCTGTTGATATATGTCCTATACTAATTGCCACCTCTAACAATACTTATTATTTGCATGCCTGTGAAGAAAAAGCAGTAAAACACCAGCTGACTTGTGGTGAAAGAGAGCTGAATTAAGAAAAACAGTGACAGTTTCATCTGTAAAGAACACATATAAACATGCACAATATCTCACTGGAGGCTAGTTCAATAACTGAGCAGTATCCAGTCTCTGTCCACCCGTTCTCTATCAAGTGTGCACAAGGGTGAGTACATGCATGTTAATCTATCATCTGAAAGTGCCAAGCTTGACAATACTTCAAATGTCATTTAGTCTCAGCCCTTGCTGAATCAAACTGGAACACCATGAAAACACATTCAACCACCACATGAATGCCAGCTGAACTTGTACTCACAGGAGTTTTCAAGCATTACTCAGGCATGATAAGTATTGATATTTTCATGTTTTTAAGACAACTGCTAGGGAAATACATGAACAGCAGGGAAAAAAGGCTTAAGATAAAACCTTGGACTCATTCCTAAACACATACTGCCTAGCACAGTGAGCTTCTACCATGACAATGCCTTAAGTTTTAGCTTTCGTATTGTCCAGATTCTGTACTGCATTGGTATATAACTCTGAACTCCATATAAAGTGTTAGCAAGTTTTCTTCACAGGGTAGTTAGACAAAACAATCCTTTTCCAGCCTGAGAACCAGGGATACCATTGGAGCTTCAGGCCCAAAAAGTATAAACAACAGCAAATTGAGGAGAGGAATCTGGGAGGATAGGACTTCATAGTCTGAAGCTGTAGCTGGACAATTGACCCCAATATGTAAATGGACCAAAACTCAAAAAAAGTGTGAAAACTCATGACCTGACATCTATCTTGGGTGTAGCCTTGGCCAGGCTCTTGTACTGCCCAAGGTGTATCCTTTGAAGGTATTTTAATAAATACCTACTTTATTCCTTTAACACTGTCTAGTCTCTGTTCTAGGTAGCCTCTCCAGGCATCAATGACAGCAACATTTTGTTAGATTAATTTGAAAAACTTGACTGGACATTCTTAAGCAAAGTTTTTGTATTCCAGGATCAGTAAATTTTTAAGTCTATGAAGAGGATTTCCTGACATCCTGACCTCCATGATGAAGATCCTGCCTAGCTTGCAGCTAAAAAACCCCAATATATTTAGTCAGTACAGTTAACCCGAGCTACTTGTTCTGTTTTCCTTCTACCACGCTGCATGTGGCTGGCTCCAAAGAACTGACAGGCTTTGAAGATTTTCCAGAAGTTGCTAGTTCTGTATCCCTGCTTTCTTTTCAACATTAACTACTAAGAAACAGCAGCAGATAGACTAGTGACTAACACTGCAACTGGAGCTAAAGCTTGAGACAGCTACATTAGGAAGTGGCATGGTTTCCAGCCACTGGCATCTTCCTCAGCCCAGCTCCTCCCCAGTGGCTTTAGCAGGCATTTACCACATCATTCAGGGACACACCAAGATTTTACAGTCACCTTGCTCTTTCCCCTGGTGTCAATGAAAAAGGTGAAGAACTTAGTCTGCCATGCCAAATGAACCCTGTTGGTGCCAAAAGACTCAGTTTATTAAGAAAAAGGCATGCTTAAATACATACCAGTTTTGCTAGAACAAGCTGACATGACACGGCCATGCTCTAGTGCAACATCACAGTGAACATTTAAATAATTGAGTAAATTTTTGTGTAAATCTCAACTTTTTTGAAGTGATACATTTTAATGCAGTAAGTTAATGTCTTTATTTTTCAATGTTTTCCATGACCTTTCACTTTGGGAGTCTATGCAGTCCTGAAAGGAATCATATTTGTGCTAATGAGAACAGCAGGATGCTCAGTGAACATTCATTTCTGAAGCTATACAAATGCCCATTCATGGACTACAAGTACTTAGCATTCTAAGGAACTCGAGAGGTTAAGAACCATCTCAGTGTGAATGGCACATTTTTGTCTCTGGCACTGAAATCCTTCTTGCACTTGGAAATGCAAAGAAACTTGAAAATTCAATATTCATTCCTCTCTGGAAAACAAACTAAGCAACCTATTCAAAGGAACTTAGAAAGTTACCCTTTGAGCTGGTATTTCAGTCTTATAATTCTAATTGGTGAAATGAAAAGAGCATTATCTATACAGGAACCAGAAAAACATCTCTGGAAGACAATGGGATTTTAAGCATAAGCACTATAGATGTCAATGTAAAATTTCTGCAGTCGAATTTTAAAAAGAGCTATTCAAGATTAACATTTGTCATAAAAACAGTGTAACAGAACAACAAAACTCCTCAAATCAAAACAAAAACCAACCAACCATAAAAACCCCTCTCCCATGAAACAGAATCTTCTTTTAGCCCACATACAGAGGAAGGGGAAGTCCCTTCCTTATATGGTCCATCAGCCAGCATGTGAAGTTCCCACTGAGAATACGACACTGACATTTTAATCAGCCAAGCAGAGAAACATGAACCTAACCCCCACAAGTATCTTTACCATCATGGCTCTGACATGAGCATTCATCTTCCCACCCTTTTTATTTCTTTCACCTCCTCCCCAGTTAATCCATTCTGGAGCTGAGAAGGTTTTCTTAAAAATCAGTGTTTTCTAGGAAAAAGTTTCACTTGTGAAAAATTTATGATTTTAGATAAAAGTTCTTTTAACCAGCCCTAAATTCCTCATCTGATCTAACCCTATTTCTTACTACAATCAAAGAACAGATTTCATATGGTTTTTCCCACCCACACAACTATACTGGAAAGCTAGGTAGGAACCATATGGGATTTACTGATCTCTGAAATACCACGTAGTTGTGTTACCCTGAAAAGCAAGACTTAATTTGAATTTGTACACCAAAGCATTTCATTTCCCCAGTGTCTCTGACTCTTGATCTGGTTTACTTCCATTCCAGCCAATTCTTTTTTCACACTACTGTGTTATGGAATGGAAGAGTTCCAACAAGATACAAAGCAAACAGTTCTAAGGCAGCTGCTGTAAGAACATTATTCAATCAAATGTTGCTATCTCAACACACTACCATAAAATAAAAAAAGGCATTTTGTGAAACATCACTGAGTATTTGGGTAAGACTTCTTAGCAAAGCAGTGGTTTCATTTTTCACCTATTAAAGTCACTATATGAACAATAATTATGTTAAACTGGAATAATTTCTGAAAGCCACTAGACAACCCGCCAAGCTCAGCAGCTAAAGACTATTGAACTGTCTGGCAGCATTATTTCTTGGGACTTGTCACAACCCCCCTTCTGCAAACACACTGGTTCTGTAAGACTGAACATCAGTTCCTGACATAAGAAATAATGAAGCCCTTACCATGCTCCAGCACTTTCAGTGGAAACCAGAAAAGAATGATGGAATGGATAAGGGCATTGATGCAGTGACCCCAGAAAACCTGAGGGAAAACAAACCAAGCCATCAGTAAAGTCCAAAACTCTTGACCTCTCTCTAACTCCTAACAAACACTTCATTGTGTAGTTTAGAGTCAGAAAATGTTTGTCCTGAAGTGAAAACTAAACTTCTGCAGGACCTATTTTCTCCTACAGTTTCTGCTCTTTGACAATAAAACACTGGTCCAGTTTGATCATTTTATTCTACCAACTTGAAGCTTAATAGGCAAGCATGCTTCAGTTTAAGGTCTTTATTGAAATAAGGCAGACAGATTGAGTCAACTTTGTTTAATTACCCCAAAGAATAATTTTAAGAGTGTCATTCAGTATCATGAAATGTTCTATTTTCTTTTAGAGGACAAATACTTCGTGCCCCACAATTTTTAACTAGCAGATAATGCAATTTTGCACAAATTAAAGCTTTATGTATTCTAAAATTTCCTCTCCGAACAAAGCAATCATACAGCTTCCTTGATTCAGAAGTACATTTAGATGTGCTTATTATGGAAAAGACAGAATACTAAATGCTGGCATTTTCCAGCATTTAAATAACAAAATGGAGTAAAATGTGTTCTTCAAAACTCAGAAGTCCAAATAAGCCAATTGAAATTCAGTTTTCCAAAAGAACTACTGGAACAGAGCTATACTAACTATGAAAAAGCACCCTAGCAGAGAGTGTTATGACAACACAAGTTAAATAAATCCAGGCGGTGTCATGATGACTTATCAGTATCTGTGAATTGAAAAATCATACTTGGATACAAATCTAACTTTGAATCAAAGTTTATGGATATTTCAGGACCAGTTTCAGACAAAGTCACAGCAGAAAATCCTTATTTATAAACAGGGTTGTTTTTTATGTAAATAAAAAATAATCCCTTGGAAAGAACTGGAAGGATGAACAATCATGCAGTGGTTAGCATAAAGCACAAGTAACATCAGGAAATAAGTTATTTTCTGACAAGAAGAGTATGGAATATAAGAATGCGTATGTTCTTTTTTAGAGTAACAGTTTCCCTTACCCTTGTGTTGAAACCATCTGCATTTTGAGTGATTTTGTATAGCTGTGGAAATCTAAGCATGCTATCTTGAGTACACGATCGTTCAAAAATTCCCAGAGTAAAGGGTGGCAGTGCTGTGAAAATCTGCAAGGAAAGCAAATACTAATTGAAAGCAGCTCTTAGTTTTAAGTGTATCTCATATAATGTTTCCTTATCTAGACAAAAGTAAAATTCCCATGGACTTCAGTGAAGACTTACTACTACCTAGCACGTTATTTGACATCATTTTCAATAGTCCAAACAAGTCCAAACATTAATTTCACCTATTTGTAACTCTCAAATATTGACTTATGAACAAAAGAAACATGAAAGAAAATTCAAATTATTAACCAATAAGCTTAAAACCAAGAATTTAAGCATCATTAGTTTCTGATGTACCAGCTAATCCAACAACGGTCAGACACATAAGACTGCAAAGGAAAGACAACATGTATTTTTACAAAACAGCCTTGTGGGACTAGGTTCCAATATAGCTGCAGTTGTAGCCTTAATTAGATATGCAATGTGCTTAACCACCGCTAAGTTTACAGACAGAGTAAATGTGGAAATCACATTAAAAAAAGAAAAAATTCTACTGAGCAACAAAGGCCATTCTGCATTATGGTACTTTGGGGATTCCCCTGGCAGGCAGGAACTGATAGGAACAAATTAACTGCAGTGTGTGTCTGTGCTACGGGCAGACGCTTGGATGACCCAGCCTCAGAAGCCTTCCAAGACAGGCAGCAGGACACTCTGCCAGAAGCAGAGTAAATTAGCCTCCACTGACTTTAACATTGCTGCTCTTAAAGTCTTTCCAGGATCCGAGGCAGCTCATTGAAAGCCAGCTTGGATATCCATGTTTCTTGTGGTCCACAGTGCAGGCACAGAGTGAAAGTAACACCAGGGTGCAAGGCTGAACACTAAACTTCATTCACTTCCTTTTACATCAATAGTTTATATTAGAAACATCACTTCTAATCCTATACATACATATATTTTTAACAGTTTGAGCAGTGTTCTTGAAGTTTAGAGGCAGGTTGGAGTTATGAACTGTTTCTAGGGCGTGTGCACATTTGGAGAAGGCGGGCTGTGATTCCCACCAGCGGCACGCTGGCAGCTGGGGAGCAGACAAAGAACAATGGGGAGGAACAGAGACAAGTGAGAATCAGTAATTACAACCCTCAGTCCAGCGGGAATTGTGCATCTTCGTTCGTGAAGTGATAAACCAGATGGCTAAACTGGCAGCAGGCTGAGGGTAGAGAACTGAAACTGAGAGCACTGGTCCAATATATTCCAAAGATGACCACATTCTCATATAGCTTTAATGTACTTCCCCAGGTTGCTTGTGTTTATTGGGACATTTACATTCTCACTTGAAGTAAATCTTCTAGTGGTTTTGAACACAAAGCCAAACCTCCAGTGTGAACCAGTGCAAAATCAGGAATTGCAATGCCACTATGATTTCATACAGTTCATATTTTAATGAGACTACTAACGAAAGAAAGGGTTAATCCATACGGAAGAGAATGACTTAGCTAAAAGTACTTCAAAATCTAAGCCCTACAAATTGTGGAAGTCCCTAATATCCTACTAGCACTTGATTCTCCATGAGTCCACACAGCCAGTACTAATTTTAGAAAATACTGACCTTAAAAAACAAGGTTTAGTTTCTGATTACAGAAGATGAGTTTTATCCAGAAGCTTTAGGTAGGGTAGATAGATTCACCAAGTGAGGTTTAAAGATAATAGACGCAAATATCTAAACATGAATGACAGAGACTGCATAACAGTTAGGAAATTAGGGTGAAGGGAATCAAGGGAACGATAAATCCTTGAATAAGTATCTTCAACTAAGAGTATGAAATCTTATGGAATATGGGGGCTTGTGCCATCATTTTTAAAATTAATGTGACAGAAGTTAAGTGGTTCCATTAATACTACTCAGTGATAATTTGCTGGCTTTTTCTGTATTAGCATATATTTGGAATGAGTTTTTTTAAAGAAAAAAAATTACATTCCCTCCCTGCAAAGAGACTCTTTAACAGTGTCGTAACAGTTTATAAATCCAGGCACTGGGGCCATTCACAACATTACAGAGGCAGCACTGTCAAAAACACCAACACAGGTCTATGGTACTTGGTTCCAGAGATCCTCCAGACTTTAATCTATGTGACTGATTAAATAATGTTACTGATTAAAGTAATAAAGCCACATGACACAGCGTGGCACCCTGAAGACCAGGTCCAAAATCAGAAACCACTCGCAGACTTACACATCCTGCTCTTGTTGTAAGTGCAAAATGCTGATGACACAGTGATGCAGCTTCTGTTTCTGTACCTAATGAAGCATGAATCAGGTCAGAGCAACTGCATAACATTTCTCTCTCAGCATCTAACTCTACAGGGTCTGAGAGAAAAAAAAATATCATCAAAACTCAGAAATTAGGAGTATTTTGAACATGAACTGTCACCAAAATATTCAGTACAAAACACTGAAAATGCTTTCAAAGAGGAAATTAAATTCTATCTAAAATCTGTGGAGTTTTATACAGGTTAGATTAGGCTAAACATCTATTTTGAAGGCGTTTCCCCAAATTTGCACTTTGCAATAAAAGTGTAATTTTAATTTTTTTTCCTACCTCGGAGTGGATTCAAAATGGCTTTTACAAATGAACTCACCTTTCCTGACATACATCTGAGACACAGTTACCTGTGAAAAATGGGACACAACAGTATAATACAGTAGTCCCAAGCACTATGAAGTCAAAAACAAGTAGCACTTACCACGTTATACAGACCAATGCACCATCGCTCAAATAAGATCTGCCCAGAAAATCCATTAACGAAAGCAAACCAAAGCTGGAAAAGAGACAAGTTACAAAAAGCTTTATATTACTCCAGAAGTACATGCTTCCATTTACAGCAGAGGAGAAGGATGTGGAATACAGACCACCATCTGGAGACAGATGCTTGTCATGCTCTAAAAATAATTATCAGCAGTGCCAGGCAGTTATTTTCAAGTCCTACATTTTAAATACTGGAAGAGCATTCCTTGTTTAAAACAAAATACTCAGGCTACGGAGCAATTTGCTGAATTTACATCATTGCTCTAAAAAAATAGATGGCATCAAACTGTTACAAAATCCTTATCACTGGCAAATTAACATGCTTGAAACCAGAATCCAACCTTATTTCCATCATGTTTGGTAGAGACCAAAATTTTCAGGATAACTGTTTTGATGGATATTCTGCTTAACTTGTGTTGCATTTTTACAGTCCCGGAATTCAAGTATCTACTTGTCAGCTACATGATCGTGATTATATTATAATTTTATTGTCTAAATGATGCAAACATTATTATTTAATAAACTACCTATTTAACAATTAAAATTGCAAGAGATTGCAAAACAGGCTGCAGGGTCTTCATCCTTTAAGAAGTCTACAAATGTGACAAGTTTCAAATGCAACTGGGCAAGCCCTGAGCAACCTGGTTTGCATTTAATATTCACCCTATTTTAAACAGAAGATTGGACTAGATGGATTTGAAGTTGCCTTCCAACTGAGGGGATGCTGTAATGACACAATCCCAGGAAACAGCTTTAAGCTTCAGTGCATAGGTAAAGGCTTTTCAGCATTTCCGTGGATGGAGCTTCTTTGAGCCTCTTAATCTTGCTTAAGCACCTTTTTGAAGCACAAACTGCTGTACTGGATTGGAACAAAGTTTCTTAGCGGACATTGAAAGAAGCTTAGGAAACAATTTAACAAAGAAGGGAAAGAATTATTGTTTTCCAAATAAATTGGTAACTGGAAAAACAATAGCAGTTTAAGAGCATCCTGAAACAGTTCACATGTGAAATCATTACACTTCTTAGATAACAAAAGATTTCTGAGCATTTCTAGCTACAGTCCCTTTCAAAATCCACAGTACACATGTTACTTTGTTCAAAATTAATTCAATATTGCATGTGAGAACACTCCCTCTAACCACCCTGTTCGAACATATTTTGTGTTGCCTTTACTTTAGAAGTGCACATTGCACTGGATGCACGATGCATTGCACACTAGTCAAGTGATAACCATGCCCATTCCCTTCACACTCCTGACAAGAGCCCTTGGCACTTAGTGCCAGGTATCTTTTCTGACACCATTCTGTCACTCATTGGGCAGCAGTCTCCTACCAGCATCATTTATTCCCTCGTTCACTTGTGCAGTGTTAGTGGTCTAGCAGAACACCTCAGATAACAACCAGTTAGCTGCACATCATCTGATGTCTTCCCTGCTCCCACCCAAAATGGATATAGAATAATGAGGGGGGAAAAAAAATCCAAGAAGTAAATGAGACTGCATCAAGACCTATCACTGTTTTCACAGACGCAATATCTAAAGAGACCAGGAATCTCACATGGGACAGAGGCAACTTCATGGAATATTAAAGTATTTACAAGATTGGAAAGAATGACAAATAGCTGTTCAAATAGGCACTGCTGCAAGACATGAAATTCACATGCTACACAAAAGGAAAAAGTGAAACCTTTTCACACAATACACGGCTGACCTATGGAAATGTCTCCCAGATGATCCTGTGGATGCAAAAGGCAATTTGAAAAAAAAAAACACAGAGGGAAAGCTGGAAACCAGATGAGTCTGCCAGAGAACTACCACTGTTCTCAAACCAGAGACCAGGTTACTTGAACTCTTATTTCTCTGCTTACAGCTATTATATCACCATTCTTGTTTGAAATTAATCATCGGTTCTAATGAACTCTCATTGTTCAAGTAAGAAACAGTGAGACTGATTCCAACTCATCTGTTTATAGCTATGCTTTGCACAGTTGGTCATCTATTTAAAATTACTTCCTGTAATTTTTTGAACTGTCAGCTGCTCCTTTGAGTAGCAAGTTTCTATTTATTTCTCACTATATTATTCTGAAGTTTGCACTTTTCAATACCTGCTGCCCTTCTTGCAACTTGGAGTTTACAAGTACCCTTGTAAGCTTTCTTAAGGATCAACAGCTTCATTGCTTTACCAGTTCACTGAAATGCACCAGCGTAGTATAAACTGCAAAATATTTCTTAGTTTTTCTAAAAAAAGCGCCTCTTTCTTTCCCATTGCCAAACATGCATTCAATTAAAAGAGCCCTTTAAGCATTCACTTCACCAGCTCTGTCCAGAAAAAGGAAAGAAGACACACTCTACCTCCCAATTTTTTATCATCAGTTCTTGATACCTTGAAGGAATACTCTCTCAATATCACTCTAAGGACACAATTAATGGCCCAAAGTAGCATACTGGCCACTCACACATTCACCCTTGCAGTGTTCCAGCCAGTTCAAAAGAAACATACGAAATCTCTTTGGTACAAAGCCTGAGGTCCCAAATATAAACCACAATTTATTTGGGGTGTTCAAGTTAGGAACTCAAGGGTTTCTTCTAGGAAGAATCCAAGCTTTAAAAAAGCACGGTCACAGATATTTACCAATTATGATCTAGGCATTTATCATCTCCAGGCTTGCTGCAATTAATTGCAATGATGAATGAGGGCAGCAATTCTAGAAACAATAAATAGCTCACAAATCAGAAGCCTGTCTGGCTTAGTTGGCAACCTGACTGTGCTCTGCTCAGTTTTCTAGATCCCAGAGCGCAAAGCAAATTTCAAAGGTTCGGTAGCAAACGATGAGGCCTTTTATAGCATTGGCTCATACTGCTTAGGAAACAACTGTTTTCTGAAGCCATAGCTTCCCACAACCAGTCCTCCAGCAACAGACATAGCTGATTATTCATCAAGAGGTTGAAACAAAATAGCTAGACTTTCTGTAGCTAGCCCATGGCTAGATGATGAGCCCTAAACCAGGCAAATCTAACATCGTGGATTCTTAGATTCACATTTCCCTACAAAAACACTATCAGTAATGATGACAGAATCACGTAAAACTTGGGAAGAGCAGAAGTGTTAGGATGCCTTACAGAGCAGCAGACAGACTGCCAAAACACAAGTGAAAAAAACCCACTCAACAGACCAATTCTTTCTACTCAAGATGTACTGCCCTGCCACAACTGCATGGTGCAGAATTCACTAAAGACCCTGTGCTAACACCACGTTGAGATGGATGAATCAATATAGAATACTGAGATGGCTGTGTCTGACTGAATAAGTAGGTATTTAGCTGTCACTATCTTGAGTCTTCTGCAGCATCTTGCAACATTGAAAGAATTTTCTTCTATACAAAAGTTTTCTTCCTATTTCAGAGGCTGATATAATTTGGATAGGCAAGAACTAACATTTAGAAAGTTCAGTGTCCAGCCAATCCAAAAGTCCAATTTGAACTCTTTCTTTCAGCAGTATCCACACAGATAAAAATTAAAAGTGAGAGCATTTCCAACACTTACACAAGTCTTTGTGCACCACAGGCTCCAAACAGAAGGAAAACATTATCACTGTTATGATGCACTGAAAAGTAATATCTATGCTTCTTTTTTCCACAGATTCACACTACCAAAGGCTAACTGACAGAAAGACTGTGGGATACTGTCTCACACTTCCTCAATATCTTCACGTCAGGAGTAAATCAGATACTCTGCATAAAATACACATTTATTTTGAATTTAACACAAGCCATGAACTGCTACGCATGGTTTAAGGACCAGCTGTTTGCAGAGAGAGCATGGCATACCTTAAGGTCAGCAAAGGAAAACAAAAACCAAACCCTCCACCTTAATGTTCATGTTAACAAAATGTACTAAATATATTTGAAGTTGCAACAAGCCATGCTTGACTCAGACTCAGTAAGCTGGTAGGAAAACTTGCCAAGTCTGCCTGGCTTGCCAAGCTCCAGGGGTTTGCAGGGCTCAGCTCCAGTACTGCTATGAACAAATGGACCCACAGTTATTAAACCTCTTTTCTGGCTGGAAAAAAAGAAATCTTTTCACTTTAACTATTAGCTAGCTGCCAAAAAGCTGGAAAAGCTTATTTGTAACTCAGCTACAGAATATGTACTTTTCTCCCAAGAAACAACAGGTCCAATTTTTAAATGTAAAGAGATTCAGACCTAAGGCTGAAGTCTGGGCTGATACATTGCTGTGCTTTATTATAGCAGATATTGCAAAGATGTGAAACCAGTAGGTACAGTGCAAAAAACTAGAATGTTGCAAACTAAAAGCTAGTCCATGTTTCCTGCCTTGAAGTGTGGTTGCATTCTTTAAATAAGAAACCCCACTGCTGAAGCACTCGATGCCAGCTGTGATGTGGGCACTTTGCCACTAGAGAAAGGGGAGAGGGGAATAAACCAGAGGTCAGCAAAAGCCAACAGATGGTAATACTTGGTTAATATTGACTTCAGCTGCAGGCAAACTGAGGATCTCAAGGTAGAACAGTCCCACACTGCTGTTTTGAGCTACACAGCACATCCACCTGTTCTAGAGTGTATTTTGAGAAAAGATCAAGTATTATTTTCAAAAAATATTCCCACTTGAGCAAGCTGGAAGGCAATTTTAATTGCATTATTGCTTCATGCATAATTACTGCAAAATTAATGCCTGAAATAGTAGGAACTGATTTATTTAAGCGCTCTAAGGCACTGGAATAGCAAATCATCTCCATTCTAAATGTGTATATTTATGAAGGCTTGATAATAGACAGCTTAACGAGTACTGGAAATGTTTTCCCAATTCTGCTAAAGGGCACAGAAAGCTAATGTAGTCAGGGTATCAACAATTGCCACAGGCACCAATTACAGCCAGACTGGATGCCTTTACTCTTCAGAAATTAGTTAAATTCTCAGAAATACCCACTCTCAGCACACACACATTTTGCATGTTCTTACCAAATAGGCTCATTTACAGTTTGCCCAATAAAGCAGGTTTGTGTGTCTACCATGTAGTTCATTAATAATGTATCCTGATTTAAGATCTCTCATTACAGATGTCTCTCTCAACAGCAGCCCCTTATTCCTACCCTAATGCTCACAGCCTTAAAATAATCCCTTCATTAGAGAATGTACAGCACCAATTTCATAATGTAGGCAAAGTGTGTTAGTAATAAGATTTGACAGGGTAGGCATGGCTGTCTGAGACTCACTTCATTTGCTGAAGAATATTTCCCTCGCTCCTTTTATTCCCCTCAGTGTTTATTAATTCTTTGCTGAAAACAGATCGATATTTTACAACTGAAAAGCATTTGCTCTAGGCCTGTGCACTCCAAACAAGTGCCTATTCAAGGTTAAAAATCATCTCCAGTCTTCTTTGCCAGTGTTAACAATTATTTTCCAAGTTTCACACTGCTTTTGCCTCATTAAAAAACCCTATGCATTGACTGCAACATTTTGTCAGATAGATACTAGAACAACCACTACAACAGAGATTTCCTGGTTTTAAACACTAATTTATTAAATAAGCCTGACAGCTGTTATTTCTCCGATTCTATTTCTTCTATTCCTGACTTAATGTAGTTATTACTTCAGCATACTAAAGAGCACAGATTTTATCAGCTTCATGTTTCACTGTTTACAGAAGTGGCACAGGTAGAAAATTTTACTCCTTCCTTACAATTGTTTTTGTGCTCATCTTCTCTAACCGATCAGCTGCTAACATCCTTCCTCCAAAGCACCTGTAACATTCAACAAGAGAGGCAGGTACAGAGCAGAATGGAAGGGGGAGAAGGCAAAAGGAGCCTCATCCCACATTTGGACTCAGAATTCTTTCCGTTTCAGTCCTCAGAATAATTCTGAAGACTTGAAAATAAAGTACAAATTAGCAAAGATCTGGGGGTTTTTTTCCTGAATGGTTTCCACTAGAGAACAATTATGCTGTTCATTCCATGAGTTTTGAGCATTGTGGAAAGATACCACACCTGCAGATGACAATGCAGCATACGTCAAAAGACCTTACCACTAAGACCTAAAAAAGATTGCCTCTTCCAGCAGCACTTGGCCCCAAATACACTAATAAATGTATTTAAAACATAGTAGGCCATGCCAATAACCTTTTGTTGGGTAGTGGTTTACTTCTTTTCTTTTTGTTCTTGGAGTTACATGAACATCTAATGAGTGTGCTAAATTATTGTATTCATGTTTATGTCACTGGTAAAATGAAGACACTGCCCATTAGAGCACATTTTACAAAGGTATATTATAGCTTTTTTTTTAATCTTATGAAATCACATAGAGAAAAGGCAGGCTGTTTCTCCATCTCTTTTGGTGTGAAGTATTCTAGGGACTTAATATTTGTCTAGCACACTAATTGCTGCAGAAGCAAGCCCATAATAATGTGATTAGAAGTGGTCTGCCCTGCCAAAGGACAGATTTGTCAGAAGATGTGGTTAAACTTAGCAATTCTTCAGAACATTCCCCTTTTACAAATACAGACAGCTCTGTTCTGAGTTTATTCTTCATCCTTCCTTAAGTTTTCTGAAGAAAGCTGACATTGGATTTTTTTTTACACTAGGATTTTCATACACATACATGGGACACCCTTAAAGTCACAGGACTCACTAAAACCCAACATGGTTCAGTCAAGCCCTACCACGATGCAGAGTTTCAGCATATCTGCATGGCCAAAGGGGTGTAAACCCACAGCTAGAGCAAAGCTACCAGGACTGAGATGCCAGGAATTGCCAGCCATTATCCTACAAGGCAACCAGGGTGCCCTGCTCAGGCTGGGAGTCAGGCTGAGAGGCAACAAGGCTTGTTGTCCACATTCTCCTCCCATCCCCAGCTTGGGGGGGGAGGAGGGCTCAGCTGCTTGGTTGGCAAGCTGGGAACACCACACCAGGCCACACTGTCTACTGCCGAGCAATGGAAACCCGTGCAATGGGCTCCCAGTGCCATCAGCCTTCCTTTGCAAAGCAGACAGCTGTAAATAAAGGTTTCCACTGATGTGGACATCATCCTTGTGCACACAGCAGCAGTGACTACAGGGTTGGAGTCAATTCAGGCATGTTAACATGTCTTTGGGGGGGCTTGTTTGGTAGGTTTTTTGCCTCTTCAACTTACCTAATCAACTTCTTTAACTGCCCTTGATTACTAGCACATCACTATTGAACTCAGAAGTACAGTATGACTATTAATAGCTTATGGTATCTCCTCAGCACATAATCATGACAGACTGGTCTTGATACAAGTTTCACAACTGTGTAATTGACCCATATCACACACACAAGATAAGGACATGCTACTATATGGTTTCAGATGATTTGCTGGCTTTTCTGAAGTTATGTGGTATCTTTAACCACCAGTAACGCAATAGAAGTGCTTTGGATTTGTTATTCCTAATTTCTTCTCTAATGCTGAAATAAACAAATGAAAGAAAGAAGTTTAACTATTTACATTGATAGGTGAGAAAATGTCAACAGTTTCAGGTAACTTATCCACCTGAAATTCTGCTAAGCACTAGGAGTCCACTAGGAAAATATATGCCCAATAGCAAGAAAAGCAGTATTTGAAATAGAAGATTAGGGAATTGTGGAAGAAAAGATGCTATGACTACAACCCAAATAAGGGCAACAGAAATAAAGCACAGAAACAGCTACAAAAACCATCAACCACTCTGGTATCGGACGTAGAAGCAGAAGGAAAGCCAACAAAACACAAGCACTCTATGAGTGAAGCCTGATAATGCCATGAGACAGAAGTGAAGCTAAACACACCAAGGCCCTTCACACCTGGGATGTGCACGAGGGCACACTGCAACCTGAATAAAACACGTCACCACAGAATGTCGCAACAAAATATTTCCACACCTCTCATACCAAAGCAAAGCCAGACAGAGACCAGGAGATATAACACACATCCAGCCATAGCAATAAGCACAGAAAATGTTCCCACTACCAAACATTCTGTGCATTTCAGAAGAGGAGAGTGGAAATGTAGTAAAGATTTCTATGAATGTAGGAGCATTAACCCTTTAGGAGTAAAGTGTATCTGGAAGGAGCAGGATAGATATTGAATTAGAGAAAAATGTATAGCATGGTAAAATTCATTAAGAAAATGGTATTATTTTTGCTCTTAGTTTCTTTCATTTCATAACATTGTGTAGCTGGCAGCTTCCATTTAACCTATATGTAGCTTAACAGAGTTAGCAATTGACACTCAAATGCATTCATTTATACCTGCATATGATACAATGAGCAATAGGATAAAAAGCAATAAGGAAATTAATATTTATTGTAGTTAAAATATAGTCTTGCATTCTCATTTCTTGGATATGAACCTATGCAATGCATTAGGCAATCAAAATTATTTTAAAATTTCCAAGGACGAGATGCAATTCCAGTACTGACAGAATAAAATGGACAGTGACCAAGACCCTGACTGTTACTATTCAGCTCCTATTTTATAGGACATTTCACTTCAATTCTTTCCCTTCTTACTTTTATTTGCCGAAGTCCCTTATGTTACAGTTATAAATGCAGGTTCACAGACTTTGCTTTTCTTGTCACCACATAAAGGAATCCTTCTGCAGAGCTGCTGAATTAAGTGTAATAGGAGCAGTTCTGTAGCAAGGTCATTTTAGGTCTGGAACTGCAGTCCCCCTAGAATTCCCTGTTATGGCTACGTGAAGGGCCAGGTTTCCCTTGCAAGTCTGTTTTTCCCCCCTTCCTCCCTATGAAATAAAATTCAGTCTCTGTAAGACCTTGAATTAAGCTACTTTTATCCAGGAACTTTATATGAAGTTTCCTGACAGCTTGGAACCCAAGGAAAATAGCAAAATTAGCAACAGAAAAGCCAGACCACTATAGAAGCTGTAGCTCATCTTCTGTCATACTGACAAGACCAAACCCTTTACAGGGGTAATCCCAGGAGCAGCCCATGTTTCTCATTACCCACAACCCTCTTAGAGACAGTATTCTAGCCCCAAACTACCAGGACACACGATGCAATCTGAAAAGCCTCCCAGTACTTTCATTGCATCTGTTGCATTTTTATTAATACATCCATTTTCTTGGTCAATGGGACAATCTAGTAATAAACAGGACCTAGCATTTTGTGTTGTACACAGCTGCTTTTAAACATGCTACCCCTTCCCTTAAGCTTCAAAACTAGCAAAACAAAAAAAAAATCTCTCCCCTGCTCTCCTTGCCTCTCCTCTCATGTAGAAAATACACACAATATTGGTAACTTAAGGCTACATTTATTGCTTTATGTGCTGGCAAAAGCTAAAAGAATTGCGTCCTAAACATCTTTTGCCAAAATACGCAGCACACTGTAAACATGTGCAATCACTTCACTGGTAAATTACCTATTGATGTACTTCTCACTACAGAAATAATGTTTAAACTTCTTTAGGGAAGCTGCTAGCTTGCTTTCCCTGCAATACCTACAAAGAAATTCTTGGGGTGTCTTTAAAGCATTTTCTGTATCTTCTGATAGAGCTGTGTACAAAGAAAACCAAAGTTTTTCTTTGCTAGATGGGAAAAACATCTTAGAGAAGAAAAACCTATGGGCTCACACACAGGAGCAAAGCGTTCACATGATTCCCAAATTCAGTCTAAAATGTTATTACATGGCTTTAGGGAGATATTGCACACTCACAACATGAAGCATGCAGAAAAGACTACTTTTTATGAATGTGTCTCCTACAAAGGCTGGGTAATACAGGAGAGACTATAGCAGACTGATGATGTTTGCTGCAAACCAGTTCTTAGTTTCACAGCATTTTGCAAATTTTTAACAAGAGAGAATTAACTTGCACCATCACCTTCTTGCTGGGTGAACTCTTTGAGACAAATAACCACCAAATTGTCCCCAAATGTGGTCCAGGGAAAGCCTCTGCTTTCTCTATTTAACAAATTACTCAAAACCACAGTAAGATTACACACAATGAAAATTTGAGATGACAATCACAGGCATGAAGTCTACAAATGAGGTTTGGGCTTTGCCAATGCTCTAAGGAGTAACTCTGGGAATGAAGACACATTTGCCATCCTTTACACAACACAAAAAAAACTTTTGATGCAAGACTAGCTACAAGCTTACTTAAAATTTAGCAAATACATATAAAACCATTAAACACTATTTCTAGAAGACCCCAAACCTATTTTGGACACCAAATGAATTTATTACCCATGTAGAATTTCCACAAACTAACTCGCATAAAGAAAACAAGTGCTGCTAGCCTCTAATACTACAGAAAATGGGAGACAGGGACATGTGTACAGAAAGCACTTACACCACGATTCCTGTGATCTAGCTGCAGTACACATCCCTTCTACTGCTCCAACAGCAGCTGGACTGATAATGCCATGAGACAGAAGTGAAGCTAAACACACCAAGGCCCTTGAGCTGGACTTCAGATCTAGATTCAGGTGCATAAAAGCACCCGAAGTGTACAAGAAGGAAAAAACAGATGTGTTCAATTTCCAAGCCAGATGAATTAAATGCAGGGGAGATGTGTATTTATTCCCTCTTAATGAATTCTTGAGACAGTGAACTCTTCAGAACACAGCAGAGGGTCCGAAAGATATCCTTCGGTATGGAAACCATATACTATGCAAAAACTTGTCCAACTAAATCATAGTTATGGTTCCCCCCTTCTTGCCTTCTCCCTTCATTCTAGGTAGGGATAGAATACATCTTCAGAAAAGTAGCTCTCCCAGGTGCAGAATGTAGCAGAGACATGAGACCTTTAAAAAAAAAAATCCCCAAAGAACCCCAACAACAAAAATACCCTCACAGCACTTTATGTAAATTGAAGGCAACCAGAAAATAGGAGTAATCAGCTGTATGGGGAAACTTCTGTTCATGTCATATGCAATACACGATTTTTCCTCCTTGGAAGCATGTATCAGTGTTCCTAAGATCTTGGTTACTGCAGAAAGGGCTCAGCTCCCAGAAGGAGCATCTCAGTTCTACCAAGAACTCCAAATACTTGGCATAAGAACATCAAGACAGTCATACCCATTCAAACAAATGGGCAATCCCATCCAGGTGCCTATTTTTAAAAGCATGCATTTCAAGCCCTAGGAAAGAGTATGAACCACACAATCTCCAGGCACTCACTCAGTATCTGCAAATATCCAGCTCTGTGGATTTTCCAAGTCTCTGATCCCTTGCTTATACAGTAACCTTCACAGTTCTATTCCTCTGTGACTTTCTTGTTTCCTCTTAAGCCCCGGCAAATGTCCTGCAACAGTATCTTGTTTTAAATACAATTTAACCTGCACGTTTATCCATGAGAATAAATGTAAGTTGATGTTACATGTGCCATACTGTGAATTTGTCCTATCAAATGAATGCTCTTTATTTGCTGCACAGGTGCTTTGCTCTTCATTTCTATAATCATGTTTTATAATTCAGAGTTCCCAGTGCTCAAAAGGAGTCATACAAACTGATTTCTCTAGAGAAGCACTCTGTTCAATGGAAAAATAACCCAAAAGTAGACCTGGCAATTCCTCACTTCTGGTTGCATCCTCCCTTAACATCTCTGGTTGTATTTCTAACTGTGCATTTCAGACAGAAGGGAAAAGCTTGTATGAGCTTCTGTAGAATCTAAGTACATGATTTTTGCCTGTGGTCTGTTTCTTGATATCTGAACTTGAAGTCTGGAAACATGTAAAACAATTGCACTGCACTTCTGGGGGCAAGGTGGTTATTTCAGCTGGGAGTTGAAGTAACTTTTGCTCTGTTTCAGAAGCATAAAAAAATATTTTTACCCTAAAGAGATCATGTTGATTGTGAGGTAATTCAGATGATTACACCCAAACTGCTGTAGCCTTTACATTAGAAAGTATTTCCTAACCTGTCAAATCCTCTTTCCCTCAAGAGGCAAACATTCAGTAGTATTCAATTAGGACACTGCAGTATCTGAACAAAAGGAACACGTGTTCATGCTAGAACCTAATAGTAGTAAGACATACAAGACAGAGGATAACTCCCCAGGAATGATGGAAAGTGCCAAGAAGCAAACATTTGTATGTCAGCAGCTTGCAAAGGTCTTCCAGCCTCATGCAGCCCAGGAATTAGCAGTGTCATACACACAGTGGCTCTGAGGTTGGGGCTTTTCCTCAATGAGTCATTTTCAGGGGAATAAAACCTCAACCCTGAATGGCAACTTCTGAGTGATAAGATCACTAATGCAAGGAACCATTTGCCATCTTAAAATGATCTGAAGAGCTAACATTACAGCAGTGAAAATGGATTGGTTACTATTTCTGGGGATTAAGCAAGATGAAAAGAAAAGTTTGGGGTTAAAAACATGAATTATATTTATAATTTACCTGAAAAACATGCACTTTACTAAGGGTAGAGTCTGACATGTAAATTCTGGATGTATTTCTGCACAAATGGTTGGATGTGGCTGCATGTAGTGGTACATTTTCTATTGCTAAAATTGAGTGACTGAGACAGAAGCCAATGTAAAGTGGTTTAAAGTTTCTTCTAATATTTGAGTAGTGCAAGTATAATAACAAGCTTTCCCCCCCCACCTTTCAACTTTCAGAGCTAAAATCCCCAAACAGTGAAGTGAGGGCTATTTCTGACATCCTCTTTCCCCTCATGTAGTCATCCAAACTATAAACAAATGTTCCCTTGCCTGCCATACGGTCTAGTCTACACAAGGAAGTTACAGTGGTTTAACTGCGATGTGATTGTAAATCCACTTAAATTGGTTCCAAATGTTCTGTGAATGCTCTAAGCCTGATTTAAACCAAAATGATAGCCCAGATAGTTTGTTCCACAGATTTAAAACCTGCATTTAAAATTGACTTGATTGTTGTGCTGCAGTATGGAAGATAATCTTAAATGAAACATCAAGTCCGTTGTGATACGCTATTTAGAGTTGAAATTACTCTTTCTGAGAAAATGCTCCTGAGAGACTGGAGGCTGGGAGAGCCCTCTGCAATACAAGGCTGGCTTGCTTTGTTCAATTCTAGATGGGTCTCTGGTGTCTTTTGAGGAACCAATAGCTGTGCTGAGTTTTTCAGTTGTTCCAGAGAGCTGACTCCCAGCCTCATAGATAGCGACTGGCTTGTGTCCACACTGCCCGGCGTCAGCACCTGGAGGAACAGTAGGCTGACTGTCTTGTGGCCCTTGGTGCTTGGTCTGAGTATACCAACTGTGTGGAGTTCCTTTACCAAACTTGAAAGAGCTGGAAAGAATGAGGTTTGTGTTTGGAGCATTAGTGAGGTCTCGCGTTGTGGATATAGCACAAGGTAAGAGGATATTTGAGGGTACTAAGCCTACTAACATGATTTAAAGGACTACACATGTTGAGGGCAACAGTTTTTAGACTAGCTGTGGGCCATATGCAGTGAAAACATTTAATAGTTTAAATGCTTTTGCCACTGGATAATCTTTCTTATGTTTAGATTAAAATACTACTTCCCTTACCTCTTAGCACCATTGTTTAGCAAAAATATTCCCCTCCACCCCCTTCCTGGCTCAAAAAGACCTGGGATACCACTCTGTTTCATATATATTGGTTACCAGATTTATTTTCTAGGTAGAGTTGACAAGAATCTGTTGTTACACCAAAGTGTTCAATATTGCCAATTAACCAGCATTTTGATATATTGAAATTTGTGGAGAGGCAATCCCTCAACTTAGACTCACCGGTGTCCTGTTTACAATGTCCCTTTTCTTTCCTAGCCGGGTAGGAATAAACCATTGCACTGTCAACTGCTGCACTATCTTCTGCTTCATGTAAAGGCTTGCACTTGAGCCCAGTGTTTTGAACCCACCTAAAACTCATAGTCAAAAGTTCTGGGCTGCCCACAGAAGCGCAGTGCAATCGTTTTACATGTTTCCAGGCTTCAAGTTCAGATATCAAGAAACAGACCACAGGCAAAAAACCATGTACTTAGATTCTACAGAAGCTCATACAAGCTTTTTCCTTCTGTCTGAAATGCACAGTTAGAAATACAACCAGAGATGTTAAGGGAGGATGCAACCAGAAGTGAGGAATTGCCAAGTCTACTTTTGGGTAATTTTTCCATTGAACAGAGTGCTTCTCTAGAGAAATCAGTTTGTATGACTCCTTTTGAACACTGGGAACTCTGAGTATCCCATGATTATAGAAATGAAGAGCAAAGCACCTGTACAGCAAATAAAGAGCATTCATTTGATAGGACAAATTCACAGTATGGCACATGTAACATCAACTTACATTCATTCATATGGATAAACGTGCAGGTTAAATTGTATTTAAAATAAGATGCTGTACTTAAAACTGCTGTATCAATTTCCCCCCAAAGAGCAACAGAAAAGGAAAGAGAATATTGGTAGTTAGAGGTTTTAATTGCACTCAGTGTTAAGATCTCTCACATGAGATGTAACACACAACCCACAAAAAAGTTATTTTCCATTTGTATGGGAGTTTTCAAACCTTTCAAGGTTATTTCCAGTACAGCACAGTTACTCTTCTCAACACAGCACTAGATTTAGAATTATAGCAAACAATTTCAATGTTTTATAAAGCAGAACCATATACCATGAAGTAAATCCATTGCCGCAAAGTAATTTATACCTTGCCTAATTTAAAAATATGCACAAAAGTACATCACAAAAGCATATTGCAAGCTATTTCCACAACTAAAAGGTCTCACACTTGCTACAGTCATTACAGACCTATTTCCCTTAACCTGCTATGCATGTTTTACCATCAAGATGACAGAGAGATATTACAAACAAATGATAAAGACTCCAGTGTTCCGAAAGGCCACCAAAGGCAGTTGTATCACAGCAAAGAGAGTAGCTCAACTTTTCATAATTACATTTTTAGTAATTCCTCCCACACCTTATACCAGATTAAGACAAAACAAAACCTTTATCAAACTGATAACACTCATGAAATAATACCACAGTTGGCACAGTTTAGCAATATGATCAAGTTACTTACATTTATGGAAATCTTAAAATAACCTCTCAGCTACACGCAGCTTAGTTGTTGGCGTTTGAAGGCCAAACCCACACCTTGCTCACAAAGACCTTCATCTATAGAAGTAGTTAATTATGTCACCTTCCTCACTATTAAGAATTTTTTTAATATCAAGATTTGAAGATTCTAAAAAGTGTTACATCACTACCTTCCTGTCAGCATGGACTGTATAGAAATTGATTTGAAATTAAAGAACCAGCAAAGAGAAAGCACTTCCTCTCTTCTACAAAAATTAGGATCCAAACATTCAGATGGGTAACCTATGAAAATTTTTGAGAAAAAGTAAAAAAAAAATTTGAAAAGCACAAGGGGAAAAAATATTAAAATGCTTTAAAAGGAAAAGGGCCCTGTGCTTAGCAGTGGTTGCTGCTGAGAGTGAAGAGTGAACAGAAGCTTTTGGCTTTTTTTTTTTCTTTGTTTTTAAGTAAAGCTGACTTATAAGCCTTCTGCAAAGAGTTCTGTGGTTGAATAATTTAGCCCATGGATGATGCTTTATTAATGGCATGCTTCAGACGTTATCACCAGAAAACTGGATAGAAGCCCAGATGTCTGGTTTAAGACATTTTATTTCCTACATTTTCAAAACATTGCATGGGGCTTTAGCTGCACGATTCAGACGAACTTAATGAGAGTCATGCAGCTATGCCTGTGTATGTTGCTTTGAAAATAGAAAAGCACTGGTTTGGGTTCTGCTTTCCTGAAGCTCTCCCTGGAGTGATTTAAAGGTGTTTTTTCCTCTCAGTCTTTTCTCTAAAGGTCTTCTACCCTTCACCTCACTGTGCCTGACAGATAAAAAGCTGAAACTTTGGACACCTAATTTTTTTGAAGATCCCAGTACTCTGGCCTTGTGTGGCACCATGAAACCAAACAGTAAACTGCAAGGCAATTAAATTTAGCCCATTGTGTGTATGTGCTCAATTTAACTGCAATGGGTTACTTCAAATCAGAACAATGCTGTGGGAACTGAGCAGAGTTACAACTTGGTATCAACATATGCCATTTATTATGATTGATTACTACTTACTGTAAACCATTTTAATACCCACACATGATCAAACTGAATATAGGTTATTCAGGTTCAAATCAAAACTTCAGTATATATATTGTATTACACACCACACATCTCTATTGGTAAGCCATGCCATAAATCATACATTAAGGAAAAAGAGAACCATGCATATGTATAATTTACAAGCTATTTAATAAAACGGTTTTGCTATATTTCTGTTGATAAGCTATAAGAATAATTTTACTGCATTCTCATCTCTTCAAATAGCTGAAAATACAGATTTTCTGATTTTTTTTTTTATTTTCTTTAAGCCTGAGTGTTAATCTTCCCAAGTTTGTGAATTGGCTGCTAAAGCAAGGGCCTGTCCCAGTCAGCTGTCAGTTTGCAAATCTGCCTTCAGGTCCAAACAGATTATATCTAAATCTGATAAAGAATCAGGACTTCACTCTAACCTCTCAATTCTGCTGTGACATTGCAACAGAAGAGTTAAAGCGAAATCTGAAGACTCACTTTTACATTTCCAATGCTCATATTTTACAGAAAGAAATGATACAAGACACTATGTAAATACTTAAGTTTGTAACAAGTTCTGAGAGAAAGAGCAAGTAACACAAGCAGAATTACTTCAGGGAAGCCTAGATGAGAAAACATGTAACTATTGTGAAGAAAAAAGATCACATGCGGTAGGCCAGCAGGAATAACTTTAGAGAACAAACAACTGCAGCACAAGGCTCCCTTTCCTTCATATAGGAAAGACTGACACGTACACCAACACTAATAACGCATAAACTATATTTCTGAATTGTATTCATAATCTATGTGACAATTACAAAAGCCAGGACCTCCTAGAAAATATCCTCCAGAAGTTCAGAGATCCTCCTGATCCTGACCAGTGGTAACATGATAGAGACTATCACAGGCATAACAATGAACCTGTAGGGCTCATTAACTTCTTGTAAGGTTTAGCTGGAATGGCATCTTCTTCAAGATTCCTGCATTTCCTAATACCCCCCAACCTAGGCCCTGGAGAGACCCATTCTTATTAAAAATGCACATACAGTACAACTTGTCTCACCCTAAGGACAATCTGCCATCCTTCAGGAATTCCCTAGTTTTCAGTTTTGGATATTATTGATTAAATTATTTAGTGCAATAGAACACTATGGAATAAGATCTTTCTATATTCAGGTGCATTAGGCTTTTGTGTTCTTTATGGTTTTGGGCACATGTCCAAAAACAGGTTAGAAAGACAGGCAAAAGCCTTGAGAGATAATGTGTCACCAGTGCACAGAAATAAGTATGAAACTGCCCTAATTCTTCCCCAAACAGTAAGTATGGTATGTCCCTCCTAATTTAAGTCACTACAGAAAACAAATGGTACTGAAGGTCGGTTTCCTGGTGGCTACCAACAAGATGGCCTTTCAACAAAACTGTCTTCCAACATTAAATCAGTATCATCTCAAAACCATGCATATTTCCTGGAAAAAAATCAAAATGCAGTGTCTTCAAGCTCTTATTGACCTTTATGTCAGTAGTTTAAGGTAAACTTTATACTACTATTGAAAGCAGGTGTCAGTACAACAGAGAAGTGACCACAAATTACTTGTTGCTGCAAAAAGTTGTCATTCTAGGGAAAAAGGAAACAGTGAGATGGCTGATTTTTTTTAACTTTATTTTAGGCAACACCAAGTAGGAACATTTTATACTCATACCACAGAGGCAATTTATTTGGCTGCATCTGATTTACTTTCCTAAGGCTACAGATATAATTTAAAAGATTTTATTAATATAATAAAATTCTGTAAATAATTCTTGTTTCAGATTTTGGGAAATAACCATCACAAATTGAAATACTGAAAATATTAATTGCAATATGCTTGTTCTACTTTATTCCTTTTAAATTTTCATTAGCAACTGATTTCTTTTAAAGATGAGGAATACTGGGAATTATCAAGTCTGACACACTGCAACTGTAGTCTCCCGTTGTACATACAGTGGGGATTTCAAAATTGTTTGGGAGCAGGTTTTAGCAAGAGTAATGCAAACATAAAAATAGCTCCTCTTTGAGAAACACACCAAGAATACAAAGAGACATGTGCATCCAAGGGATTCAGTTCAAAATGCTTTTCCGGAAATAGCTGAAATTCACTAATCACTGATAGAATATGCTAAACTATTAATTCTCAGATGGAACTATGCTGGACTTCCAGCTGTTTGAAGCACTAAAGAGAGACCTGTAAGCCTGTTTAAACTTTGGTACTACTACTACTACAACAACTTGTTTGGTTTTTTTCTTCCCTAACATGGTGAAACAGCTGCGACTGACAACTTTTATAAAGCTACCTTTCTGTTTTACAGCAGACATTGAACATTTTTATGGCTGGTAAAGCAAGACACTTTCAGGTGGTGCACACACAAACATGCACATTCAATTCAGAAGGAAGCCTTTTATGGTTTGGAAGGAAAAAACCTACTAGAATGACAGAACAATACATACATTTCTAAGACAATGCCTTAAACCTCTAATTCTCTGATGTAGTTGCAATCAATCTCAGAGGATATAGCAGTGAGCAACTGAACAATACTGGTATTACCCCATATTATTTTTCAGGACTTCCTAGAACAGTCTGACAAAACCAGGTACTTCATGATTGTGGGGACACTGCTGCATGAGCCAGGCACTCAGTGGGGAAAGTTTACAACCCTCAAAATTTACACCAGCTCTGCAAGTGTTGATAAGAGCTAGTAAGACTTTTTAAATTTTATTTTTTACAGCTATCAAAATTTTATTTTTCAGCTATTAAATTTTATTTATTACAGTTATTTCACAAGATTGTTCTCAGTACCAAACTCCACAAGACAAGGCCAGGACAACTTCATATTTGCAATGGAAGCAGGAACTATTTAAATGCAATACAATAGCCATTTTTTAAGTTATATTCTTCATATACTGTTAAGTAGGTAGCCATCTGTCAAAACTGCTTTTTGAAATGAGATACATACTCACTACAGGAATTTATGTGACTGATGCAAGTGGGGGAGGGGGAAATAAGTGAAGCCTGGCAGGTGAAGATGTGTTTGTCCCCATTTATTAGAATTAAATAGTAAGTGCCTCTGTTCAAACAGAAGAGAGCAGACATTTGCTGCTCACCAGAGTGGCTTCCAGCTGTACCTCCAAATGGAGAAATACGATAATTAAAGTCTTATCTATCTTCATTATTTTTAAGGTGACAGCAGATGTAGAAATACTGCTAGACTTTATATTATAGAAATGTATGCAGCAGCAACTTTCCTTACAAATGAGAAACTTAACCATGGGCTCACAACCCCAAGTGGAGTTTATTGTACCCAGCACTTGTATCATTTATTGCTGCTTTGGAGCTGCAATAAAAAAGTGCAGATTTGCATTTTCATAAGAAAGCAATAACAAATTTAGTAACGAATCTTAAGTGGATACCAATGTGGGTAAAGAGAGCACCTGAAATTTCTCATTACATGGTTCCCCACTTACACACCAGTAAAACAAGTAGGAAGACAGAATCAGTCAACACAACAAAAAACACCCACCCAAGAAACCAGTCAGTCACCAACACTCAGATTATGATGCAGTCAGCTACATGAAGAGTGGCCAGCATTGACCAGCAGAATCGTGTTGAGTTTCTCAAGAAACGACCTCTCAGGAGATCATGATTTACTGATCTGGCAACCTGCTTTATAGGGAACAAAGTCATACTAAAAAATAAAAAAAATTTAAATAAAGCTTTTGGGCAGGCAGACTTTCTTGCTCATGAGTAGTTCTCAGTGAGTATGGTTATCCTAATAGTGGGCAGGACTAAGTCTCAGTCTTTAGAAAAAATGTAGGTACCAGCAGTGTATTTGGGTGCCAAAATCAGCATGCTGAAAGTTGCTTAATTCTGTGGGTTATCCTTTTTAAAATGCAAACAAGGTAAAGGTTTCATTACTGAAGAGACAACAGTCATTTTCCTCAGGAAGGGAGATAAGTTAAAAGGGAGAGCTTTGTGCCTGTCCAAATGCCACGTCCCCTCCCCCCCAACCAAACTGGTCTTTACAAACCCCACAGGGACCCTTCACAGACCACCAACACACACTCCCCTTCCTCCACAAAGTCCAAGAAAGAAAGGTTTGCCAGGCTTACTTGTAACTTTTTACATTCCCAAAAGCCAAATACATAAGGATTTCCAATCCTAATATGTATTTTAAAGTGTTCCACTTTCATTCTCATGCCTTCCCTATGCTTTCTCAGCAGCACCAGTTAGTTTGAAGATAATGGCAACTCTCACGTCTGACATCCCTTGAAGCACTATCCTGGTTTTAGGTAACATTCCTGCTTCTTCCCCTAGATTTATTGTTCCTACCTTCTTATTTCAACTCAGCATAAATCAGGGGCTGCTTAAAAAGTAGTAGTAACTGCTTCCAGAGAAATAAAGTCTGCCAGAACCTTCTCTGCTATCATTTTATCACTCCTCCATTGCAGAAATAAGCTGTATTTTAGCACAAACCAGCTCCTCCTTGTTGCCCAGACGGCCTAACACACATTCTTAAAGATTTCTACATACATACACTCCACAAATCACACCATAAAATCCAGTAGTCGTGCATATATTTTGCTAAAATGACAGCCTCTGATGCATTCTCAGTTTTTGAGAGATCACAGCTTCTTTATGCACATCAACAATATGTGAGTGACACAGGGAAAGGTTTTTTTGTTCAGATATGTCTTTGGGATCAAGTACCACTTTTCAACTGCCCTTTCTCTTCTTCCCCAGGTCTGTGTTTGGAATGTCTTTGAGTAAAAGATACCCTTACAGCCCAAAAGGGAAAAATTGGTTCATTTTAAGTTCCCAAGCAGTTATGCCATGGAGATTACTGGGGATATCATGAAATCCAATTCATTCCCTTCATTTGCTCCACCTCTCCAATTTTTTTGTCTTTTCTGCAGATACATATAAGCAAAGGCTGCCATCTTAGCTTACAAAAATAACATGTAAAATCTGACAAAAGTCTATACCTCTGTCAGAAGAGCTGGTCCTTTCTCTTGTCCAAGGACTCCTGCATACATCAGGAAGGTCATCAGGCTGAATTCTAACCTTAAAGAGCCCATCCTGCAGCTGTGCAAACACTAATGCCTTGGCAATGAAGAGAGGAAAGAACACACCCCTGGGGACACATGAAGACCAGACTGCCCTTTTTAATGGCAGTGCATGTTCACATTGGATTAAAGCACAGCCCAGGTGTGGATTCAAGTGATGGTGAAAGCACAGCCCAGTGACAGGTACAGCAACATCCATGACAAAGCAGGACAGGCTGGGAGTTTCTGAGGGAAGTGGCACCTTGGAAGTGAGCACTGCATAAAGTGGAGAAAGCTGCAGCAGCTCTTTCTGCACAGCTGGCATGGGTCCACCAACACAGACTGCATCAGACAAATAAGGACTAATAACGCCACTATAAAACTTCATATTTCCAAATTTTCCTACATATTCAACAACAGTAAACAAAAAACAAAACCAAAAAAAAACCCCCAAAAAAAACAAAAACAAAAAAACCACCAAAAACCCAGGGGAATGTGGAGTAAGTCAACAGCCTATCCCTATACTGTCCATTAATCAGGACATATTAGTGGGCATAAACACATTTCCGAGCAGTACGAATCTACAAGTCATTTTTAAGGCTAATGAATATGAGCTGACACAAAGCACAGGCTGAGTGTCACATTGCTTTGCTGCTCCAGACACCTGTCACTCCTTGGCAACAAAAGGGAGAAAGGTCAAGACACTGTTAGCAAAACAAAAAGGGAGACTCACTTTTCCACTCAAATTTAACTTGACAGGAACCATCATCACAAATAATGCTGAGAGGTTCAGGTGTTACTGACTACTGTGGGATTAAGCTTGTGCTGCTATTAAGCTGTCTATGTATTTTAGTCAGTTACCATCAATAAAATCAATCTGCATTGTCATTTACTAACAAAGAGCATTATTTGGAGTTGGATGAAAAAACACAGTATTGGATGTCTTTGCTAGCATATAGTATTTATGCAGCTCATAATACATACTTTTTCTGAATCCCTGCAGAAGCTAGATACAGCTAAGGCTAATATATTCAATCTCTCCCCTTTCCAAATGCATTCATGCAAAAGCAATTAAGGAAAGAAATCCAGCAAGAAGAAAGAAAGAAAAATAATTTTGTCACATTTAAAAGCTAGCAGACCAAGTCTTGACCTTCTTCACTCTTCTGAAAGCAGAAAGCCACCAGTGGTTCCTCATGTCTTTGTCTTGGAACAGAAACAGATTATAACAGCACCTAAACACGCATCAAGAACACTTAGCTCTTGCTTTGCCACAGATGCCTTTTGGGATATAGTTTTGGGGTTTTAGCTTAAGCCCATGATTACTGACATTTATATTCCACATTTAAGTATACCCACAAATGTGTTAAGAAAATTGTTGTCTCAGTTTTTAAGTATTAGTAATGAATCTCCTCTCCCTTGTCTACCACAGACCTCATTACACAGGGCTGTGAATCCTGGCTCAAAAAAACCCAAAAAACCCCATTGGTCCAGGATGCCTTTATTTCACAGCAGTTACACTCAAATCGCAGTGGCTCATGTAAGGAATCAGGTTCAAAATAGTGAGGAAGAGGAGAATTAACAAGACAATATTATCAATTGTCAATGGAATATCAGGGGCAGGAGCTACAACTGACTAATTTTTGACATCTCTGTAAAGAAAAGTGGAGAACTCAAAAGTAATACTATCAGCAAATAGTGTAATTTGCTATTTCTAGTGCATTTTAACATGTTCTAAATGATTTTGTTGAAAAGAGATAGAGGAGATGCAAGGAGTTACAAAAAGCAATTGCATACTCTCTAGAGCACCAGATAATAACCAGAAGCATTTCACAGTCATAGGGACTACAAGGACTATCTGCAAGGACTCAACATCTCAGTACAGAGGGAGAAGATGACCTGTTTTGGGCAGATTACTCAAAGCTTTCACACCTGCTGTGGGCTGTCACCAGGCCAATGCCTCCTAATGCCTATTCAGTTAAGTGACACAGATTTCCCACACTGGAAGGGAGACTCTCAAGGGCACTGAGTGACAACACATTTTTTTAATGTCCCTAGCCACAGAACTCTCTCCTGTCAGGGCAGATATGCCTTGGGTCAAACCACTGAACTGGTTTTACAGTTGAAGAGGCTGTAAAAGCACATTTCAAAGCACCACCTATGCGGTTCCAGATTTACTCTGCATACTGATCATGGAAGACATAGTATAGTTTTTACCTCTGACCCTGCTATAGTAAAAAAAATTGGTTCAAGACCATGAACTTGGGCAAACAAACACTCCAAAGCTATACTCTAGATTTTTTTCTTTGACAAACTAAGATATATTTTATTTTAAATCCTTCACGTGCATTTAAACTAGGTTACAGATGCCTTTTATGCATCCCAAGATAAAACAATCTCTAGTGGTTAATTAGTGAAACTGGATAGAGGTATTTTTATCATTAGTGCTCATCCAAGTAAAATGGCAAAATTATTTTCTAGCAGCATTTAAAAATGGAAGCTGTATTCAGTTAAATTTATTCTCTGCCCTAGCTTCTTTGGGTCATGAGCATATAAACCCAAGAAACCTCAAAATAATCAGGACCAGCTCAGTTCATGATACATATACTGGAAAGAAATTCTATATTCCAAAAATTTGGTGACCCTACATTCCTGAGCTAGCATTCAGAAGGATTTTGGAGTTGTCTATGAAGTGGTATTAAGACACCAGGAGTTATTAATTCATTGATTGCATGCATCTGCACTAAAAGGACTCCCTGGAAAATCTGATCTTTAGAAACATACTCCAGCAATGCCTTCAAAGATGCCAGAAAAATGCCTTATCAACAATTAGAAAGGAAAAGCTGCAAATGAGACTGCTGTTAGAGCTCAGGTAAAATTAGCTTTTTTGCTTAACTTGCCAAGAACGAAGAGGCAAAGTATGAATAAGATGCTTCAAGATGACAAAACTGAACACTAAACAGAATGTTTCAGTGTTATGATCAAGTCTCTTACACTCAAAAAATACCAAGCTGTAGCCTGATCTTACTGCTGGCAAGCAGCTGGCAGCCAGGCAGACTATAGTTCAGGCAAGGGAAATGCAGCCCACACAGACCAGCACTTCTTGTGCTCACACCATAATATCCTAGCATGTGGCTTGGATCAAATAAAGTCATTTTATTTCCAATCAATTGCCCGGAAAGTAGAAAATGCAATTAATGTTCAGTCACTTCAGTGAGACTGCTCACAGGCAAGCCACCACACATTTCCAAAAGTGGGGTCCAAGTTGAATTCCACATAAGCATGACTTGTGAATCAGTATTATACCTTGTTTGCAGCATTTTCAAACCCTCTGTCACTCTGAAAAGTGTTTTACAAAGACCTGTGCAAAAAGAACTGCAGCAACCTCCTTTTCACACCTAGGCTAAGCAGTGTTTTTGAATATGAGGACAACATCTGAGTTTAACTGCAGCAGATACAGCTAACTGAGTAGAAGTAATTCTGCTTTTCTCTCCCCGGAAGACTGAAGTCTCTCAAGCTGTACCTAAGTAACAGAACACACACATTTACATAGCCATTTTAATGCCAGTGCCTCAAAGCTAAACAGGAGTATTAGACTCACTGTTCCCAATTGTCAGTAGTCACTGGCACTAGAGCAAGTCCTTCTCGGCCTCCTTTCTAAGCATTGTGCATTATCATTCTCAAAAACACTGATCTCTCAGTGACCAGCAACAGGACCTGAGGAAATGACATGAAGTTGTGTCAGGGGATGTGTGGGTTGGATACTAAGAAAAGGTTCTTCACCCAGAGGGTGGCTGGGCACTGGAACAGGCTCCCCAGGGAAGTGGCCATTGCACCAAGCCTGACAGAGCTCAAGAAATGTTTGGACAATGCTCCCAGGCACATGGCATAACTCTATTGGGGATATCCTGTGCAGGGCCAGGAGCTGGACTTTGATGGTCCTTGTGGGTTCTTTCCAACTCAGCTTATCCTATGATTCTATGAAAGGCAAGTAAATTGCTGTAGAAATGCATTTTGAAGATTGCTATTTAGAGCAATGAGGTACAGGTAGAAATGGAGAAACCACACATCTTCAGTATGACAGCCCCATGGCTTATCTACCAAAGAGCAAAACAGACAAAAAACCCTGCTCCACATATGCAATATGCATAGGACCTTACTTTGCTCCCAGTTATTCCCATGCAGATGAGGCATGTCTCTACTAAACGAAGTCCATTTATAGGGGTATGGGTCAGAAAGAAAATCCGCACAGGCCCAAAGGATATATCTGTGAATAGATGTATTATCATATATGCATCGATTTATCTGTAGTGTTGGATATCAAAAAAACTCTCTCAAAATCACCCCTGCAGTGCAGAACAGCATTGCTAAACTCAGCATTCAAGTGCTAAGCACAAGTGATTCCATTATAGGGTTTATTTACACTTTCAACACCAACACAAATTTGAAACTTCGCCTCCTCTGTACCAACAAGTTATGTCATGTGTACTGAATTAGCCTAGATGAAAGTATTTTTTATTAAAAAATATTTTTTATTAAAACAACGGGCTATCCAATACTGAGTCAGAGCAGTCAATGTTTTTCAAGTCCATGCTCAAGGCCATAAGAGGAGTTATATTTTATGTGAAAACTTTTAGCTTTTGGAAAGAAAGCTGGGCTGAAATTATCAACAACGAACTCTTGAATTTCAAAGTTGGTTTTGTGATAAAAAAACCTAGGTTTGGATTTCCCTAACTTTCGTAATATAAGTTTATCTTCCCTAGTAAAAGCTTCTTCACATTAGACTATCTCTCTTCTAAACATGAACTTTTACTGGTGACATAGTCACAGTGAAAACCCATTTACTGATCAGAAGATTCTGGCTTTGAAGAACATACTGTTCTGGAGATGACTAAATGTTTCACATTGAATGTCCTCAAATTCAGAGAGCAACATTATCATTGCTTTGATATAAGCCCACCAAATTATCACTTTAAGATTTTTCACACCAACTTAAGCATACATTTTACCAAGGGAAAAAAAACCCCAATCACTGTGTCGTTCATATTCCTCTTATGTAAGTGCGCACAACAAATTGATCCAGGCATTCAACATACTCTGTGTTCAATAAAGTATCAGAATAGATCTCTTCTTGATCTATTGCAGTGTATACTGAACCTGATGGGTGTTTCATCTAGATATTTTGAGGCCATGCAAAGGAACCTGATTTATCATTTATAATATCTGGAATGTAAAAAAATTACAGGTTGTGTTGATTGCAGGGTGTAATCAAGGCAGAACTCAAATTCAGAGCAGCGCTGATAGTTTCCATCATGCTTGGAAAAAAATCAAACCCAGCCGTTACATAGCTGGGCTATGTAAAATTTGGTTTTCTGGGAAGAGGGACTGCTCTCTCATGATTCACTGTGCAGTGCATAGCACTACAAAAAGAAAGGAAAATTAGCACGGATTTATCTTCATGACTGATTCCTTGGAAACTCTTGGGATTAACATGCTCAATTAGGAAGCTAAAAACAAGAAGTCAATCATGGATTAAAATTGATGAGATCAGCCTATACACAATGTTAAATTTCTTCAGACAAGAGGGGGGTTGAAATAGACAATAAATTGTCAGTAGCAGCATATAAACCAGGTACTGTAATTAATTCAGATATATTTTTAGGAACAAAAAGCAAAGCATTATCTGGACAATTTTGGATTAGGTTAGAAAATTGTATTTTACAATATTCCAAGAACTTTGGCAGGCTCCTAGTAGAATCTGTTTCCTGTAACAAATGCTACTAAAGAATGTTTTCTTGAATTGCAGCCTGCAATCAGTTTTTCTGGTAAGCAGGAAGGCAATAATGTTCTGTGTTGCCCGAGATCTTCTCCATATCAAACCTCTGTACCAGGCTGATGAACAATGCAAGAGAAAAATAAGCACTTATGTAAGACCTGTTTTTCGACAGATTATCGAGATACAATGCTGAGTTTCACAAGCTTTGTTCCTCACACTGTGTGCATTCCTCTGTTTTCCACGTCTTCCAAGTTCTGTACTGTACCCTCCATAAATATTCTGCACTTTTTGAACTGATTAATATTACCCAACCAGAGAGCTTTGGAATTCTTTCCTTTTACATGTTTCAAACCCAAATAAGAACAGAAAAAAAAAAATCTCTTTCTGGATAGGATTCAGTTACCTTAAGACAGACCTCCAGTACTGGTGCTCTAGACAGGTGGTGTCACAGGTCCTGTGACATACCTGCCAGTCCCATAGTGCTCTCCATGAGCCCAGAGCCTCCACAAAGGTTATCCCCATGGACACTACACATGTTTCTCTCAGGCACCTAATTTAAACTTGATACCAATCTTAAGGACACTGAATCCCACCTTTTGTCTACCTGAAAGCACCTGTCTACAGAGAATAAGCTACTTATTCAGGGCATGGATGCATTTGTGAGAATCCAAATCTAGATTCCCAAATGATATAAAATGGAAGTCACACACACATTCCTCCTTTGCTTCACCATGATAAGAGCATTGTGCTAAATAAGCTTACCACACCAACTGAGTACATGCACAGAAGTAACAATTATTAAATGCCTACTGGTATTTGAAGTATTTGAACAGGCAACTGAATAATTTGAAGAAGACAAGAAAGCTAGCTGCCTTTACTCTTGTTATCCTTGTTAGAAAGGTTTGCAACCAGATGTTCTTATCCTTAATTTAAAACTGGGGGAAAAGACTGCTCTTATTTTTCAAGAAAGTTGCATTATATGACAACAGTTATAGTACTTCAGTCTTCAACTTACTGCAAAAATCCCCACGCTTAAGGTTTTCTATTACCTGTCTGTAACCTAAGAGTGGCAAATTCAATTGGAAACAGAAAGCACAGAGATAGGTAAAAGTCAGATCACATAAATCAGGGATAAGCACACAGAAGCAGTAGAGCTGTTATTTTTTACTACCATAACAGATACACTCATTTCTGCCTACCATTTGGAGAATAGAGTTGAATTCCCATGCCTGCTTTCCATAGTTTCTAAAATACCTGTTTTGTTTGATGGGAAAGCAAGAAAACAGCAAAAACAAATGCAAGGTCTCATGCAGCAACATTTCATGTGTGCTTTGCAGCCTCTATCAGCTTGTCTGAAGTGGTGACCACTAAGAGTGTGTGGAGCACTTAACAGCTCTCATTACCAGACCTTGCTGACTCACAAAATCACCTCTTACTTAAAAGCAGGTTTATCTAGATATTGTGTACTCAGAGCTTTTGAAACTTCGAAATTCAGTTCTAGAAGAAAAATTATGATCTTAGTGTTTTGTTTTTTTAGTATGTTTATCTTGTTTTAGTATGTTTATCTGCTCACATATTAGACTTCCCTTTCATCATCTACAAAGAAACAGCTTTCCAATCTAGGCTTACAATTTATCTCTGGATTTTTAAAGTAGAAATTAAAATTGTGCACCAACCAAGGTATGTACATTATACTCTCCCCTTCCCACTTGCCACCCATTTCTCTGTCATGGCCTTACGCTGCCAGACCTTGACATGGGGTCATCTATTCCCACCTCTGAATCATTCAGCAATACGTAATACAAAAGTGCTTCATATTAAGTATGTTTTGAAAAACCAACATGCTCCAGTGAAGTACTGAGCACATTTTTACTGCACACTGAGTTGGCCTGAAAGCTGTCTTCCATGCTACTGTTTCCACAGAACCATTCCCAAAGGTCTTGAACTCTTACCTGATATTTCTGATACCACCTTTGATCTTGCTGTGTTTCTACTTCTCCGAGCATGGCATGAAAGCAACATTCCTGTATTCTTTTACATTTGAAATCAGCTATATTTCAAAACTCTGATGTCAACAGGACAACTTTATATCATCTCCAGTTAAACATATCTGCTCAACAGATGTGAAACAGATCTTTTGTTTCACTACTCAGTTTGAAGCCAGCTACATAAGTAATTGAACAAAATGGTATTTTGTGAGTATGTCCAGGTACTGGCCTGTCAAGTCTTTAAAAGCCAAAACCCTGTCACTGATCTTCTGCCTCAGGATGATGCTGAATGGCTTTCTTTAGAAATGGATTTAGTGCACACTGCTAGTGCATGCAGACATGGGAAATACAGGAATGGACACCAAAAAACAGGGCTTCATATTTGCATTTCATCCCTGCAGCCATCTTGGTAGCTTTCCATGTAGATTCCCTTGCCACTCTTAGGACAGACACAGCATGGACAGTCAAGAGTGAGGAAGAAGCAGCAACTAATCTATCAACCAGCTCTGTGGATGGAAAAGCTAGATTCTGCACCCCTTTTGATAGGTGAGTCCATAAGTAAGGGAATCTCAACTTTATACCATGAAGCACCTTGGAAACAGTGATATACAAGGGTTCAGGATCTGCTTCTTTTTGTGCTTTTTATTTATGCTTCATTTGGCTTTGTATTTTCAAAAATTAAGGGGAAAAATCAAGAGAATGGCAAGAGGACAGTGATGAAGAAATAGTAAAGGAGAGACTGGGCTAGAGAAAGGAGAAGAAAATAGAGTTTCCAGCTGTTAAGCCAAGACAAAATCTTTTCAGATTTCACTAAACTTTATTACTTTGATGACTTAAAATTCACCTCTTGAAAAATACTAGCAGGACCTTTTCAAGAGAGAGGGAAAATATACTCTCATCTCCATTGCCTCTGCAATCACTAAACCACAAGGCCTGCTGTCTGCTACATCACCTCTCTAGCTGCATGGAACTATCTCAATATGGGCACACATTTCAATCATCAAAGCAGCTGAAAACAGTTACTGGGCCCTTGTCTCTCCACAAGAATCAGCTACTGCAGAAAGGTAAGCACCAGCCTTAACCCCACAGCACCTCCTAGGACGGCATTTCACCAAAGCCCATGACAAATTACCTGAGTACACTTTTCACAAAGCCCTAAATTCTGTATTTTAACCCAGAACGTGAAAAAAAAAGCTGGTAAATTTAATGTTTCAGAGATGCAACACTTTGGATCCTCCAGGTATAAGTGTGCGTAATCGGTATGAAGATGAACTTCTAATGTCTGAGGAGTTTTAGTATACCAACATTGGGATGCTGGGAAAAAGGATAGCAATATGCTCTTCTCAAGCATTTACCACTGTTTAACTAAGTTAAATCTTAATGCCTTAACTTGCATGCCTCTGCAAGTTCTGTCCAGATGTTCTGCTGCCAAGCTGGACCATTACCTCTTCCTTTTCTCTGGTATTTGCAAAGAATCAGGGAATAAAAGTTATGATAGCCCCACTGCCTCTCTGCTGTAAAAGCCATTTATATAAGGCTTACTGCATCTATTCCTCAGGTGTTAAAACTCCACTGAAATAAAACAGACACAGTAACAAAGGTATAACTGGCAGTCATATTCATGATGTGCTTTTTCATTCAACTGTGTAAATATTTACTTAGTACAATCCTTCTGAAGATACTTAAAAAGTAGCTCAAGTTCAAATCCCTGTTTCCTTACGATGCTAAAAGGATATTCCCCGTTCACCACACATCCAAGCAGAAAATACAGGTAAATATTAAACTTGTCCAGAGCACTGGGAAACAATCAGGAACATACCATATACACAAGCAACAGTGCAGAAGTGCCAGGAATTTAACTACTATTGTCTCAAGTTGGAGGATTTATTCCCTCGTGGAGCAGCTGTTTCACAAGCATCATTCCATATCACAAACTGATCAGCACTGCCAGACCTCACAGCACATACACAAAACACCCTCTCTTTCTTTGTGTAAAGCTATGGAGAGAATTAAAGATCTCTCCTCTCTACCCTGTACCCCTAGGATACCAAAACTGGTGTCTCTTGGGTTTCCAGGCAATTTGGCTAGTTTTACACAGTTTCGGAGGGGGAGTTCCTTAAGGCTGCTAGTAAAGGAAACTCACCAGAGAAAACCAAATTGAGCTCTTCTCATTGCTGCAGGATGACAACATTATTTCTGTCACTTCATCTCCCTTAAAGCCTTAAACTTGCTCCCAACTTTTATGCAGCACAAGCACAGAGACATAACTGAGATGCAGGGCTGCATCTTGCAAGATATTTTTCGGTGCTCAGGTGTTGGATGGGACTGACTCGTCCTCAGTCATGGACATGAGGAGACACAAAAGCTCTTGTGGCTCAGGATAGTATGCAGAAAGAACTGAACACAGCCTAAGACAGTGGAGAGAACCTCTGATCTCATATTCTCAGAGCAGACTTGGATTTTATGTATCATATAGAGACATCTGGGTAATAAAATTCCACCCTAGGGTAAAGCAATTGAGCTACCTCAGGATGGAGGTCCCAGAGAACTCCACTTGTATTCAACCTCTTGCACAGCTGCTTATATGGAAAGGCATAGTTTCGCTATACAACATTTGATGCAGAACTTAATCTACTTGTCAGACTATAGTAAAAGAAACAAAGACACACTGTACTCTAATAAGCTAGAAGTAGGATTTCCAAAACTAATTTTCAAATAGAGGAAAGAATCCTAGCAGGAAATCATGAAGTTATTAAACATTTTCTGAAAAGTTCAGGCAAAACCCCAGCAAGGGCCAGCCATGCTCAGAAAGAAATACACTAGAAGAGTTCTTTTTAAAGCTATTTATAATTTCTTTGCACAATAACAAATATTTTTATCATCTCCAACGTCATGTAAAAACCTTTACTAAAAACATGATGTAAAGGATAACCCTCTTGCAGTAGACTAATGGGTGTTGAAATTTTAATCGATAATTCCGAAATAGCACAGAAAAAGTAGAACAAGTTAGTGGATAATATATGTTCTCTCACATCATACACAGAAGATGATCAAACCCTGATGAGTCAGGAATACTGACCACTCTTATCATTATATGACATAATGAATAGCAAAATATTACTCATCCACTAATCACTCTAATTGATATAACTACCTGCCTAATTATAAGTGTTGCAATTTTCTGTTAGCCTCATTCATGGCTGCTCAACTGTACAAAGAAATAGAAAATCTAATATAGATGCACATATATTAATAAAACTGATCAACATTGTGGAAAGTGCTGTACCAAGTGATTACTTGATACTCAACTGATCAAACCACTAACTTCAAGTTCCTTGAGTATTTCTAACTAGACAATAGCACATTATAAAAATCCCTTCCTGATACATCCTAAATTCGAGACTATATTCTGCAGAATGAGAACTACACTCTTATCTTAAGCACACTGAAATGGAATGGTAATAACAGTATTCAGCCCTCTTTAAAAACCAGTTTCAGTACTTCACATCTTCCAGCAAACTATTTTCAAAATACAGTTATGTTTTAATCAGGTTATTTGATTTAATAATTTAATTATTACATCAAATAACCTGATCCATTTTGTAAATGAATGTAATTTACAAAATTATCTTATCTCTTTCCAAAAAACAAAGCAAACTAATTTCAGTTCCAGATAACCTCAGATCTCTGTAACTTAGACGCAACAGCCATAGTTTTTCACAGTTTATTATTTGCTTATTAAATGCTATTAAATGAACTTTTGATTTAAATTCAGCCCCCAAATTCAAGTTTGTATAAATATAAGCACTAATTGAAATGTTTCCATGAATACAAAGATGCTTTCAGTAAGAATGTTTGCACAAAAGGAATTAACTCTGTCTCTGACATTTCATATCCAAAGCTTCACAGTACTGAAAACCTTTGGTCTTCCTTTACAAACATTAAAAGATTGAAGTGAACTGATTAGAAGAGGGAAGCTGAATTTTTAAATTGTTAAACATGGAAAAAAAATGCAGTCCTCCTTGCTCAATCCATTTGGGTGAGCTTTTCTAGTTACAAGAGATGATTTAAGGAATAAGCACCAGTAAGACCCATCAATTTAGTTACTCTTACCTCAATTATATACAAAACCACATTTTTGTAGAAGCAGTACAGTATGCATTTGGTAACTCGATTGTAACTCCAAGCACCATGGACCAACAATAGCTTCTCCAAATAGGAAAACTGAAAGACAGAAAATTAGTATTTATATATATGAAGAAAATTGGTTGAAAGTAAACACTTGTCCTAAAGGGAAAAAAAAACACCTCAAATCAGCTCAGAAATCTGTTCAAGTGCTATATTTAAACAACTTAACAGAAGACATAGGCAAGAAACAACTCCTAAAATACTTAAAGCTACAGTCTTTTTTGTAGCAAAACTTCTGAAGGTTTAAATGGCAAAAAGTCTTCAATTGTTATTATCATCCTGATGGCAAAATCAATGTTTGAGGGCTTACAAGGTTCAGCATCTCCTTTCCCTGTCTAAAATGAGCAACCGAATAAGCAAAACTGTCTTCAGCTAAAATAAAACACACAAATAATGCATTTATAGGGAATAGATACTTACATTAACATTTTCTACCCACAAAACGTATGTGACTGTGTGTTACATAAAATATTGCATAAAGCAGCATTTGCCAAAAAGGGCAAGTAAAAGAATCTTGTATAATTGTCTAACTTTTAATGCTATTTTGAACCCCAGATCGAGCTCAAATTCAGAACTTTTGAAAATGGACTTTTATGGAGCCAGTGGTGTAATCCAGACTACGAAATGTGTAATTTTCTGTCTTGGCTTTGTTAGTGAACCTTTTTATGACCTGCAGCATTCCTCTTTTGCCCAGTTACCCACAGCTCAAAGTGATGACTGTTTTACTGTTTAGCATGTGTGTACCTGAATGGATCCTGGATACTCAGGTAATTATTTGCTTTGCTTCCTTTTCGACAAAGTGACTTGACCAGAAAATCCTGACCTCCTTAATTTAGATTCTAGATCATTTATTTTAACCAAAACTTATTTGAAATTGAAAGCTACAGCAGTGAGTTAGGAATGTCATGAGGCAGCTCTGCTCCCATGCTTTTCAGCAATGAAATCACTGAACCACAAATCCTGTAAGGACAGCCCCTCTCCCATGCATCAGCAACTCAGATTTGTTAGGATATGCCAGCAGAGAAGGAGAGAAAACAAAAGTAAACCAGGCTTCACTGTTCTCTGCTTAACTTGAGCTAGAGCTATAACTGGGACATCCCCCAAGGGAGTAGCTGACCTGTTAGACCTCTAATGCCTCAAGTTAATATGCAGGACAGCTACAATTTTCCTCATCAAAATCACTAACAACACCACCAAGGTGACAGGAAACTTGCCACAAGAAGTCATCCCAAAGCTCACGTGGAGAATAGTCAGACACAACCTGAGAACCTCTGCTGAATCTAACAAGTGATCATCTTGGATGTGGCCTTCTTGAAAGCTCAAGGCAACAAAAATCCTACCATTCATTACAACATTAATCCTACCAACTGCTCTTGTCTGTGCTGTCATGAAAATGAGAGAAAGATACTCGGACCCTAAAGAACACACTGAGCCTGCTCACACCAGTGAAGAGTCCCATTAAGACATGGCAAAGAGATTTGCTTTGATGCTGATATTATGCAAATGGTAGAGGCAGCTAGTGGCAAAGAGCAGTACAGACAGGGGCTCTACCAAGACACTGTCCTTGTCTGGACGCTCCTGTATTTACAGCATTTTGAATCAGCAGGGAACATTACGACCACCTGGCCAACCTACCTGTGAAAGTCTGTGTAAGTTTTTTTCCTCTGCATCCACCCTAGCATAACTTCTTTTATACAGAGATTATCTTCTAGAATCTATCTTGACTAAAGGATGAGGCAATGGCATATTGGGGGTGGGGGGTGGGGGGTGTGTGTGTTAAGACAGTGAAAAAGCTTCCAAAAACAAGCCAATTTTTCCAAAGAAGAAAACTGAAACAAGAACATTAATTGAAGAAAGAAGCTTCCTTAATTAAGAAAAGGAAATAGTCCCTAGACACCAGATGTTCTCTGAATTAAGATGATAAAGCTATTTACTGGGGAAAAAAAAGTTAAAGTCTACTACTGTCTCTCTAACTAGTTAGGTCATTTGATTTGGGAATTCTCCAAATAGAGGTCACTGGTGCAATATCATTTCAAGGGAAAAGGACAATTCAAACAGATGCTCCTTGCACCTGTGGAAGCTATTTCAAGTCAGAGTCAGACACAAGTTGGCTTTTTATTTTTGTTTGGTTTATGCTTTGATTCTCCCTGGAATCCCAAATGAGCCTATATAGAGACGCTCTCTTCTCTAAGTGCCTACTTCTGGCAGCGCTGTATTTGAAATAGCATTTGAACATGAGATGCTACATTACAGTGGTCGTCTTAAATTACTCAATAAGAACATACTCTGCCTTCAAGGCATGCACATACAGTAATGTTTTAGTGGGAGTAACATGTCTTTGCTGAAAGAAATACACTCCATGGAGATCAAGTTTTTCTTTTGAACACTAATTTACTCTTTTTTTTAAGCACATACTACAACACAGTATTAGTCTCCTCTACTAGAGGGATTTTTTGGTGTGTTTTCTAATTTAATCAGTAGAAAGTTCTACACAATCACAAAAAATACAGTTCCATGGTGTTTCACTAATTTTTGAAGGCTGCAATTCTGTGCCAGTGTCACCAGTTTTTATTTCATACTGAATTAAAAAGATTCATCATTATTGTCAGTAACGCGCTGACTGGAATTTGAACCAAGAGCAACTTCCATGTTCTAACACTAAACTGAAATTCAGGGAGTTTTGTTAATGCAAAAGCAGCACGTGAATGTGGAATTACTTCTCCAGATTTAATGCTTCTGTGACACAAAAGAAGTTGCATATGTAGGGCCTTCTACAGACAAAACCCTTGCTGCTTGTCCTTAGTTACTAAAGCAGAAGTAATAAATTATCTGAGGCAGTCCAAGTAAAGAGCATTCCATTAAGTTACACAGAAGAAGCTATATATAATCCACTGAACTTTAAAATGTAAAACTCATTACAAGATACCAGAGACAATGACTATGGCAGTTCCTATACTGGTATATATTTGGACTATGCTACTGCTTATGACAGAAAAACTTGGTAAAACTGCCTAAAATTCTCAAGGTAGATTTTGTGAAAGGCGTCAGTTTTTCAAACCTGAAACCAAGTGTTCTTCATCAGAGGTCAGAACAGAGCAGCAATACAAGACTGACACTTTGCTCCTCAGTAGGGTTAACACAATAAACAGTTACGTGTGTATACATCAGCATTTTCCCTGCCTTTTCAAAACCTCAGCTGCTTCTGGAAGCTATCAAAAGATGATATGTCACTTGGTAGAACAAATCTGACTATATCCTGCCAGAAGGGAACATCAGCTGAAACTCTGGTCACTGAAGAGAAAAGGAATTGTCTCTGCTTCCTGTCAGTTCAATCTGGTTTTGCCCTGCATCAGTCTCAAACACATAGAGCATCTCAGGTGTAAAAAGTATTCAGAGGATATTCAGCAACTGAAGCATCTTCTTCCTTTCTGATTTTTCTTTCAAAGTCTTGATTCTATATTGTGGTTTCTTCAGCAAAGCAAACAAACAAGCAAGGCTTTTAACTCCTCTTTTTAGCTGAAGTAATCAGTTCTGAATTTGATGAACTAGTTTAGGAACACTCACCCAAATCATGTTCAAAATAGCATACGCAAAATGAAAATGCTGGCCAGCTCTCTAGAACTGTGATCAACTCTGGGATGCAACACAGGGGGCAGGGGGAAATAAAGATGGAGGAGTCACCTCAAATTAAGAACGGCTAAACAGCCAAATTCTTCCACACCTGGTTATAGTACCTACTCACAGTAAGAATTTGCACCAAGACAGATCAGTTACTCAAAAGCATATTAACACAAGTATCGAAGAAATTGCTTCCCCCTGATTACTGAAGAACCAAGATATTGCACAGTTGTCAGGAGGAAACCAAAACTTTGAAGAGAGGTGGAGCTTTGCCCTGAAGAACACAAAATCATAATAAATACCCAAAGTACATCCAAAATATGTTCTAGACAGCTGCCTGGAAAAGGAAACAATCAGACATGCTTCTAGCTTGAAGGCTAGAAGAAGCCAATCAAGCACTACATGGCTGCACAGTGCATTTCTCACAAGGTGATATGGCAGTTGTTCATTCTTACATCTGACCTGTGCAATGGCATAATCCGAGCAATTGGTTGCCTGCATGCCCTCATTGCCACTGATCCCCACTCCAACGTGAGCTGTCTGGATCATTCCTACGTCATTGGCACCATCCCCAATGGCAAGTGTTATGGCATTGACGTGTTTCTTGACCATGTCTACTATTTCAGACTTCTGTAGAGGAGATACTCTGAAAAGGAGAGAAAAAGGTGTCAGTTTCTCACATGCTGAGCTATGTGCCTTTCCCAAAAGAACAGCTGTAACCTACATTTAGAAGCAATCAAAGGCAGTTGCTGGGAAGTTCCTTTATTCCACAACTAAGCTTCAGAACCCGTGCCAAACTATTTCAGAAGAAAAAAGCAGCTTTAAAAATAGTTTCACATTTACCTACTTGCTGATAGTTGATGCAAAAGAGACCAAATCTATATGAAAGATTTCAAAGCTTTGTTTTCCTTACCCAGCCCCTCCTAACTGGCGTAACACCAGTGATGTCATATTGGGAACATCGTAGTGAGTTTCCCCGTCAACTACAACAGTTTACAGATTAACAGTGCAGGCTTCCCTGCCTCCTGTCATCACCATCCAGAAGGAGAAGGACCATGAAGACATCCAGAGACATTTTCAATGGTTTGCAAAAGATACTGCAGGCTTACTTTATTATTAAACCAGTTCTATTTAACAACTATACCAATGATCTCAATGAGGGGATTGAGTACACCCTAAGTCAGTTTGCAGATGACACCAGATTGGGTGAGAATATTGATCAGCTGGAGGGCAATGAGGCCCTGCAGAGGGAACTGGACAGGCTGGATTGATGGACCAAGGGCAGTTGTATGAGGTTCAGTAAGACCAAGTGCCAGGTCCTGCACTGGGGTCACAACAACCCCAGGCAGTGCTACAGGCTGGGGGCAGTGGCTGCAAAGCTGCCTGGTAGAAAAGGACCTGGGGGTGCTGGTCAACAGCAGCTGAACATGAGCCAGTGTGTGCCCAGGTGGCCAAGAAGGCTGATGGCATCCTGGCCTGGAGCAGCCATGGTGTGGCCAGCAGGGCAGTGACCATCCCCCTGTACTGGGCACTGGTGAGACCACACCTTGAGTTCCATTTTCGGTCCCTCAATTCAGGAAAAACAACTGAGGGGCTGGAGCATGTCCAGAGAAGCGCAACAGAGCTGGGCAAGGTCTGGAGCACAACTCTTATGAGGAGCAGCTGGGGGAGCTATGATTGTTCAGCCTGGAGGAAAAAAGAGGCAGGGGTACATACCTCAACACCCTCTACAACCACCACAAAGTGGATGGTACCAAATGGGCGTTGTCTTGCCCCAGGTAAAAGATGGTAAGAACAAGAAGAAATGGCTTCAAGTTGTGCCAGGGGAGGTTTAGATTGGATATGAGGAAAAAAATTAAGGGAAAGGGTTGACCAGTATCAGAACAGGCTGCCCAGGGAAGTGGTGGAGTCACAATCCCCAGAGGTATTTAAAAGTCATGTAGATGCAGCACTGAATGACATAGTTTACTGGTGGACTTGTCAGCTAGAATTTTCTTGAAGGACTTTTCCAACCTTAATGATTCTGTTCCCTCCTCCAGCTGACCTCCCCATTTTCCAAGCCATCTTTCCCATCTCAGACTATGCAGGTCAGATCAGAATGCACAAGGCCACTTCCTGATCTCACATATGTCTTGTGTGCTGGTGCAACTCTGACTGCAACGATAATGTTACTCAATTCCAACTCAAAAATGAAAGACTGACTCCATAATATCTGAATATTCTTATCAGATTTATTGGCAGTTACTTCAACCTGATTCTTCTCTCATTTTATATCAGTTTCAAGTCAATAAAAATTCATGGAATTCAGAGTTGAACTAGTCTAAACCAGGCAAAAGTGGAAAAATACTCAGGACTAGGTTTCTAAATTGGATAAGACATTCAAAATGCCCTTTTGTCATGAAAAAGGTAGATCATGTTACCAAATCATATGAAGTATTTTGGAAATACCTACAAGTAGATTAAATATTTCCATTCTAACCCCATCTGTACAAACAACCCTAATTCCTTTCACCATCAGTTTTAGTTAAAGTTCAAAATTATTTTGTATTTCCTTAAAAAAGCTTTAGACAAAACTTTTCCACATCTCAAGTCAGCCACATACCACTCAAAAAAAATAATGTAACTGATATCTAAAGGCTTTACTATTAAAATAGGGGGATAATAGGGAGCTTGGGAAATAGGGGAGACAGAGGTTTTTTACATGGCTTTTTTTTTTCAGATTTTACATCCTGTGGGAGCAACTTAAACAGCCATTTAATACACCCATCAGGATCACTGCTGATCAAAAAAACCCCAGAGTTATTTTGTTCAGCATTATGCTTTATGGCCTTGGTTTTGTTTAGTAAATACCTAAAAATTGTTGTTTTATTAGTAAATCACTCTTAAAATAATTTGATAATAATTTGGGGAAAAAGAAACTTGCTAAGCTTAAACTTCACATGTGAACTAAACCACTTGAGAAGTCTAGCAGCTGTCCTTTTCCTAAAAGCCACATACAGGAAAAAGTTGACTAAACCATAAAATTCGCTTAATACAATTGGGTAGATCTATTAAGCACTCCACTACCTGGCAGTGAAAACATCACTTGGCACTGTAGAGGCCCAGTTGAATTACCAACACAAAACCAATACACCAAACTATGGAGCACAAGAGGTGTTGATTTTTAAAATTATAAATCAGCTCTGAGTATCATCTACACCAAATTTTAACTTTTCTCTCATACATGCACACGCACGCTCCTCCCTCTCTCCCAGTAGTCACATAATAAAATACTAAAGCATGGAGCAAGGAGTCAAAGGGACTTCAAGCCATAAAATGGAAACTCCAGAGGGACTTGGGGCCAGCTGTGGAGGATTTGGATTGATAAGTGCACAGACCCCCATAACCAGCCCCAGGGGCACCTCCAGTGCACAGGACCGTATACTTTTGGCAGTCTCGTCATGCAATTATTTCTTCACAGCAAAGTACTGCACATGTCTGCTAACAGCCTTCTCAGACATACACTTCTCCTGGAATTTCAACTTATATTCAATTACTTTTCAGTTACATAGCAAGAGAAATACCTAAGAAGTGCCCTGTTTTCAAATACGCTTAAAAGAGCCAGGTAAGAAAAAGGCAAAATGTGAACAGCATCTCAGACCTGTAGTTTAAACTAGCAGCTAATCTACAGACACTTCAGACATGACCAGAATGTGGCAGAGATGCTCAAGCTTGTTCTGGTCCACTTTGGCTAGGACATGTCAAGCAAGCTAATGCAGTGTTCACTTCTCTGCCTACAGTGTAGGTGTGGTTTCAGATTTTAAGTCAACTTTGCCATTAGCATCCATTATTTGGCAAGTCAAGGCAATGTCTCTATAAAAACACATTTATCAGCTACATAAAGTACACAGAGTATGCTTTTACTGTCTTGACCAAATGAAGTTCATTTTATCCACAGTTATGTAGCACACAGTGAATGTTTAACATCCATATATGCTTAGTAAGGCTAAACAAACTACCGGAAATGCTACATGTGTATTTTAAATATCACAAATATTTATGGACTTGGTTTAAGAAGATGAAATCCAAGACAAGATTTCAGCACAAAGTGCTACTTGATTGTAGTTGTTTCTCCTAAACAGCAGCGCCATAACGAGCATCCTCTTTGACACTTCAACAGCAAGTACAGCCCACAACTCCAGAAAACACATTTTGTTGCTGCACACAGTACATTAGCCACCAAAGCTGCAAATTGAGATGATTACTGATTTCCTGAGGGGTTTTACACCTCTCCTCCCCCAGCTCACTGACTCAGCCTCCTTATAATCTGTTTGGCACCAACACAATGCATTAGGTGACATTAATCCCCTTATCCAGATGATCAGAGCTGTAGTACAATTCTGCACATTTGATAAGCTGTCTACAGGAAGAACTGAAGATTACAGCACAGGATACTACTAAACTGCAGCTGCCCCAGGTATAGCCAAGTTCACACAGATTATGGACAAATGCACAAGTTCAAAGTAAAAAGCACAAGGAAAGAACTAACTTCTTTAAAAAAAATTCTACAGTGACAGAATAGGTACATATCATTAGATGGAAGATCCCTGGCTTTCACTGCATAGCTCACTGCAACAGTGTTAGGATGTAAGCCTTGCCTGGATATACATCCAAATAAGAATTAAGATATGAATAAAGCATCAGTTACATCAAAATTTTCAGCTTACTCTTGTATTTATTCCCTGGTCAGACAGGAGTGCTTGTTATAAAGGTTCTTTGAGTGCCACTCAAGAGCTCGCTAAAACATTTTCCTTTATATAGAAGTTATTTTTATTGCCTCTGCTCAAAAATGTCTTTGACAACAGATTGATTCTCTCTTTTTCACGTACCTGAGTAAATAAAGAAGTCAGGTTTCAAGTACCACAACTGTAGCAATAGCTACAATCTGATAAGATCAAGTCTTCAGATTCTTGCTCAAACTCTTTCCCTAACAATCTGAATTTAGCCTACGCAGGCTACAAGAGAGCCTGGGGTCAAAACTTCACCTTTATAAAGTGCCTATCATTCAGCATCTGGCTGTGCAATACAGTGTCCCTGGATGAGGGCAGGGATATATGAAGTTGTATCGGTCATGCAGCAGAGTGGCTCCTTGCCCACCTCTGGGACTTCCTTCTGGTAGCCTTGCCCTCGAGAAAGTAAAAGCTAATATGGAAAACGGAAGGTTTTTGTCAGTCTCAAACCATCAGCACCTTTAACAGATTAATACAGAAAGGCCTTTTCATTCTGAGGAAGATGACTGATGACTTCATATCACATTGCTTCCTCTGTAACAGGATGCGTAGAAGCAAGAGAAGGCCCAAAGAACCACACCTTGTGAAGAAGCTGGGAGAGAAATGCAGCCCAGAGCCAGGGATTCTCAGAAAGACACTGACCTAATTATCCTTAGGTTACTTAAATTCATAAGGAAACAGTGGAAGGAGGCGGCGGGGGGGAGTAGTTTCCAGTTAACAACATACTGTATTATATCAGGAAATACTTTAAGGTCCCTCCTGAACTTCGAGCGGGCTCATGAAAAAAACGATACAGGGCACAGCACAGAGCAGTAACACAGATTGTTTCCAACGAGGATGTCAGTGGCTTCCCACTGACTTCTGCAGATAAGGGTCCCAATGGCTTTAAACATTTAGTTTGCATTTGCTTCTTTAGCCTGAATACACTTTTACAAATAAAATTCTCACCTGATATGTTTTGTCTGTTTAGAAAAGTTCTACCTGTTTGATCTTGTCTTAGGTGCAAGGAGCAGGGAGCTGGACTTCGGGGTCCCTTCAAACTTGAGATATTCTACAATTCCATTTAGCATTTCACTGGGAGGTTTGTTCAGGCTTACTTTATTTTTTCAAGAGAATTTAAGCAAGATGAAAAATTTTTCAGTCCAAATTTTTTCATAAGGAATACTTTACGGGGCAACCAGAGTAATTAACAAATCTTGTCATAATTCAGAGAAAAGTTTCCCCCCCCAAAAAAAACCCAAACAAAACCCCCAACAACTACAAAAAAACACCCCCAAACCAACAGTGAAGCAATGATATTTTAAAATAAGTATCAAACATTTTATTTAGAAACTTATTTTGGTACCAAAGTTTTTTAAAACTTCAAAAGTAGAAACATGAAACCATCAATTTTAACCAAGCAAAGCAATGGAATAGAACTTTAACTCAATTTTTAATGCACTTCAACTGATTTAAAACAATCAATGCCTTTACTGCACACTTTGTGCAATCTACAAGGCTGCCCCTCTTATTCCCAGAGTCCATCTAATATATCAAGATGGATACAGTCACAAATACAACAGGAAGGACATGATCAGCAAAAGCATCCCTGTGTCACACCAGTCAGCTACACTCCATAATATCTTGTCAGTAGGAAGTGATAAACAGTTTTCCTAATTGCGTCCCTATGTATACCTGCATTTATTGCAGTTACAGATGTATGACAGAAACTGATGGCAACTGTAAATAACAACTCTCACACAAGGCCCTTAAACTACAGCTGCAACACTGCTGATGCTTCAAAAATATATGGACATAAGCCCAGATGGGAAATGAGAATGCAGTATATCAGAAAATAATTAGTTTTATTTACTGCATTCGAGTCTAAAGGACCAAATAAAGACAGGATTCTTCTACAGAACTAGCAAATGTGATTATCAATTGTTTATAAAAAGATACATGATCAATAAAGATAAAGTAAGTAAATCTTACTAGAGTACTTTTATTTATAAGATATATATATAGAGAGAAAAAGATAAGGTGATTTTTAAGAGATCAATTTATATCCAGACCATCTTACAAAGCCATGAAGAGAAGCAGTCCCACAAGCTCTTCCATATCCTAAGCAAAGCACAGTTTGACAGCAATTGTCAGTCATCTCCTGTGTTCTGCCACATGTGTTGGGTTTTCTGGGGATTTTTTTTGTGGGTCCCTCCCACAAAAACAAGGAGACCAGAGCATTTCTGTTGAAGACTGCATACTTGCCACACTCCCAACTCTATACAAAATACTCTGAAGATACTCTTACCCATGCTTTTAAATTTTCAATGTTCATTTGTGCAAATGAAATTTGTGTTTCATTTGTGAAAAGAGGAAGGCAAGGAAGGAAGCTGTTTCAAGTATTACCTTTTTCTGCTTCCATGCCATAACAGGCATAAACACAAAGGCATTAATGTCTTTAACATGAAACATGAAATTGATATCCTACTTCCTTGAAATGCCTTGTTAATGCAACACAAAAGGCCCTTAAGAGTTTACCTTTATTGCAGTGAACATGATTTTACCCTGTTCTATCATAAAATACACTAGTACTTCAAAAAAGCTCAGTGACCTCATCTGCAGAAAAGGCAGATGAGAGACAGCTCAGAAAGCTGAGAGCTATGAATAACATTGTCATAAGTGTATGCATTGGTTCCCAGAAAAAAAAGCAAGATAAATTAACACACCACTAAAAGTAAAGCTCAGAAAAGCAGAATTACCATGACATCATATTTAGCAGTTCTTAATTACGCAGTTGATTTCACCTGACACACACCAGCCTGCAGATTTTAAGCATGTGCCATCCAAACAAGGGTTGGGCCTGGATTGCAATCACGATGCCCTGAGATATCTTGGATAATCTTGTAATGATACAGTAACCCACCAAAGAAAAGTGAACAAAAGCACACAACATGTTGATAGAAAATGTGCCTTGCACTGAATGCTTTACATTTGGTAATTTCTCTGAACTTCCTACCCCTGCTGACAACTTCCATAGGACTGGCTCTGGTGCAGCATTTTTGGAGTCAGCACTGAGTGAACTGGTGGGGTAATTTAACGTTCAGAAAAACCACCAAAGGAATTCATCCAACTACATATAAGTGTCTTCAATGGAGACATCTCTATCTGCACTAATCATGCCACACTCCTTTTACAGAGAGAAACAGGCACTTCTAGAGTGCAATTCATCTGGCTTTAGACATGTACTTTTAAGGTTGTAGTTCATCTCCTCTTGAAACTGACATTTTCCCTCAATCAAGGTAAAAGGAGCTGAAGGTAACTGGTTTACATGAAAAAGTGATAAAATTTCACAGGATGGAGACCTTCTTTTACATTATTGCAGTGCTAAATACCTTTAAATTAATCAAGTGCACAGGCTTTTGCTCTCCTGTTTTCTGGTAAGGTAGAACACCTGCTTCCTCCTGACATGGCCATCTGATGCTGAACTGACTGACACACCTTCCCTTCTAAAATCCTCACTTCTTGACTCTGCTTCCAGCTCTTGCTAATACTTTTCTGTAGCTGCATGTCTTTTGAACAGACAGCCAGAAGCCTTACCAAACCTCTACTGGCTTCTGTAAGAACAGCTTCAGCTTCGTCATCCTTTGTCATTTCATTTGCAGTCTCACTTTTCCATACTTAATTTTTTTCCTGAGCCGACAGTCCTTCAAACTGCTTCATTCATCCAAATTTATCAGAGTGGTTAAAGCATTTTTTTTTTATTTTAAAGAGTTTTACATCCTATTTCACCTATCATCAGCAGTGTCATTTCACCTACAATAAATACAAAAAAAAATCTTCCTCAGTTTTTCAGTCTTGCTAGTGTGCCAGTCACACAATTTGACTTTCTGAGCAACATATATTACCTCTAAATTTCAGGTGATCCAGAACAGGGTATTTTTAATGCCTAGCAGGGCTCTAAGTCAAAACACATGCACACTTCTACATACATGCTCACAGGACATAGGGCAGTTTTCAAATTTAATGGTTACCAAAGCAGTTCCTTCTGCATCACTTTAGACAGATTAGATATGCCTTCTTAATATAAAGCTCTCTTTGTAGTGACAAAAGCCCTGAATTGTACATTCTTCTGAACAGGAAGAACACAAATTATTTTAGTACCTTTTTACCACCAAAAAAATTTTTTTTTGCTAATTATAGAGGGGTTTTTTAACATATGTATCACTAGAGAATTTCTCACTTGCATTTCATATTGCAATAACTCATTTGCCTTTCACAGTTGCCACAGAAGTGATCTTCAGAGGACAAGGGCTAGGAAGAAATCTTATAAACTGGATTCAAGGAATTAAGCAGTGTAACATAAGCACAATGTTCCAGGGAACACAGGGTTAAGTTTCAAGTCAGCATCTTCTTCCTCTTTGATATCCCTCCCTGCATGTTTCTGTCTTGATTGCCCTTCCCCCAGTCTGCTTTATGGGGCAAAGATTAAATACTGAAAACCTAGTTCGGAAAACAAATTATTTGGAAAGTGATGACTTGGCATAAACACGGCGTTGAATGAAAGACTGTTTTGCATTTTTCACTATAATGGTCACTAGCAGCAACAGCTATATGTTTTTAAAATGAAACTAATATATCAAATTAATTTTGAGCTTCCTTTACCCCAAGCTGATTAAGGCACATTCATTTCCATGCTAATCAGCCTGAGCAGCTCTCATGCAACACAGAAACCAGTCTTTTTCTAATGACAGAGCAAAACCATTTCAGTCTGCAAAACATACAGATTAGTTCTTTTATAACCTTGAGGACATGCACACAGAGCCAGCAGCTGTGTTTCCCATAGCAGAGCTGTTCCCAAAATTTTGCAAGACATGGTGAAATTAAGTGATGATTGACACTGTGTCAATTAGTAAGCACATCAGCCAATTTTAGTGAGCTTCTGCCCTGTGGTGAAGCCAAAAGATCAACTGGAAGAGCCAGAGTGAGCACCCACCTCTAGGAACAGAGCAGCAATACTGTGAGAGCATCAGTCACACCACATACACGGCCATCATGGAATCATAGAATCATTAAAGTTGGAAAAGACATCCAAAATCATCAAGTCCAACCATTAGTCCAGCACTGCCAAGTCCACCACTAAACTGTGTCCCTAAGCACCACATTTACACATCTTCTAAATACCTCCAGGAATAGTAACTCAACCACTTCTCTGGGCAGCCTGTTCCAATGCCTAACCACACTGTCAGTGATTTTTTTTTCCTCTAATAGCCAATCTAAACCACCCCTGTGCAACTTGAGGCCATTTTCTCTTGTCCTGTCACCTGTGAGAAGAGACTGAGCTGCATCTCCTGGCAACCTCCTTTCAGGAGCCTGATGGGTGCTCTGTTCCTCCACTTAACGACAGCACAAAAATATAAAAAAGCAGCTTTGGACACCATTACTGTTGTAAACTACTGCTCCTTTCAGGATCATATACCGAAGAAACAAACTACAAACACTGACATGGAAGGAAGATGAAGGGATCTGTAGCTAGCAGATTTGAGAGAGTTTGCTATTTCAGCAGTACTACAAGCACTGACAGTTTTTTCTTCCTTCCAAATTCTAGTAACTCTGCATGATTTTTCTCCCTCTCTGTGAAATGTCTCATGGAATTTAATATAAAAATGAATATACATGATCAACTTGCAACTACATGTTATAGTTCAAAAGCCTAGCATCTCTGAATTACATGCTCCTGGAACAGACAAGAAGACAGACAATCTGGAGTAGGGCATCTTACCCAGTATTTATCATCACAGGGCTGCAATCATGTAGAGGACTCACTATGCAAAGTGAGAGTGCCACATCCATAAAAATGTGAGCCTTTCAATTTGAAAATATCAGTATACCTGAAAAATCAGGGTTTTTGTGTACCAGGGAAGAGAGGTGAGGTCCCAAATTTGCCATTACAACACCACCAAAACACAAGTCATTTCCCACCCTTCCCTTAAGTTCAGTCTCAGTTCTGAACAAAATGCCTGCAAAGTCCCCTAGATATTAAAAAACCAAAAATAAACTGAGCTTCTGTTTTCCACAGTCTCTCCAGAGCTAGGAAAGGCGAGCACCAGGGTGTTTCCACTACGATTACAAAAATAAAAACAAAAAAATTAGTCCAGTTCTATATAGGAAAGCCATTGACAACTGAAAGTCTGACTGGGATTGGCTCACTCTTGGTCAACTTAAATCTGTGCTCTGTTCAAAGCCAGTTTAGGTATAAACTTTGAGCAGAACATTCACAAGCATTCTCACTACTCCCAAGCACGGGGTGAAAGAAAGGAACTTGACATTAACCTCTAACCTCATACTCAATACAAGCAACGCTGTTTTAGAATATTACTCCTTTGTTTTTCCTCCTTCCCCTCCTCACTCATTTCTTAGCAAGATCAGTTATTCACTAAGCCCATGGTTAAATGACAGCATTAAAATACAGCATCCAGACCAAGGGGATGATTTTGTAGTCTTCATCCACAACCTAAATTCTAAGTTAATATGACCAAATTTACATCAAGAAGATACAGTAATAACATCTCTGCACATGGCCAGCCACTAACACAGCCACCTTCTAGGGCAATGTGTAACCCTCAAACACATGGTTCAGTATATACACATACGTTGTTTAAGACACAGAAGTGTCCTGTGGTTTGTGAAAACAACACTGATAATTAGCAGCTGCCTCTGTAAGAGCAAAGCAGAACAGATGGCAGAGTGAACACAACACATACTTGGTCCCCTGCACCTTGACTGCCAAGCACCTTCCAAGGATAAGGATTCTGTTGCAGAGAAGAGACATAAAACTGAAGCCGTGCACCACAGGCTGTCACACGAGGCATCATAAACACACCACTTGCTGCAATATGTGGGTAACTGCTGGGCAAGAGGAGGCCAACCTAGTCAAGCCTCATCTCTGCCACATTACCTGAGCAGACGGTCCCCAGAAGCTTGTGCAGGCATTTTGGTGCAGTCAGGGTGTACTTCAACATCCCAGGATGAACACACACAATCCAGTGTCAATACTTGCTCCTTACAGCTCGTAACAGTGTACATATACACAGCCTGAAATGCTTAACATACAAGGAAAAGCCCCACAAAACTAGTGCTTTCTTCTTTCTTTCTTTCTGCTTTTTTCTTCTTTACCCAAACTTGTATTGACTTCAGAATTGTGTCTCTTGAAAGCTCCAAGCTGGCTACCTTGCTGTTACTGAGAGGGATCTTCAAGAGTTTTGACAAAAAAATGCATCAAAGAAATTTGATTTCCTGACTGTGTCCCAACTCTGAGAACTGCTTTTCTTTTCCACATATGACTTTTAGTTTCCCATCCATATTCCTAACCAAAGGATCACCCATATCAGTACAGACAGAGCTTAACACAGGACTGTGCTCTGTGGAGTACAGACAGTTAAAAAGAGCACAAATGTTTTGCTTAATATAACAAACTAGGCCAACGATTTTGCTTCCTGCGTCAGGCTAAGAATACTGAACTAGGAGTCAGGTCTTCAGAATGTCAAACATTTTCATCTTTACAGAAAAAGGCTGCAGCTCCCTTTTGGTAACATACATGTCCACCTATCACAGGACATGCTTAATTAGTTGCCAAGAGGAATCATGCCTTCTACCACTCTTTTTACTTAAGGGAATAAAGATAGAAACAGGAATAATTACACATAAGGAGCTTTGAAACAGCATAGAGAAAATAGGTGCGTTTATGTAAACTTCCTCCTGAAAGCTGGCAGAAGGACATTGCCCAAGGGACCTTCTTCCCTGGATAGAAAACCAGCTTGAAACATTTCAGCAGGCATTATAATGAGCCCTTCCCTATTAACTTGTGGTCTTTTTTAAGGTGAACTGTTGGGCAACTGATAGGCAATGTGAAATACCAGCACATTACTGGGGCCAGAGGAGAGCACATTCTTCCATATACGCTTCTTTACCATATCAGCCTTAGAAGATAGTTGTTCTCCCACTGCTACAATGATTTTTAAGCACTGGGCTTCTTCAGACCATTAGTGCCACAGCAATCCTGAATCTGACCAGATCCAAGTCACAAGCATCAATGGAACTTGAAGTATCAGACAGAGGTACCTTATTATTTATTGCTAATGTAACACCTAGGTCACCCATAGCCTCAACTACAACTCAAAGAGCTAAATAAGCCAGATCACATGAAATATCTCCTTAAAAAGATACCACAAAAATGGAGACAAAAAAGAAATTGCTTGAAGTTGAACTGTACTCGCTGGTGCTCTTCATGACTTAAGCAAGATTAGAAGCAAAAAACCTGGGAGGAAAAATGATGAGCTGCCCATACCAAAAAACTCGTGGGCTCTAAAGGAAACAGGAAAGCAGCTTTTGTGAGTTAGATAGGATACTCTCTATGTGTACCAGAGCATATCAGTACAGCTAAGCTGATGCTTCCTTTTTTAAATCCAGCCATGAAAAGCAGGTCAGCTTACAGTAAGTTTTGTCTAGAGAACAGCTTTCAGCCTATGCACGCACACCTGACTTAATAATATGGCTTTTGTAGCAGCACGCAGTCAACCGTCAATTTACACAGTATATTTTGTTTTATCTTTTAGTTAAAAGCTAAGATTTGGAAGCCCAAATTCACTAAAATCTCTTTAGGATATATCAGAAGTTGATAAGGTTATATGTTTCACGTAACAGCAAAATTCAGGTAACAACAATTCATTTTCTAATACAACACACTGAAAAAAAATCCTATAGTCAAACAGGTATTGAGGTAAAAAATGAGCCTCACGTTTAAATATGACCTGGCAACTGCAAAGCAAGATCTCAAGATACACTGCAGAAGTAGAACACAGATGTGGTAATGTGGCAATGTGAAAAGTGCTCAAATTCAACACTCAGTAGACATCTAATGAATGCCTTCTACAAGCTGGTCTACACTGCAGGATACAAGGTATGTACATAATACCTTTAAACAAACTGTGCCTGAGAGCCTGGGGGAAGAGGGGGATGAATGGGGGCAGTACACAAGAGGCTGATCTCTAGCCTCCCGAAATCAGATGTGCCAATTGTTTTGGTAATGACAACTGTGTATGAGAATCCACTGTAAGAGTTCACACAGCACAGCCAAAAAGGCTTGGCTGTCTTGCTGGGCTACCAGCACACACCTTCAGGGCACTACCTTTTATTAAACTAAGATTTAAAAAGTGATTACACTTTGTACACAGCTATACAACTCTCTACACCCCATTTCTCCAAACAGGGTCAGAGTAGCCTTGCCAGGAGTTTGCTGGCAGTGATGTTCAAGGTATAATCAAAACCACAAAACCCCAGGAGGTCACAGCTACTCTAATCTAACATGAAAGTGTTCAAAACACCCATTTCATGAAGATGGAGAGAGATTACATGAACAACTCTCCCATGAGTATAATGGAAAACCATCAAGATCACAAACTACTAATTACCTTTAAACTCATATTTGACTGTGACTTAAAAATAAAAGTTAGCAAATTGGATTAAAAAAACCTGTATAAACACATTGAATGCCAAAAAAAGTAAATTCCTAAATTTTCTGAATGTAAAAATAATCCAAATAATTTACATAGGACAGAAAAAAATGCTTGCCCTCAACATGCACTTGGGTATAAAAGTACTGTAGATGCCCTACCACTTAATTTTTAGGAGTACAGATGTTATTCATGTTCACCTTCTTCAGTAAAAATAACACCCCAAACACAAACCAACATGTTGCTGAAGGGCAGAGCAATTATCCTGAGGACCCAACAGTTTTAACATATTAGAGACATAACTAATACATCATACTTCATGTAGAATAAAATTCAAAATAATAAGGACAACCATTCAGTGTCAAAGTGGCAATGGTCAGAGATACCACAAGGTTCCATCCTGCTCAACATCATCAGTAACCCAGATGCTGACAAAAGGGATACCCTCAGCAGGTCAGAAGATGAAGCTGAACTGGGAGACTGGATTACAAGGAATCAAAGGGCTTTTCCTGAAAGGAACCTTCAGAAAATCAGTGACTGAGGTAACAATCCTCAGAGAGTTCAGACAGAGAAGGACTAAGCTCCACATCTTGGAAAAGAATGTACTAATGCAGGCTTGGAAATGGTCAGCCCATAACCTGGTCATGGTGGGCTTCAGGTTCCGTGCGAGCCAGAAAAACACTTTTAGTGTAATCAAGGCACACCATGTACTAGGAAGTGAACCAGGACACAAGCGTGACCAGCACAGAGGCAAGTTATTATCAGTCCTGTCCTCAGCACAGGTGAGGTAATATCTACAGTACTGTGAAGAGCCCAGCAGAGAATTACTAACATGGTCTGGGGTCTAAAATACGCAACACGTAAGAAGAGGTTGTGTCACCTGGGCTTGTGTAGGTAAGGGGCAGTTTAACAACCCTGTACTACTGCACAACACGGAGTTACCTAAAAAGAGTCCCTGTCACATCAAACAGTGAAACATGGGCCAGTAGCAACAGATTGAAAACACCTAGACCTAAACCTGAAATCTCAGTTTAGTGACAATAGAGGCTCTTCCCTATTAAAAGACTGAAACAGTCTCTGAATTCCCACATGATTCTGTCACACAAGGCCTGGGGTTCTAAAAAGGCTCACTTTGCACACATGCTGCCTTGTGTGCTGAAGGTCTCCAGTGAGACACAGCATAACTGGGCACTGCAGTAGAGAAGTGACCTCATCTCCTTCCCCTGCATAGTCATCATCCCATGTTATTGGAGTATCTTCCCCAGGTAAACAGTCTTCTCCTTCCAGCCTTGCCTTTTCCTCATCCATCAGCACCATCACATCACTCCCTTTCTCCAGCCTGAATAACCCACTGGTATTGAAGTCATAATAACTAACTGTGCATAATTTCTTTAACTGGAAATTTTTATATTTTAGCAGTGGCTACATTATATTTCACAACTTTTAATGGCTCTTTGGGTAGACACTATAAAATTTCTTGGTTATTTTTATGTCATAGACTTTTCAGCTTAAAAAAACCCTAAACATCTGGCATAAAAGCCAATCCATCAGAAGAAATAAACATATCTCTTGAGAAAGCTAGACAGCCAGTGTAGACTCAACAGAAACTGCTCTGATCCAGAAAAAAGTTCCACATGGTAAAGATTGCTTCCAAGATAGTCAGCTCTCAAGCACTTACATTTTTAGCACTCTCCAAATTACTATTTCCAAATTGAGCAAAAAATTAACATCTTCATCTCATTAGTTCATAACACCTAACCAAAATCTACTTCTCAAAGAAAGACCTCGTAGTAACAGACATTTCTAGTTTATGTCCCTTATCTTTTCTAAATCAAGGAAAATGAGTACTAGATCTAATTCCTGCAGTTTAAGAAAACTGAGCATGAATAAGTAGGAGAACTGAAAACTGACTGTTAGCCTTATTTTTCTATGAAACTTAAGCATATATATTTGTGTTGGAATCTTCCTAAATGCAATGTCACATACGTTTACAAGTAAGGCCGACCAAAAGACAGAGGGTTCAAGAAGAACAAAATCTTTTTTAATTACATTGGGCCATAATTATCATAGTCAATGGTAACTTCTACAGTAATATTTCCCAGCCTTTTATATCTCAGACACACTTTTATTCATTTCTATCCCTTCCTGTGCGTCACTACTTATCTGTGACATTTATTAAACAGCATTAAGACATTAGAAGAGGCACAGATGCATTTTAAGTGGCTCTTTACTCAATTTAGTAGCTGACAGTAATCACTACAAGCCCAGTCAAAAAACTAATCCTTCATAGAATTTAATGAGGCTTGAAAAAGGTCCAGACGATTAGTTAGTCCTCTGTAGAACTAGGTTTTCCCAGTAAGTTCACGCAAAAAAGTTTCCGAGGGAAGTTACATCCACATATCATGCACAAATTATGAAAATTCAGCATTACCGACTGTCTTAGCATTATTATTCACAGTAGATTGTCCAGCAGAAGGTAAAGAAGTCAACTCAGTTGTGCATGCTAATCATTGAATGAAGCAAACCATCACAAAAGCAACTGAGAGTCCTTTGCCCAGCTGTAGCATTCACACAGTGATGAAGACTAAAGGAATTGAAAATTCAAAGAGAGGAGGGAGAAGTGGGACCCTTCCACAACTACATGGCCCAAGCTGGAATAATTGCTAGTACAAACAGGCTTGCTTTCAAATACTTGTGGGTCAGAAGTAATAGCACAGCTCAAAGCAGTGGCAGTCATACTGTTTACTTTCCTTTTGACATAAAAGGCTTTTCCTCTGTGAACAGCTCTTAATGCAGAAATATCTAAATGTATGCTAATGCCCAACAGAGCAATAACTTCCTTTGATTGATTCAACAGTACTGAAAGTACCACGAAAAAAGATCAAACCAAGTATTATACAAACAACCCATGTCCTCAATATGGTATGTGTCAGCATGAAAGCTGAAAGGAGCTGAACAAGCCAGCTACTAATGTCTTGCATGGCTCTCAAAGTGGCAGTGCTCTTAAGTGCTTGCAGATAAAAGTGTTTTTCTCAAGTTGTGACATCAATTTATAGAGCTCTCTAATATAATGAAAGTTCTTTGATTTAACTTGATTTATCAAGCAAAAGCATTTCTGGTGTCTTCAGAAAAAGCATAGGAGTTCACAATAAACACAAGATAATTAACTGATTTTGCAGCCAGTTACTCTCCTGAGATCATAATTAGAGAAAACAAACATGACCTCGCACTTCCCTTTTTATGCTACTTAAAATTCCTTCTTCTTTCTTCCATTTCACTGATTCACCTTTCTTTCAACATGCTTCCAGTGGAGAGATTCCAGTGACAAACTTCTGTGGCATTACTTTAGGGAAGACATTTTCAACTTTACACCACCAGTCCCAATACTCTGTTTCTCAGCTGCTGTAGGATTCACAGAAGAACACTAACACACACACAGACACAAAAATAAACCTGAACCAATGGTGTATGACTCTTTCAGGTCTGCCAGAAGTAGTACAAAATCCGGCTGAAATGTGTTACGATCTACCCTTCCAGGATTCAGCACAGTGTCTTTTTTTTTTCTCCCCTGATGCATACTCTCTGATTGGAAGTTATTTAACTGCTAGGAAAAACAAATCTCTGGTTATATTTAACTGACCATGTCCCAGATGAACAAAACACAAAAGGATAAATGAATTGTTTCTTTAGGTACAGATAGAGTACTAAATCCACTTCAGGGGGTCGACATAAAGCTACAGGAGAGGAAGACCTTTTTCTCCCTGGATAACTGGTATGCACAACAACAGGAATAGGATTTAGAAATCAAGTTCTACTGTTCTGTCTTCTTCAAGTAGCACAATGGGAGATGAGTAGCATAGCTTACCTAAACCTGATTTCAGGCAGGCAGGAGGAGGGGAAACATTGTGGATTTAAACTCCCACAGTCTGAAGAGGACACTTAGCTTAAGCCTACTAAATGTTGTGCCTTCAGCACGCACACCACAGACGTTCTTTAAAAGCATTTATACATATGGAGGCCTACTTCACGCATCTCAGACAAATTCAAGCGTAACAGCCACTCATTAATCTCAGTCCTGGTCTCACCTTGGAGGTGACCAGCTAGTAGCCATATGTTTACAGGCCTCTAGCACTTCATTTGTTATGCAGGCTTTGGAACAAATCATATTTCTGGGTCTGGGAATCTCAGCTTCATGTAAGGAAATTGCTCACCTAGGTCCATAAAGGCAACAACTTTATAAACCCACAAAATATAAAGGACAAAACTCTTCATTATGCAAATGCATAAATCCATTGTGTGTCCTCATCTTTAGTGGCCACCCTTTTCTCTCAATCAGACAAAA